>PVIU01000886.1:193786-256799 GCA_004026605.1 Ondatra zibethicus
CATTTTTACTATATTAATTCTGCCTACCCAAGAGCATGGGAGGTCTTTCCATTTTCTGGTGTCTTCTTCAATTTCTTTCTTCAAAGATTTAAAGTTCTTGTCATACAAGTCTTCCACTTGTTTGGTTAGAGTTACTCTGAGATATTTTATGCCATTTGTGGCTATTGTGAAGGGTGTTGATTCTCTGATTTCTTCCTCATCCCTTTTATCATCTGTGTACAGGAGGGCTACTGATTTTTTTGAGTTAATCTTGTATCCTGCTACATTGCTGAATGTGTTTATGAGTTGTAGAAGTTCTTTGGTAGAATTTTTGGGATCACTTATGTAAACTATCATATCATTAGCAAACAATGAGAGTTTGACTTCTTCTTTTCCAATTCGTATTCCCTTGATCTCCCTTTGGTGTCTTATTGCTCTAGCTAGGACCTCAAGAACTATGTTGAATAGGTATGGAGAGAGTGGACAACCTTGTCTTGTTCCTGATTTTAGTGGAATCGCTGGGAGTTTCTCTCCATTTAGTTTGATGTTGGCAAGCAAACACTTATAAAATAAAAACAAATACTTCTTAAAACAAACAAAAAAGACTAGGGTCAGCTATGATGGCATGTATTATTAGCCCCAGGCCTTGGGAGGCAGAGGCAGGCAGATCTTGTGAGTTCCAGAATAGCCTGGCCTACATAGTGATTTCAGGACAGCCAGAGCTACATAGTGAGATCCTGTTTAAAACAGCAATCCCCTGATAAAAGGGGCACTGGGCACAGAATGCACGGTCTTTCATACCTGAAGGACTCAGACTCAACATGAGAGATACTTCCTCACTGATGCCATGACATCAACTTAGGTGAATGTCAATAGAGAACTACACACACACACACGTCACATCTATCTATCTCTATCTATCTATCTATCTATCCACACATATCATGTATATGTGTGTGTGTGTGAGTGTTAGATGGAATTTTATTCAGCCATAAAGAATGATGAAATTATTCTGTTTGAAGGAAAATGGATGCAATTGGAGATTATCATTTAAAAACATTTAATGTAGCAAATGTGGTGGTGTCGAAGGTAAAGCAGGACATGCTATCACTAGGGAGCTACAGGCCCCTTCAGCTACAGGTGCAACCTGCCCGCCTTCCCCTCCTGCCCCTGCTGGGGACTGTTGGGCTACAGTGTTCGCTCTGCTCTGAGCATCCAGGCTTTGTGCTCTGGCTCCTGGAGAATAATGAAGAGGAACCGTGAGCACAGGCTCCTGCAGACTGAGCATTTGGGTTAAATCCTATAATCCCAGCCCTGGAGAGGCTATGACAGAGACTGTTGAGTTGGAGACTAGGCTAAACTATAGGATGAGTCCCTGTCTTTGAATAAAGAAAATCTAAATAGGGGGCTGGAGAGATGGCGCTGAGGTTAAGAGCACCAATTGCTCTTCCAAAGAACCCGGGTTCAATTCCCAGCACCCACATGGCAGCTCACAACTGTTTGTAATTCCAGTTCCAGAGGACATGACACCCTTACACAGACATACATGCAAGCAAAACAACTGATGTTCATAAAATAAAAATAAATAAAAATTTAAAAAACTGATGGGTCTCCTATTTAAAAAAAGAAACAAACAAAAACCTTAAGTAGGGCTGGAGAGCCAGCTCAAAAGATGCTCACAGCCACCTGCATCTCTAGCTGCAGGAGGACTTAACGCCATCTCCTGGCCTCCCCAGGCACTTCCACCCACGTGTAGACAAACATCTGTACATGTACACAAACAATAAAATTAAATATTTAAAAACGAACGATCAGCCAGGCGGTGGTGGCGCATGCCTTTATCCCAGCACTTGGGAGGAGGCAGGCGGATCTCTGTGAGTTCGAGCCCAGCCTGGTCTACAAGAGCTAGTTCCAGGACAGGCTCCAAAGCCACAGAGAAACCCTGTCTCGAAAAACCAAAAAGAAAAAAAAAAAAAGAAAGAAAAAAGAATGATCAAGTAGAGTGCCAGGAACGAAAGAGCATTTGACCAGCTCAGGAAGGAGCCTGGGTTCAGTTTTTTTTTTCTTTCTTTTTCTCTCTCTCTTTTTTGGTGTTTGAGACAGCGTCTTTCTATGCTGCACCTAGAACTTACTATCACTACCAGGCTGGCCTCTGCCTCCCAGAGATCCGCCTGCCTCTTCCTCCCTAGTGCTAGGATTAAAGGTGTGCGCCACCACCCCTGGCACAAGTTCTGTTCTTAATACCACAGACAAGGAAGGAAGGAAAGACCAAATCTCAGAGAGATTATCTTTCTCAAGCCTGTGATGAGCACAGCAGGGCTTTGAACCTGCTGACTTCTAAACTGCTGGGATCCCCCAGGGTAGCAGGTGAGACCAGATCTACCCATAGAGACAGTGAGACCTACAGGGCAGGGTAGAAGGGGGCGGCAGATCTGCTGATCTCCCCAACACCAAGACGGTCACCTTGGACAAAATGAGCTGGCCCTAGGATGGGAGCTAAACCCTCCAGTTTAGAGGGGAAAAGGAGCCCGTTGATGGGGGCAGGCAGCAGCAAGGCTGGCGGGGGGGCCTTCCCTCCTGGGTGAGGCCCACGTCCACCTTTGCCTGTGAGCAGTGCAGATCGTGTGTCTGTTCCCCTCCCCCTCCTCCCTCTAGTCCACTGCCATGGCCCTGGCCCACGCCTCAATGCACCCACTCAATGGGCCTTTCCTAATCCCCTGACATCATCGGCTGCCTATCACTAGCCCTGCTTGCCAATCTAGTGGCCCCCATCCTTGAAGATGCTGTTTAGAAACCCCCTACCCAGAACTGTCTGTGGCCTCATCCTCCTTCCTATCTGAGTCTACAGTTCAGCTCTGGATACTCACTCCTATCCCCAAGCTGGGGACAGGGCCTAGGATTTGCCCCAGCTATGCTGTGTGATTCCAGGTAAGCAGCTAACCCTTTCTGGACTGGGGCTCCTTCCTTGACTGTGCCTCACTCCCCACCCCAACTAATCACTCTGAACCCTTTTGGCTTCTCAGCCACTTGTCACTTGAGGAAACCTTGGATTGTTTTATTTTACTTGATTTCATTTTGAGACAGGGTCTCATTCTATAGTCCAGGCTGGCCTAAAAAAAATTAAGATTTCCCCCTGCCTTGGCTCCCTTAGTCCTGGGATTACAAATAAGTACTGTCAAACCTGTCTGAACCGTTAGCTCTTGCCAGCTTAAGTTTATGGTTGGTCTTCTCCACCGGGGGTAGCTGCCATTCACCCCAGAGCCATACACAGTAGGTGCTGTACTGTATCTGTTGTGAATGAATTTGAGTTCCTCTCCCACATTACTCTCTACCGGAGAGGGGCGTGAACTGTCCCCCAACCCTGCAGGGAGTAAGGATGAGCATCTGGCTGACGGTCTGACACAGAGTGAACACAGCATCACCCCATGGTGGGCAAGTTCCCAAAGCTCTGAGGAGACGCCAGAGCTAGCTTTTCTGCCCTCCATCCCCCACTTCTCCAGGTGGGAAGAGGGTCTCGGGAGAATGCACGTGTGCCCATGTATAGTGTACCTGGGCAGAGGGACAGGCTGAGATGTGGCTGGACAGCTGCACGGGAGTGTGCGACCAGCTTTAAGCGCAATCTGCCCCTATGTAGATGCTCCAGCTGGGATTTCAGGTATCTGGGGTGCGTTTATGTGTCTGTGTGCATCTGTGCAGATGAGTTCTTATCTGTCTAGGACGCTGGGTATATGACATGTGCAAGTCTAACATGATACGTGCATATAGAAATGCCCGTGAGGGTCTGCTCCACGTGGGCAGGGATTTTTGCCTATCTGTTCCACATTCTACGCCAAGCACCTGGAACAGGGACCGGCATTCAGTCCACGAGAACTTGAACAAATGGACATGTGAAGTTGCCAGCACAGGGCATGTTCCTGTATTCAGGGGGCACACCTGGGTCCACTCCTCCTGCTCCTTTTCCAAACTCCTTGAAAGCCAGGGCCTAGTGCCTGGGTCCCCATGGGCGGAGCAGGGGGCCGCCTCCTCCTGGGAAATTGGATCCCAAGACGTGCAGAGCAGCAGGGAGCAGGGCTGCCCCTTTGTCCCCCATAATCCTCTCCCCGCCCTTGCCCCCTCCTTTCCAACCACCAGGGTTTAAGGTCAAGGTTGGGGGCAGTAGGGGTCCAGGTTGTCACCTTAGCGTCCCCTTCACTGACTGTTCCATGCTCTGGGGCTTCTGGTTGACCTGGAATATATGCCCTCGTCTCGGTCTGTCTCAAAGCTCTCTATCCTGTCCCCTGGCTGGGTCTGTCTTCATTTTCTGCCAGGACCCTGTCAGCCGCCTGCCCTCCTTTCCTAGGGAATAGCTCCCCTCCCTCCTGGGCGGCTCTAGGGCTCAGTCCCAGGTATAAAGCTACCCAAGGGACAGGAGGACAGGTGCCCTGGAAAGACCCAGAGACTGCAGAGGAAGGAGCCAAGGAGGGAGAATGTTCTGCCTGCTGGGTGAGTGAGGGTACAAGGCACCAGGGCCCAGAAATCAGGATGGAAGGAGGCTCTGCCAGCTACCTCCCGCTGCTCAGTCTCAGGGCCCCGTGCACATCCTTACACATAGGAGGATTTACCCACCATCCATTCAAGGAGTATTTATTGAAGCCCCACTATGTGCTGGTACAGTTGTCTCTTGGTATCCACAGAGGACTGATTCCAGGACTTCCTCAGCGGAGACCAAACTCCAGTGCTGCTTCATTCCCTTATAAAAAATGTGATATTTGCATGTTGCCTATGTACATCTTTTTGTATTCTTTATACCCCTCTAGATTATTATAACAGTTGAGGCAATGTCAATACTGTCTAAGTAGTTGGTATGTTGTATTGTTTAGGAAATAAGGCAAGGAAAAAAAATCTTTGTATGTCCAGTACAAAAGTAAATTTCCAGACCCAGGTGGTGGTGGTGCGTGCCTTTAATCCTAGCACCCGGGAGGCAGAGGCAGGTGGATCTCTGTGAGTTCAAGGCCAGCCTGGTCTACAGAGTGAGTTCCAGAACAGGCTCCAAAGCTACACAGAGAAACCCTGTCTTGATAAAACAAAAAAACAAACAAAAGTAACTTTCCATCTGCAGTTGCATGAATACGTGGGTGCAGATGTAGAGAGCTACCTATATAGTTCAGAGATTTGGGACAGACAGAAGGGGACTGATCTCATTTACAGTGCCATGGTGATTACCTTGTCAGATTTGTGCTGCAAGCAGCAAAGAAATGAATCACACTGGGGGATGCTGGTACATGCCTGTGATCCCAGCACTTCGGAGGTTGAGGCTGGAGGATGGTGAGTTTGAGGCTAGCTTGGAGTACAGAGCAAATTCCATCCTAGGCTCCATAACAAGACTCTGTCTACAAACAAACAAGTCAAATATAGCGGTGCATGAGAAGAGATGAGCTCACTCAAACTTCCTGAATGGGTGATGAAAAGCTTTCTACTCTCAGTCTTCTTGTCTTACCTGCTTATTCATTCATTCATTCGTTTGTTTGTTGTTTTTCTTTGAGAAAGGAGTTCACTGTGTAACAGACCTGGCTGTCCTGGAACTTGCTCTGTAGACCAGGCTGACCTCGAACACACAGAAATCCACCTGCCTCTGCCTCCCAAGTGCTGGCATTAAAGGTGCACGCCACCACCACCAGTTTTCTTTCTTTTTTAAATGTGACGGGTCTCCCTTGCTATATAGACCAGACTGATCTAGCACTCAGAGATCTGTCTCCCTCTGCCCCTCGCCCAGTGCTGGGATTAAAAGCATACACTGTACCTGTCCCCTTACTTCCAGTTCTCTCCCATCTGGTTCTGAGTTCAGGGACCTAAATGAACTAAGGGGACCATCTGCACTTACGTTCCTCCTACGCCAGTGGGTGAGCCTCTCACACTGTTGATGAGAGCACAAGCTCCTTCAGGGATTTGGGAGGACGACTGGATTGTCAGCACGTATTCAATGGAAAACAATCAGCACTGATGCCTGTAATCCCATCACTCAGGAGACTGAAGCAGGAGGATGGAAAGAAAGCTCGGGGCCAGCCTGAGCATTTAGTGAGACTGCATGTGAAAACCAAGCATGGAAGGCATGCCGGGGCCTGGGCTGCCAGGCTCAGTTGGGAGAATATTCATACTGCATGCACATAGCTTTGGGGTTGTCTCTGGCCCCGCAGAGACTGGGTGTGGTTCTGCACAGAGACCCTGTCTCAAATAAACAAGAAGGCTGGAATACTGCAGAGATACCTGCACATCATATTGCAGAACTAGTCACAGTGGCCAGGGCCTGGAACTCATGTAGGTGCCCATCAATGTATGAATGGAAAAAGGAAATGGGATACTTACACACAATGAAATTTCATTCAGCTGTAGAAGAGGGAAATTATAACATTTTCAAGCAAAATGAAGGGAACCGAGATCATGGTGTTAGGCAAAATAAGCCAGATTCAGACAAATATTGCTGTGAACCTAAGTTTATATGTGTGTGCAGGATATAAATGTAAAATGGGGACTATGAGAGGGGAAAAAGAGGGCTAAAGAGGGGGACGGGGACAAGAGGGGGCAATGGAATACATGTGACATGAAAAGAGAAGGGGGACTTTTGGGGGGAAGAACCCTTAAAAAGGGGGAGAAGGATAGGAGAGGGTAAGAATAAAGTGTGTGTGTGCATGTGTGTATGTGTGTGTGTGTGTGCGTGCGCGCATGCCTCTGTGTGTGCATGCACGCAATGAGTGCATGTTACAATAAAACCCTTTTCTTTGTCTGGTAGTCAAGATATTAAATAAATAAATACTGATTATAGAACTCAATAGAGAGAGAAAGGGAGAGAGCAAGAACCTGGAAATGTTGCTACATTCACTCAACAAATACTTAATGTATGGGAGGCAGAAATGAACCACGTAAGGGTTCTCTTTCCTGGGGCGATATTAGGGAGAGATAGCAACAAGCTAGTAAATAAACAAATAACCGAATGAATGAATGAATGAATAAAACCAGGCAGTGGTGGCACACACCTTTAATCCCAGTACTCGGGAGGCAGGGGTAAGTGAATCTCGGTGAGTTTGAGGCCAGCCTGGTCTATAGAAAGAGTTCCGGGACAGGAACCAGAGTTCCAGTTCCAAAGTTACACAGAGAAACTCTGTCTCGAAAAAACAAACAAACAAACAAAAACAAAAACAAAACAGGCTGGAAAGATGGCTCAGGATCAATTCCCAGCACCCACAGGTCAGCTCACAACTGTCTATAACTCCAGTTCCAGGGGATCTGACACCTTCACACCAATGCACATAAAATAAAGTTGTTTTAAAACAAAACAAATAAGTAATTGTAGGCAACAGGGTCTCTAAAGATGATAAATCAGGAGAGGGACACTGTTTTCTAATACTGTATTTATTACTGTTGTGTGAGCCATGTGTGATGTGTGTGCAGATATGAAGAAGCGAGAGGAGGAATTTCAGAACTTGGTTCTCTCCCTTCCACTGTGGGTTCTGAGGATCAAACTCAGCTTGCCAGCCTTGCTTGGAAGTTCTTTTACCGGCTGAGACCAACTTTTGATATGGGGGCCAGGCTTTGTTGAGCTGAGACCCAAAGAAAAGGAAGGAGACAGCCTTGGAAATGTTTTGGGGGTTCCTGTGGGGCACAGCAAGGATGAGGTCATGAGGGAGGAAATGTGGGCAGAACATAAAGAGAGAAAATGCTGAGGGCACAGAGCCTTTGCAGTCCACCTGGGGACTTCTGTCTACACTGGATGAGGAGGGAGCCATGGGGATGCTGGAATAGTAGAGGGACATGCTTGGATGGGAGGGACTGCACAGGGGGCCATCAGGTGGGAACGGAGACCAGGAGAGGGGGAGGTGACAGGGCTCAACCCGAGGCACTACAGGCGGTAAGGAGTGAAGCGATTAGATTCTGGGGACATCTTTTTTTTTTTCTTCAAAGTTTGTTGTTGCTGTTGTTTTAAATTTTATTGTTTTTAGTGCCCGTGGAAGCCAAAAGAAGGTATTGAATCTTCTGGAACTGGAGCTAAGGAAAGCTGTAGGCCACCATGTGGGTGCTGGGACTTGAACTTGGGTCTTTTGGGAGAGCAGCCAGTGCTCTTAACTGCTGAACCATCTCTCTGGACTGTTCAAAAATTTTACTAAAAGTAAAGAATATACAGAAAGGTATACATTATACTTGCCGGTAGCCTAGTACAACTGGATTTTTGTTTGTTTTTTGTTTTGTTTTTCCAAGACAAGGATTCTCTGTATAGTTTTGGTGCCTGTTCTGGAACTAGCTCTTGTAGACTAGGCTGGCCTCGAACTCACAGAGATTTGCCTGCCTCTGCCTCCCAAGTGCTACGGTTAAAGGCATGCACCACCACTGCCCGGCCTAGATGGGTTTTTATAAAGGGAACATTTCTAACGAGCATTCAGATAAGAAACACTCCCACAACTGCATATGGTGGTACAGGCCTATAATCCCAACACTCAGGAAGCAGAGGCAGGTGGATTTCTATGAGTTCAAGGCCAGCCTGGTCTACATAGTGAACTCTAGAACAGCCAGGGTTATACAGTGAGACCTTGTCTCAAAGGTGAGTTCTGGGCATGAAACAATCTGCCAACCAGGTAACTTTGCCCTGACTTGAATAGACAAGACATCAGTCCACAAAGGCTGTCCTCTTCGAAGACACTCTTGGAATGAGTGCCTGATGAGAGGACCAGGGACTTAATGTTGACTCTTTTATGTTCTGTACCAGCTCCCCTCTGCCTACTGAGCCTGTTGCTACCCCTCAGTCCTGCAGCCCCCATCTCCCCATCAGAGCCCATCAGTCAAGCTTATAGCCTGGCTCTCTACATGCAGAAGAACACATCAACACTGCTACAGACCTATGTGAGTGACACTGGGCACATGCAGGGGTCTGGGGGAGGAGGTGCTGGCCTGGACAGGGCCAGCAGAGTAGGTCCAGGAGACCCTCCCTCTGTGAGCCTGAGGGTGCGGTGGCTCTAAGCCTGAGGAAGCCAAAAGAGGGCATCAGAACTGGAGTCAAGGGAAGTTGTAGGCCGCCATGTGGGTGCGGGGAATCGAACCCGTGTTCACTTCACGTGTGCTGTCCTGGAGCTACCTCTTGCCCTGGGCTTGCTCCATCCCATTGGTTCCTGAACCCTTCAAACTTCTCTGAGAGGTGGAACTAGAATCCATTTTGCAGGTGAGAACATGGAGCTGTAGAGAGGTAGGTAATTTGCCTTCAGGCACTGAGCTAGTGAGCACAATGCCAGCGTCTGGGACCAGGTCTGTGGAACTCCATTCTAGAAGCTCCCACCCCCACACTTACTGTCTAGACATAAAACTGGCAGCTCACTTTCTGAGTCTTGGCTGTTGGTTTGCTTGACCCATGCTGTGCTGTTTCCACTGTCAGCAGCAGGGACAGGGATCCCGTTGGCCTCATCTGAGCCTGGCCCTTCCTAACTCACATAACTGCCTGGTCCTGACGCTGGAGTTCACAACTCTCCCACTGCGTTTTCCTTCACATCAATGTGATTACAAAATCCAGGCTTTAGGTTGGGCATGTTGGCTCATACCTTCCAGACCAGCAACAGGGGAAGAGAGGCAGGTGGAACTTTGTGAGTTTGAGGCCAGCCTACACACAGATAGACAATGAAATCCTATTTAAAAAATAAAGAGCCAGGCAGTGGTGGCTCAAGCA
Organism: Ondatra zibethicus; assembly: GCA_004026605.1. Classification (NCBI taxonomy): domain Eukaryota; kingdom Metazoa; phylum Chordata; class Mammalia; order Rodentia; family Cricetidae; genus Ondatra; species Ondatra zibethicus. The sequence goes on from PVIU01000886.1 coordinate 203,448, forward strand.
TTTAATTGCAGCATTCGGGAGGCAGAGGCAGGAGGATGTCTGTGAGTTCGAGGCCAGCCTGGTCTACAGAATGAGTTCCAAAGCTACAGAGAAACCCCATCTCAAAAAACAAACAAATATAAAAACCCACAAAAAAAAAAAAACAAAAAAAGAAGATGAAAGAAAGAGAAACATCGGCTGTTACATTTTAATAATGTGCTCGGACTGAACATGCAGTCATATTGCTCATTGATATTCCTGCATCAATATGTGGCTCTCACCTTATTGCAGGTTAGACACTGTCAGTTTTCATGAGTATTATTTCCTGCCACCGCACAACACTGCCATGTGGGGCAGCTATGGATTCTTGAGGTTCAGTGCGGCACCGTTGGTGCACAGAGGACGTGATTGATGCACAGAGGATGTAATGGAGCCGGCAGTGCACTTGCTTATCCTTGTCGCTCCCAAAGGGCGGTGGATGGTTGCTTCTCTGGGAAAATGCCGGTCTCAGAGGGAAGATGTGCCCCCAGAAACTCCTTCAGTCACTTCCCTTCTATTTGTCTGTCTCTCACGCAGCTCCAGTACCAGGGCAGCCCCTTCAGTGACCCTGGCTTTTCAGCCCCGGAACTCCAGCTCAGCAGCCTGCCTCCTGCTGCAGTCTCTTTCAAGATCTGGCACGCTATGGATGATGCAGAGCGGCTGAGCCGAGCCCAGGGAGCTTTCCTGGCCTTGACCCAGCACCTCCAGCTTGTGGGGGACGACCAGAGTGATCTAAATCCTGGCAGTCCCATTCTGCTGGCCCAGCTAGGAGCAGCAAGACTCAGGGCCCAAGGCCTACTGGGCAACATGGCTGCTATCATGACTGCCCTGGGGCTGCCCGTCCCCCCAGAAGAGGATACTCTAGGACTTGTCCCTTTTGGGGCCTCGGCCTTTGAGAGGAAATGTCGAGGCTACATAGTGACCCGGGAATATGGTCACTGGACAGATCGGGCTGTGAGGGACTTGGCTCTCCTCAAGGCCAAGTACCCAGCATAGAAGGTTGGGTCAGAAGTCCCAAGGCTTTTCTCTCAGAAGACTCATTCCGAGATGGAGAACACATCACATCTCACTTAGCAGTCAGGACCCCTGAGCCAAGCATTTGGAACTATTTTCTGGAAGCCAAGCCTCCACTCCTTCCGGATCTGGGTAGGACTCCATGGTCGCGTCTGGTGGACCAACAGTGTGTTGGTAGTCCTGCTGCCTGGATGGAGAGAAGAGCCCTTCTGAAGAGGCTTCACTTCCCACCCCAGGGAGAGGACAGCTGGTCCCCCCTGGGCTTGCCCTGCTCTGACTTTGCTCTTCCTGTATTTGAGGAAGTCCTGGGGCTTGCTTCCTGTCTCTGTCTACCTCAACTCCTAGGTGAAAACATGACCTTTCTGAACACAGGCCTCTTTTTGCTAGAGTTCTGGTCCTCACTCTACCTCTCCATTGACAGCTTCTATTGAATTGTCCAATGGATGGAGGCCCAATGCCTAGCCACAGTCACCAAGACTCTTCCTCATCTGTTTCCTGCTGAGGACACCTACTTTGTAGTCAGGACTGACAAGCGGTATCCCTGGCCTGGGCCCTTCGTGGATGCATTTGTACTGTGCCACTGTGGGTGGGTGGAGCCCACCTCCTGTACGCTAAAGATCCTGTTCTCCTCAACTCTCACTCCCCATATGCAACAATTGTGTTTCATTAAACTGTAGTTTTATTGTTAAACATTTATTTACAAAAATTAATTTATTCTCAAATAAAACTCTCTTAAGATGTTTTTGACTTTCCCTCTCCATAGATCAGGCTAGGGCTGGGGGCCCCTGGGAACAGGATATGGAGGTAAGAAAAGGAAGGACATTGAAGGGGGAGGGGATAAGGCTCTAAAGGAACTGATGGAAGGAGAGAGCACTCCAGGGAGATAGAGGGTCCTGAGGATAGGTGGTCTTGCCACCACGGGACCAGCAGGCACTTTTCTGGTTAGGAAAGGATAAAGGAACTAAAGGGATAGAAAGTGTCACCTCCGTAAGATGAAACTAAGAGTTACACAAAGTCATATGGACCATGGGGAGACAGATGGAGAAACTGGGAGTCAGAGGCAGGTAGATCTCTGTGAGTTCTAGGCCAGCTGGTCTACATAGCGAGCTTCAGGTCATCCACGGCTACGGAGTAAGACCCTGTCTCAAAAACAAACAAACAAACAAAGAGCAAGAGACATAGAACGAGAAACAGAAACCTCCTGAAGACCAAAAAAAAAAAAAAATCAAGATGGGAGTTAAAGAGGAAAAAAAAAGAGAAACTGGTAGGCGCGAAGCTCCCTGAGGAGACAAGATCCAAAGAGAAAGAGACCACATACTGCAGAAAGACGGGAACAGTCCAAGAACACAGTGACACAGATGGAGAGAAAGAATTGCAAGCCAAAGAGATGGGACAGAGTGACCTTGCAAGAACGAGTACTAACTCTCAGGCGACGCCTCCAGGCACCAGCTGGCTCAGGTCGCCCTCGGTGCGGCTCACCCACTCGCCATAGAGGCCGCACACGTGGAGCCCCAGCACCTTGGCTGAGAAGACGCCCGCAGCGCTGTTGGCGGTGGAAAGGGTGGTGGTGGCGGCGGGCTCCGCTCCGGGCCCGCGGGCTGCTGCGCCTAGAGCCGCCAACACCGTCTCCAGCGCGGCTCCCAGGGCGCGAGCCTGGCGGGCCGCGTCCTCCAGGCTCCGCAGCAGGCGCGGGGCGCGCGGGTTCAGCTCCGCCTGCCGGCGGCGCACAGCATCCAACAGCGCGGGGAGCGCACTCAAGGCGGCCGCGTCCAGGCGCAGCCGCTCGGACAGCGGTAGCCCCGCGTGGCTCGGCGCCGGGCCACTCAAGCCGGCCAGTGAAATCCGCGGTGGTGAGAAGCCCGGCAGCCCAAAGGGGTCTCCCTGCTGCTGCACCTGTGGAGATATGGCCACCGGTTAGCCGGGCTCCTGGGACCTTGTTGGGGTCTCGTCCACTCCTAACAGCCCTCCTCCCCTCTCCTGGGGCCTCTGTTTCTTGCAAATGATTAATCCTATTGTGTTTGAGATTAAACTAAGAAATTACACGGGCTTGCACACCACTGTCTTTGTTTCTCTAACAGCTAATAAGAGTTAAGCGTTAGACCCCAGGAAGAACTAATACATATTTTTTAAATTACTTTTTTCGGGGAATACTTTTGAGAAAAGAGTCTCACTATGTAGTATCCTGGAACTCACCGAGATCCGCCAGCCTCTCGAGTGCTGGGATTAAAGGCTTGCGCCACCACACCTAGCTTTACTTGTTTATTTTGAGACAGGGTCTCACTATAGCTTTTGCTGGCCTAGAACTCACTATTTAGACCATGCTAGCCTCAAATTCACAGAGATCAACCTGCCTCTGCCTCCCAAGAGCTGGCGTGTGCCCATGACATACTGGGAGCATGACACCACACTGCACATGTGACAGTCAAATGACAACTTCATAGAGTCAGTTTTCTGCCACCTTTATGTTGGTTCTGGGGATCAAACTCTGGTCACCCAAGTGCCTGGCAAGCCCCTTTACCAGTTAAACCGCATCTCCAGTCCCAGGCCTAGGTTTAACTTCTATCTTCCACTTACTAGCTGTGACATCTCACAAGACCATTGCCTTCTTTCGGCTTCAGCCTTCTCGTCTGTGAGAGTAAAGAATACTCCCTGTTCTTTCTATCAGAGGTCTCTTGAGGATCACAGAGAAGCAGTGCCGGGACCAAGTCAAATTCACCTCCTCTTCCCTACTTGATTGCCACCAAATGAAAGACAAAGGTGATTTGTAATTTGCCAAATGCTCTAACAATAATATTTATTCTTTGCAAATATCTTGCCTCGGATGCAGGCCTTGTGGCTGCTACTTTGAATACAGTGTCTTCCGAAAAATGGGGATGACAGTGATGGAGATGGCTTTGTAAATAAGAAAACCGTGGCCCACTGAGATGGTTGCCATTCTGCCAACCTGAGCTTGTTCCGGGACCCACATGGTAAAGAGAGAACCAAGTCCCCCAGTTGTCCTCTGGCTTTCATAAACACGCCATGACACTCGGGTGCACACACATGCACACAAAATAAATGAATATAATTTAAAAATGGGTTGAATATAAGCCATGATTGGCAGTAGGTTTCCCGGGAAGCAGCAGAGATGGAGTTTGATCTGCCTACAAGGCCGCTGTGTCCTCCTACTGCCACTGTTAGATTCCCTTTTAAGGTTTATTGTTACATCCCAAGGTCTTAAGTCAGCAACCCTACAGTCTGTCTGAATCAAAACACCAGCCTTTCCCCGCTATGCCTGGTAACCTAGAAGAGTCTTTTTTATGTGGCTAGGATAGGACTGTTGGCAGACCCCTTTGCTCTGTAAAGTCCCCTCATGGGTAGAATTTTTGCCCCTGACTGAAACCCCTTCTTGGCTTCTCTAAATGTCCCAGGTGGAAATGGTCACAGTTCATATTGTTCAGCTGCTTCATTTGACAGTGCAAAGAGTTGAGACCTTAAAATCATACTGAGCCCAGATCTAGGTTTCCTGACTCCCAGAGTTCCCTCTGTTTCCTCACACTTTCTGATTTCGGGCACCGAGGATGGAGCCTCCAGGCTGAGGCTCATTATCACTGGCCACTGGTAGGGTCCTCTACTTTACTGTGTGACCAGAAGAAAGTTTATGTTCCCCTCAGAAACTTTGATTTCCATTGCTGGGGATGAGGTGGAAGAAATGGGTGAAGACCTCTGTGGTGCGTGCTCCCCCATTCCACACCCCAGTCCCTACTCACGTATTCCTCCAGCAGTTGTTCTGCATATTTGGTCAGGAGGCGTGCAAGGTTGTGTGTCTGGCGGATCTTGGCCTCCAAATGGGGAAGGAAGGAGATTGAGGCGTCATCCTGGGGATCTTCTGGTCGGAACGAGGGGAGGAATGAGGGGTCAGGAGCGCAACCCAAACCCACTCCTTAGTTATCTTTCCTAAACTGGCTCTGCTCTGAAGGCTAACATTCAAGCTAGGAGGACTATGTCCCATCCCAATGGAGGGAAAACCAGGCCCCAAGTAGTTTCTCTATGTGAACTGTCTCTCCTGTCCCCAAATCACTGCAGAAATCCTATTAATAACAAATTAGTAAACTGCCTCCTTCAGGTTCTCACTACCCTCAAGTCAGTTCCTTCTTCCACTTTAGGCAATTTGTTCATACTTCCAAGGTAGCTTCTTTTATCCGTGTGAATCTGCCTTCTTCCAAAACTCCTCAGAAGGCAGATATGCTTACCCTATACCACCAATGCTATCCTGAGACCCTTTAAGGACAAAGTTCACATATCTTTGGATTTCTCCAACTGTTGGTTGAATTCAGTCAGCATCACTGAAGCACAGAACTTCACCTTGAAACACGTTTTCCCGGCCTGTTCTACAGATAGAGAAACCGAAGACCTATTCTCTTCCTGAAGCTTCCAAGTGAGATGCTAGGCTCAACAGCATCAATGTATCAACAACAAACCTGCGCTGACACAAACCTGAGAGCGGTGCCAAAGGAAGACGACTACATTTCCCAGGATGCACACCGCATGCATCCTAATGCATGCTGGGGAATGTAGTCCCGACCCGACAATCCCTTCCGTCTGAGTTTGCCACAGCCGGCCAAGATCTCAGAAGCCCGTACTTTGCCCTGTTCCAGTCACTCATAGCTCCTCCGTAGGAGTTATGAAGCTTCCTTAACCAGCTTCTCCCTCCAATCCTCTAGCTTTGATTCTGTCCTAATACTCTGAGAGGCACTGTTATCCGGCCCCAGCCCGACCCCAGCCCTTCTTCAGGGTGTACTCACCCATATAGTCGGTGCTCTAACCCCTGAACCCAAGACCCTGAAGCTTCAACTCCAGGCCTCCTCTAAACCCTTGCTCCTGCCCTTTCTCCCAACTCACCCGCCGGTTACCTGACACCGGCGTCTCCTCCCTCCCCGACCCCTCCCCCCCGCCCAGGTCTTTCCCCTCCCAGACTCGGTGTTGACAGGAATCCAAACCCCAGCTTTCGACCCCCCCCCTCATTCCTATTCCCGTTAGGGACCCAGGATCCAGTAGCTCAGCCCCTTACCCAAACTTCCCTCCCTCTGGCTCATGTTGGCCCCTGGCTGATCCCGGTTTCCCTCAACACACCCCTACAGGAGGGGAGGATGGGAGGGGGGGAAAAAGGGGGAAAAGGGTTAGAGGGGCGTGGCTCGGGCTCGGCCAATCATAGCTCAGACCCCAAACATTTCCTTCCCACCACTACTTTCAGGCAAGATTCCTTGGCTCTGAGCTCAGTAACCCGCTTGTGAGGCTTAGACTGGGAAGGGGCCAGAGTGGGAAGGCAGGTGCTGGCACAGCGAATGGGCACTTGGGCCTTTAAGGCAGCCCTTGTGTCTTGCTGGGAGGAGGAGACTCAGGCTCTGACCTGAGGCAGGGCTTGACAATAAGGACTGCTTTGAGAGGAAAGCTGGGAAATCTGCAGGGCTGGCAGGAGAGGAACCAAGGCAGGTCCTCCCTCTGGGCCAAGACAGAGAGAGAAGCCGGGGTAGGCCTGTCTAGATTAGGACGCACCTAAGGCATGCACCCCCCTGGCCTAGCTTCTTGTCTTAGATGCCTTCTATCTTCTCTGTCACTCTCATCAGGAGTGAGACAGGTCTTCCCCTCACTTTACCGTTATAGACCCCCTACACACACACACACATACACACACACACACGTATTTGTTTAGGCATCCCGACCCAGATTCACACACACATGTATGTGTGTTTAGGCACATCCGGATCCAGTCTCTCTCTCTCTCTCACACACACACACACACACGCGCACGCACACACACACATATGTTTAGGCATCCTGACCCAGATTCACACACACATGCATGTGTGTTTAGGCATCTGGACCCAGTCACACCCACACACATGCATGTGTATTTAGGCACCTCCGGATCCAGACTCTCTCTCTCTCTCTCTCTCACACACACACACACACACACGTGTGTGTGTGTGTTTAGGCATCTGGACCCAGTCACATCCACACACATGCATGTGTGTTTAGGCACCTCCGGATCCAGACATTCTCTCTCTCTCACACACACTTATGTGTGTGTACCTAGGCATTGGAACGCAGCCTCTCACACAGGTGAGCACAGGTTTCAGACAGGTCACACCCAAACAGCAGCTCGTCACCCTGGGGGAGATGCAGAAAGCACTGCACACACTTGTCTCTACAGTGGGTGCCAAGTACCTATTCTGTCTTGTGCTCTTGTGTGGAGAGGACCCACATTGTGTCTCAGGCGTCAGATAATGAAATTTGGGAGCAAAAGGCCTGAAAAGGCCTGTGTGAGGACTTAGCATGAGCAAGCCATCAGAACAAAGGCATTCGCTCCTGGAGTGCACTCCAGGCACATTGGAAACCAGACTGTCTGCAGTGGCCACAGCCACATGCTAACCAGCAGGATTTATTGGGTATTCACTGTGTGCCAGACCCTGCCCTAGATGCTATGTATATATACATTAACTTTTTTCCATGTTATAGATGGGACAATAAAGACAAATGACTCGCTCAAGGTCATGCAGGTGGGTGTGACAGAGCTGAGATTTTACCACTGACAGTTTGGTTCCAGAAATGCGGTCTGACATGGTGGGTGTGGTCACACCACAACTGTGCAGATGGCCCTCATACACACAGCACAGCAGGCATGTCCTATCTATTGATGGGTCAGCGTCAAATAAAATCAACCAAGATGCACTTATCTTCTTTTCTTCTTATTTATGTGTGTGTTGGGTGCATATGTGCATCTGGGCGCAGCTGCTGGAGCAAGCCAGATGAGGGCGCTGAATTCCCTGGAGTTAGATTTATACAGGCAGTGCAACATGGGAACTAAACCAGGGTCTGAACTTAGATGGTAGAATTAGCTAACGCATGCCATCACATCTGGCTTCTTTTATTTAAGACATCCCCACTGTTGGGCATAGTAGGGCTTTGTCATTCTGGTTGTTGTGTCTGTGACCATGGCGTAAGCAGGTTGTAACTGGTTTTTCATTCCATTCTGTTGAGGAGCTACTCCCAGATTGTGAAAAGAGCTACAAACTTTCCAGTATCTGTGTCTTGGTGTTCATACAGGAGCATTTTGTCCTGGTGAGATTTCTATTGCTTTGAGAAACCCCACAATCAAAAGCAATTTAGGGAGGAAAGGCTTTATTTCAGCTTACAGTTACAGCCAGTTCATTATGAAGGGAAGTCAGGGCAGGAACTCAAAGCAGGAACCTGGAGGAAGGAACACTGAAGCAGAGGCCAGGAAGTAACGCTACTTACTCTGGCTTGCTCCCCAAGGCTTGCTCAGCCTGCTTTCTTAGAGTACCCGGGACCCATCTGCTCAGGGCTGTCCACGGTGGTCTGGGCTCTCCCACATCAATTATTAATCAAGAATATGCTCCACAAACTTACCTACAGGGCAACATGATGGAGGCATATTCTCAATCAAGGTTCCCTCATCCCAAATGACCCTAGTTTGTGTCGAACAGACAAAAAACTAGACAGCACACACTTTTCTTCGGTTGGGCATTGACAGCTTGGGACTGGAATTGCTGGGATACCCGGTTGGCATAAGTTTAGCTTCACTGGAAAACTGCCAGTTTCCCAAAGTATCTCTACGTAGCAATTACACTCCCTGATTCAAGGAATGCCAAGTTGCTCTGCTACCTCATCTACACGGTCTGTCTTTTTCACTTCCGCCATTCTGGCTGAGGAGGCCCGCTCCCCACTCGAAAGTCTGGCACGCACTTGGCACTATTCATGAGACTTGAATGAATGGATGAACAAGTTAAGTTGGGCAGCGTAGAATCAAGCAGCCTGGAGAGGGCAGACGCGCGCACACACAGCATTTCAGGGACGCCCACCAGCCGCGGACGCACACCAGGACAGTCCCTCTCGCGCACCCCTGTGCCCACGTGGCCGGAACGCACCGCCTCGCTCGGGCCGCGCGCGTCCAGCCGCACAGCTGCCCCCCGGCTCTCCCTCTCCGCGGCGGGCAGAGGGCGCTGTGCGTCCGTGCGCCCCGAGGGGCGGGCCCGGGCCGGGGCGGGGCTGGCCGGGCTTCCAGGCCGGGGCTCTAGCCGCCCGCGCCGCCCGGGCCGCTCCGGGGACGGGCCGGGGCGGGGCGCGGTCGCAGGAAGCCAGGCGGGGACGCGCGGAGGCGTTGGGGAGCGAGGGAGGGCGCGGCCAACTCCCGGAGGGCCGGCAGGCCGAAAGAGCGGCGCCGGGGCCTGGCGCGCAGCCTGAGATCGCCGGACCGCAGGCCGTCCCACCACGGGCTCTGTCCCGGCCCCAGCCCCGCCAGCATGGCCGGCCGGACCGTGCGGGCCGAGACCCGGAGCCGGGCCAAAGATGACATCAAGAAGGTGATGGCGACCATCGAGAAGGTCCGGAGATGGTGAGCGCTGCCCCTGGGCCAGGGACACAGCCGAGCCACCTCCTCCAAACGCGTCCGCCCTTTCCTGGCCAGCTGCCCCCGCCCACCAGCTGTGCTCTGAATCGCCTGGGCTCCCCCTTCCCCGGCAATTCCCAGAGGTCTACAAAGCGTGGTCCGGAGTGGTGCTTTCCCAGAGCGGGAGCCCTCATCTATGCCCCGCCCCCTGAAGCTTTGACACTCTTGCAAGCTCGGCCCCGGGTCTTCATTGCCAGAGTCCCTTGCCAGGCCTTGGTGGCGCCCTGCTGAGTGCCCCAGGTGTCTGCAAAACCGCAGCTCCAAGTTATATCCGTCTATGCCCTGGTCTTTACAGAGCTCTTTCTGCTTCTGTGCCGTTAGCGAAGCTTCCCTTACCCTAGCACATCTCCCCGACCCCCTGCTTTATAAGGGGCTCTCCCTTGGGCCTCCCTAACCCAGTCTCCTGCCTTCCCACAGGGAGAAGCGCTGGGTGACTGTGGGTGATACTTCCCTTCGAATCTTCAAGTGGGTGCCTGTGGTGGATCCCCAGGAGGAGGTGAGCAAGCCCAACCCCCAACAAGCCTTGCATCTTTGCAACCTCAGACAATATCAATCCCCACCTTGGCCTCCACCTTCAGTTGGCTTGGAGACTCCAGTGTGGAGCTCAGGCAGATGGTAACGATTATTAGCGCGCTACCGCGCGCACACACACACACACACAGACACACACACCCCAATGCCCCCCCCCCAAGTTCAAGACCTAACCCAGCCTTCACAACCTGAGACAGCGCCTCTTGCTTCTCTAAGGCTAGGTTTCTTTATTTGTATTGAGGGGATTTGTAAGTGCTCACCAAACAACTGGCTCTGACCTTACCCCTCTAACCCTCAGGAGAGGCGGCGGGCAGGAGGCGGGGCAGAGCGATCCCGTGGCCGGGAGAGACGAGGCAGGGGCACCAGTCCCAGAGGGGGCGGCCCCCTCATCCTGCTGGATCTCAATGGTATGTGCAGATTCTGGAATGGGGAGGGAAGGAAGCTACTGGAGGCCCTCTGGCCAACCAACTTGGCTTTTGCTTCCGCAGATGAGAACAGCAACCAGAGTTTCCATTCAGAAGGTTCACTGCAGAAGGGCACTGAGCCCAGCCCTGGGGGGACTCCCCAGCCCAGCCGCCCTGGGTCACCCACTGGACCCCCAGAAGTGATTGCGGAAGATACTCAGCCCCCACAGCTGGGCCAAGAGAGAGGTAGGACCAGGTGGCTCTTAGGAGCCCTCCCTTCTCCAAAGTTGTCCTTGTACCTCTGTCAATGTCCTCTCTCCCTGGTCCTGCTCCCCCTGTGGGTGGGGGGTGGGGGAGAACCTCTCCTGACCCTGGCAGAAATTGCTGCTGTACATTCCTCTGGCTGAGTCCGTCTTTATAGGTAGCGAATCACCGTCTGAAATGTTTATGCAGATTTATTTCTTTGCTTGCATATTGTCTTTTCCTGGTACCATCTCGTGCCAGCCATACTGATCTTGTCCATTCCTGTGATATCAGAATCCCATGGAATACGTAATAGACGTTCAGTAAATACTTGTTCGGGGTGTAAATAACGCTGACAAGCAGAGTGATTAGTACAGTAGAGTAACGGCTAACAAAGCCCCTCCCTGCTAGGTGTTCTGAGCGCGTCAACGCTTGCTTTTCGGTTTCTCATTTAATTTCCACTGTTACTTTCTGGGAGCGATGATCCTATTATGATTCCTTTCTGTACACGAGGGGCCCATCACCCAGACTTACAGAGCCAGTGAGCCAACAGCCTGGGCCTGAGCCCCTTCAGCTTCTCTGTCTTCATATAATCGGCCCCCTGTCTGGTCAGTACTGATTCCCAGGTGTGGATGATTTCTGCGCCTCTGGCCCTGCCTTCTCATTGCCCGCTGTGCCCGTTCTGACCTCCCTCCCTGTCCCTAGTGGCCGCCACGCAGCTGCAGAACTGCTTTTCCCGCAGCACAGACTCGAAGAGACTCTTTTCCTGCTTCACATCCTTCAGTGGCTCCACCTGGCCTCTGATTCTTTAGTTTGACACTGGGGCCTTAACAAACTGTGGCCACAGGAACTGTTCCCCCGCCACAAATGCCAAGACATGGTTGGGCCTCAGGACCGTGTGTAGATTGTTCCAGAAACCTCTGCTCATGTAAGATGGTAGGGTAGAGAATACAGCTCCGTGGCAAAGAGCTTGTCTGACATGGCTGAGGCCCTGAGCCCCATTTCTGTTCCCACAGAAATGAGTGCGTGAATGCATGAATGAATGAATGAAAATTCTAGCTGGCACTTACTGAGCACGTACTATGTGCTAAGGGTTTTACCCATATTGCTTCCTTTGACCCTCACTGCAATCTCTTGTATTACTGTCACTGTTCCCATTCTGCAGATGATCAGAGAAATAGCTTGCCTAAGGTCAGGATGTGGATTTAGTACAACATAGAATCTGTGGTCACTAAACGTGTATTTCCCTCTGCCTAAATTCTGCTCCCTCTCTCTGTTTGTCTCCTGGCTCACTCCCAACTAACAAAATCCAACCTGAATCTTCCTCCTTTGGCATCTTAGTGCCCTCCCCTGGCTCCCACAGTGTTGTCTTGTGTGATCAGTGCCTGCCAGTTGCTTCTGTCCCCGGCCTGTTCTCCTGGCACAGAGTGGCTGCTCAGGAGGTGTCTGTTCATTTGGCATTCCAGACCCAGGGGACACACCCGCAGGCGGTACTGATGACCCCCCGAAGCTGACCAAGGAGGAGCCTGTTCCAGAATTGCTGGAAGCTGAGGTGAGAGAGCCCAGAGACTGGACTTTGACCTTGTGGGGAATGGGGTTCTGGGGGCACAGGGAGTCTGCATTCTAGGGTCCAGGAGGGAGATATGGACCTAGAACCCACTGAAAGTCTTAGCTGAGGTTGAATTCTTGGGTAAAAAGAGGAGTGTTTTAGAGACACCATCCTGAGGGCTGAATCATGGCTGTTTTAAGAGCTCTGGAAGCCTTTGATGAACTTGGTGTTCCTCCACAGATTAAAAACGAAAAATCTAGGCTCAGGGTACAGCTTGGCGCTGCTTCACCTCCTAAGTGTGCACGGAGAGCCTGGGCCCCCACATCACACAGACACACATCCTGAGCTGTCAAGTTTGCTTTTCCCTACAAGGACTACTTGATTCCCTTCCCAGAAAAATCAAATTATTTCCCCCAAACAGCGTTGCCATTATTTTTGGTCACTTGGTCCTGGGCCAGACTCTGGGTGCCCAGGGGAGTAGAGTGGGAAAGGCAGAGGCAGGAGGCTGTACTCCTGGGCTAGAGTGGAGCTCACACCTGTCCGCCCTTCCTCTTCAGGCCCCCGAAGCTTACCCTGTCTTTGAGCCAGTGCCACCTGTCCCTGAGGCAGCCCAGGGTGACACAGAGGACTCGGAGGCCCCCCCACTCAAGCGCATCTGTCCAAATGCCCCTGACCCCTGAGAAGCTGCCTGCCTCCTGTCCTGTTGCTCCAAGGGCCCCTTTGGCTTTTTATAAATAAAGACCCTTTTGTAATTTTGTGTCATGTCATTTCCCTGTCCAGGCTGGGGAGGGTTTTGGAGACAGTTTTGGCTCATGCTCTGTTCCTCAGATGGGGTCACCAAGGCTCTGAGATGACCTGTATCACACCACGATTACATAGGCGGGGAGGGCGTGAGCCAGGACCTCACCTCCCTTGCTCTCCCACCTTACCCCTTCTTTACCAACTCTTCCCTCCCCGGGCCCAGCAGATATTGCATCTCCCATTTCACTTACAGGAGCACAGGCCTAGTGGGGTAGAGAGGCCTGGGAGGACCCAGCTTTTCCCCTGCCCTCAGGAAGCTACAGCATCCTGTCTCTAGGGAACCTTCCCTTCCATGCGGAACTCTAGGGCCAAACTTCTGTGCTGAGTCCTCTTGTCTCTTGTGCAGTTGTTACCTCCTCCTAGATTCCTTCCCTGGTTCTAGGCTCCATCAGTATCATCTTTGAGTTCCCATAGCCCTTTAAGCTTCCTGCTCTTTGTCTTAGCATTTATCTGGCTCTTTGGGGACCATGAGTCTGTATGTCTGTCTTTTAGACTGCAGGCATCTCAAGAACAGAAATAGGTTCCCAGCCATGCCCAGCTTAACGCTGGGAATACAATAAGCCTAGCAAATGCTTCATGAATGAATGAGTAAATGATAGGGCTGGGCATGGTGGCATACACTTGTAATCAGGAGGCTGAAGCAGGAGGATTCTGAGTTTCTGACTATCCAGGTAGTGAGATGTCTCTGTTAATTTTAGAGTTTTGGAAGTTCTTACGATGTACTTCCTGTTTACTTAGGTAACATTATATCCTTCTGGGTCTTTGAAGGGTTGAAGACAGATAGTTATAGTTTTTTCTTAGTTATGATAAAAGATAAATTAGATATAAAACTTTAGACTCACAAAGATAGGATAGATAATAGAATATTTTCCTTATTTGCCAAATGTAAATACACTAAATATTGTCATTATAATTCTTGCTTGATAACTGTTTTGTATATATAATTTTACTATGTTAAAGTTAAAACCTTCCTTTTTATTTAGACAGAAAAGGGGAAATGATGTGGGAATATTCCCCTCTGTATGCTGTGAATGTGTTTTATTACCATTAGTTAATGAATAAAGTCATTTTGGCCAATGGCTTGGCAGAGCAAAGTCAGGCAGGAAATCTGAACAGAGAAATAGAAAGTAGGCGGAGTCAGGGAGACACTGCCATGTAGCTGCCCAAGAAACAAGAGGTAACAAATCACGAGCCTCATGGTAAAATATATAATAATAGAAATGGGTTAATTTAAATATAAGAGCTAGCTAGAAAGACACCTAAGCTATTGGCCGAATAGTGTTGTAATTAATATAGTTTCTGTGTGATTATTTGGGTCTGAGAAGTCAGGAAACGAAAAGCAGTTTCTGCCTACAAGTTCCTCTGTCATTGTCCGTGTGGCTCTAGGTTTCTCCTCTCCGACTCTTAGTTTGTTCCCTGGACAAATGGGGTAATAACTAGGCTGCACACCCCCCACACCCCTACTCCACCCCATCCCTGGTCAGCGCCCTGTGAGAAACTTCAACCATGCAAGCACTTCTCAGTCTGTACTTGTCAGAGAAGCAGGGTCAGGTGAGGTAGCCCTGTTTTAATTTTAACAAAAGGAGAGATTGAGGTTTAGGAAAGAATCTTTTAAAAGTGTCACAGTGTCTGCTGTAGTGATAGTGAAGCCGGGACTGGCTGGGAAGGCCGCAGCAGGGTTGCAATTGTATGCGTTCCTATTGCTGTAGAAACAAATGACCAAAGAGGACTAGCTTGGTGCCCTCGGATTCACAGTGTCATCAGTCTGAAGGTCAGTGCCTCTGGGCCCGAGTCAGGAGCCTACAGGACAGGCTCCTGTGGTAGGCTCTCAGGGAAAACTTGGCTTTTTCAGCTTCTAGAAGCTACTTGCATTCAGGAATGGATTGAGACTGTGGCTTTGTCTTCTCTTCCACCCCACCTAACCATTCTGCCTTTCTGCTTCTGTCATTGCATCTCTTTCTCTGGCCCCCCTGCTGCTCATGTGGCCCCTGATCACACTGGCCTTCCCAGGTATACAGGGTCAGCACCCCATCTTGGAACTTAGTCCATCTGAAAATCCCCTTGTTGTGTAAGGTCACATGCTTGCATGCTGGGGCTTAGGGTGGACATCTCTCCTGTTGTCGTGTAAAGTCACATGCTTGTATGCTGGGGCTTAGGGTGGACATCTTTCCCATTGTCGTGTAAAGTCACATGCTCGCATGCTGGGGTTTAGGATGGACATCTTGGTGGGGGGGGTCAATAATCAGGATGAGGTAACCTCAGTAATTTTCTGGGTGTGTGAGTCATCTCATTATTCCCCAAGGTGACACTATGAAGTCATGTAAATGCTCTTCAAACTGTAAAGTGCCTTGTAAAGTTCAAGTTCTGGGTTTGAATTTCACTGTCTGCTTTCAGTTTCTTATTTTTAGAATAAAATAAAGTGCGGGTGTTTTGCCTGCATGTATGCCTAAGTATGTCCATCACCATGTGTGTGTGCAGCGCCTGAGGTGACTGGAATGGGTGGCAGATCCCCTAAAACTGGAGTTAAAGTTTCAGCCATGTGGGTGCTGGGAATGGAATTCGAGTCCTCTGGAAGATGCTCTTAACCACTGAGCTATTTCTCCAGCCTTTTTTTTTTTTTAAGATTTATTTATTTATTTATTATGTACAGTGTTCTGTCTGCATGTACACCTGTAGAGCAGAAGAGGGCACCAGATCTCATTATGGATGATTGTGAGCCACCATGTGGTTGCTGGGAATTGAACTCAGGACCTCTGGAAGAACAGCCAGTGCTCTTAACCGCTGAGCCATCTCTCCAGCCCCTTTTTTTATTTTTCAAGACAGGGTTTCTCTGTAGCTTTGGCATCAAACTCACAGAGGTCTGCCTGTCTCTGCCTCCCAAATGCTGGGATTAAAAGCGTGCACCACCACCACCCGGCTCCAGCCCCATTTTTAAAGATTTATTATTTTTAATTAATGCGTAGAGACATGTGTATGTGTGTGTTTACGTGTGGATATGTGCACATGAGTGCAGGTGCCTTCGGAAGCCAGAGTGTCAAATACCCTGGAGCTGAGGGTACAGAGGACTGTGAGCCACTGTGTGGGCACCAGGAACCCGAGTCCTCTGGAAGAGCAGCCAGTGCTCTTGACTACCGCACCTTTTCTCCAGCCCATGCAGTCTGTCTCAGCGTGACCTCTTTGTTCTCATCTGCCTTGTTTTGTGATCTGTAAAATGGGCACAGTATAATGTGAGCCTGGTGAAACTATTCTAAGAATTAAATGAGGAAATTCATGGAGAGAGAGCCCTTGATCGAGTGCACAGTTAAAGCTCAATAAATGACAGGTTTTTTTTTTTTCTCATTATCCCATATAAGATAAGGATATACCACGGTGTAGGGCAGGTACCAGAAACCTGCCTGTCATGGGCAGGTTCTGGCTCTATAGCAGGTATCCATTTCTGAGTAGCCTTAAAAGATTCAAGTCCAGTCTTCCCATTTCTGTTCCTCTCCTAGTCACAGGCCTTGGCTGCTGTCCCAAGCCTTTGGGCTCCTATTTCTCTGTCGCCAATACCCATACCCCTATCTTGGGTTGTGAGCTGCTCCTTCTCTGGTGACACCCAGCTGTGATGCTGTGCCTCCCTTCCCTCTCCATGTGCACTCTTTCTAAGGACTCTCACACTGCGGCCCCCTCTTCTTCCCTACTTACCCCTGGCCCATGGGACCTGGATGTTCTTTGCCCTGTCCTAATTTTTTCTTTATGAACATTATACCTTCCTGCCTCACCCATATTCTCAAGTTAATTCCCTTCCTCCAAATTCTCTTCTGAGCCTCCAGACTCAAATGCCAAATGGTGACACGACCCCCGAAATGTCCCGTGGGCCTTCGTTTCATTTTCTTATCCACCCATCGTTTCATTTCCTGTGCCCATCAATGTCCCCATCCCCAGTCCCCTTTCCTGAGCCAGCATGTCCTAAGTCTCCATCCTGTTATGATGTAGCTTTCTTAGTCAGGGCTCTCTAGAGGAGGGGAACTGGTAGGATGAATACATGTGAAGGCAATTTAGACACTGTTCCATTGCTGTGAGGGGCTCCGCGACCAAGGCAACTCTTATAAAAGAAAGCATTTAATTGGAGTCTCGCTTACTGTTTCAGAGGGTTAGTCCTTTCTCACCCCAGCAGGGAGCACGGTGCTGGAGAAATAGCTGAGAGATACTACATCCTGGTCCTCGTGCAGGTGAGGGACATAGAGTGTGATGTGGTGGGCAAACCTTCAAGCTCATCCCCAGTGACACACCTCCTCCAACAAGGCCACCCCTCCTAATCTTCAGACAGTTTACCAACTTGGGGCTAAGCATTCAAATATATGAGCCCATGGAGACCATTCTTATTTGAACTACCAAAATACCTTTTTTTGTTTTGTTTGTTTTATTTTGTTTTGTTTTGTTTCTTGAGATGGGGTTTCTCTGTGTAGCCCTGGTTGTTTGGAAACTCACTCTACAAACAAGGCCGGCCTCAAACTCAGAGATCCACCTTCCTCTGCCTCCTGAGTTGTGGGATTAAAGGTATGCACCGTCATGCCTTTTGTAACTCTGTGAGCTTCCATATTAAACCTAAAATTTCCACTCAGTCGTCCCATATCAATAAACTCAGCCTGATCCAGTTTTTTTAAATTTATTTTATGTATATTGGTGTTTGCCCCCCCATACACACACACATATACATATGCATATACATACATACATATCTATCTATCTATCTATCTATCTATCTATCTATCTATCTATCTATCTATCTATCATCTATCTATCTTTTTGTTTGTTTGTTTGTTTTTTGAGACAGGGTTTCTCTGTAGCTTTGGAGCCTGTCCTGGAACTAGCTCTTGTAGACTAGATGGCCTCAAACTCACAGAGAGCCGCCTGCCTCTGCCTCTGTAGTGCTGAGATTAAAGGCGTGCACCACCACTGCCCGGCTCATCTATCTATCTATCTAGTCTGTGTACCACATGTGTGAGTTACAGTTGTGAGCTGCCACGTGGATTCTGGGAATCAAATTTGGGTCCTCTAGAAGATCCGTCAGTGTTCTTAACTACTGAAACATCCCTCCACCCACCCACCCACCCACCCACCCCAGAAATCCAGTTTTATGTGCCTTCCACTATTTTCCCACACCCTTATAATCCATTCCCACACGTGTTCCCCAGACTACTGCTTGACTGGATTAGCAGACTCCTCAGGCTCTTTAGTAGTGCAGCACCTCTCCATGGACTACCCTTCCTAGCTCCCATCGAGGAGCCTGCCTGACCTTAAGCCATAGGTCTTAAGTCATATTATTAGTGGCTCCTGGGGGACATCAGTATTCTCTTGCCTGGCATTTCTTTCAGGGAAAGTCACGGCTGGCTTAGCTGACAATGAAGGATGGATATGCTCAGGCAAAGGCAGAAAAGGCAGTGTTTCTAGGAGGGGGTGGGGGTGGGGTTGCATCTTCTACTGAGGGTGGACAGACTTCTTCAGGTGAGAGCAAACCCTTGAGAATCTGAAGATTCAAGGCTTTCAGCCTCAGTAGGGGCCTCTCACACATCTCCCCTGAAAGTTACAGGATCCCATTCTTTACCAGCTGATGTCCTGACTATAACCACTGACCCTCCCGAGGCTTGGGTTGCATTTCCGCTGTAATCTGGCTAGTCTTACAATGAGGGCTTTGTCGTGGTTTTCTGCAATGTGAACTCTGTGGCTGCTGGAGAGCAGACTGTCTTCCAGGACACGCTGGGAACCTTTAGAGTGTTTATGGGCTTCTGGAGCAGTCGGTCAATTTTATCACTGAGTTTGTTGTTTTCCTTCATCAGCTTACCCTGAGATTCTAAGAAGTTGATCAGTTTTATCATGGAGCTCGTTCTTTTCCTTTGTTAGTTTATCCAGAGATGCTAGGAACAACCAACCGGCATCATTATTTCCCATTTTTCTCCAAACTGTCCAAGTTTTATATATAGAGTCGCTAAATTCCCTTCTTTTCACAATCAGGCGAGTCAGGATAATCAGTACATTTGTACCGATAAGTGTCACAGAGTTCATAAATGGGTTTTTACTGTTCTCCATGCTTCTAGCAGAGGCTTCTGTAACTCAGCAAATTGGAAAGCTCGTTCCAGATACTTAAAACATTCGTCCTTATACTTCCGTTGTTCTAGACCAGCTGCCCTGCTTCCGCAGGCTGTGTTAGTTAGAGGAACAGAACTTAGAGGATGGACAGATATGTATAAAGGGAATTTATTGCCGTGGTTTCCAGGGTAAGGGCTGACTAGTCCAACAATGGCTGTCTCCTGACAGAAAAGTCCAAGGATCCAATAGTTGACATCCCATGAGCCTGATGTCTCAGCTGCTCCAGTGGACACTGGGAACCCAGAGGCTCTAACGTCAGTGAAGGGGTGACCTTGCCAGGGAGAGTGAGGGCAAGAAGCAGAAGCTTCCTCCCATGTTCTTCACATAGGCCGCCACTAGAAGGTATGACCTGGGTTTAGGGTGGATCTTCCCACTTCAAATGATCCAATGAGGAAAACTCGGCCACTGGTGTCCCTGCTTGAATTTTGCTGATTCTGGTTGTAGTCATGTTAACAGAAAGAGCCATCACAGTAGTCTGGGATGTAAGCCTCAGGTCTTGGATCACGGGCGTGGGCCACCATGCTTGGTTCCCTGCAGTGCTGAGGATTGAACCTGGGGTTCGTGCGTGCTAAGCCATGTCCGCAGCCTTGTTCTGCTTTCCTTAAGTGCCGGGAAAGATGCTCAGCAGCTTCCTGAGTTTCTTGCTTCATTCTTGCCCCCTTTGGCCTGAGCTCCTCCGCTGTGCAGTGGGCAGCCCTTCACAAGCCCACATCTGTCCACGGTGCCACCCCGCCAAGCCTTCTTGTCTGGCTCCTTCCATGCAGGATGTGGCCCCTGCTGCTGCACACCATCAACTGCTTCCCCAGATGCCGTGAATCACGGTCTCACCTCTGAGGCTTCACTTCCTCTGTCTGCTATGCCACAATCCCTTCCTCTCCGCTCCCCTGTCAGGTTCCCCTTGTCTTTCAAACCTTGGCTTCCCAGTCGTGGTATCCTCTTGCCCTTTGACCTTCCATGGTGGAACCTTCCAATGGTATGGTCAGCCTGAGACTCAGCATCAGCTTGATGCTCCGTGATGGCAGATGAGTCTCCCGAATCGGTGACATGGGGTTATGGTGTACTTACTGTTCTGGGCTCCAGGGTTGTAATGCTAACAAAAAGAAAAGAACCCTGACTTCAGGGAGCCTGCCCAGGGCATCGCAGGGCCTGGTAGGAAGTCAGAAAGACACGCATCATCCCATAAGGAAGAGGAGGCGTCTGGACAAGTGCATCTTGGGCATTTTCATGGCTGTGTGACATTGTAGAGTGTGTGAACACAAAGTGAGAAAGCTATAATGTCCCCAGGTGATACAGTCTTGTGGGACAGGTATATATGCTGCTTGTGGCGGACTGGAGTGTTGTGTGTGGCTTGTAGGGGTACTTTAGAAAACTTCTGCAGAAAGAGAGGAGAAAGAAGCAGTTGCAGTTTTAAATAGAGAGGTCAAAAGGGCACCGCCGGGGCAATGTTTGAAGAAGACCTCAGAGGAGATGAGGCTCTAAAGCATGTGAAGGTTTGTGCAAATAGCATCGTGGGCAGAGGGAATGGCTAGTGTGACAACCCTGAGCGAGGATGTGCCTGGCAGTGAGGTCAATGTCGCTGGAGCTGAAGGGAGGAGAGAACATGGGAAGTAAGTTCATGAGAGGCCAGCCTCATGGCAGGGTGAGCATATGTCTAGCACTCAGACTGGGGGACGTTAGCAGATTGTCATGACAGTTGATATGGACTCTTTCTTTACATTTATGTGTTGTGCACGCGCTGTCACGTGCACATGTGCTGTGTGTGCCAGTGGAGGTCAGGGGGCAGCCTGGACATGGGGTACCCAGGACGGTACACCAGTGGAGGTCAGGGGACAGTCTGGACATGTGTGTATCCAGGACGGTACACCATGGAGGTCAGGGGGCAGCCTGGACATGGGGTACCCAGGATGGCACACCAGTGGAGGTCAGGGGACAGCCTGGACATGGTGTACCCAGGACGGCACACCAGTGGAGGTCAGGGGAGTACCTGAAGGAGATGGTTTTTTTCCTTCCACCACGTGGGTACCCAGGATGGAACTCAGGTCATCAGGTTTGGTGGCAAGCACCATCACCTGTTGAGACATCACCATTCCTGCGTTTAACAGTGTGCGTGTGTGTGTGTCTGTGTGTTTGCAATGCCACAGTATGCACATGGAGATCAGAGGATAGCTTTTGGGGTGTCCTTCCTCCACAGGGGTTCTGGGGTAGAACGCGGGTCCTTAGCTTAGTGCAGTACCTCTCCACCTTCCTAATGCGCCGCCTTCAATGCAGTTTGTGTTGTGCTCACCCCAACCATAAAATTATTGTTGTTGCTATTTCATAACTGTAATTTTCCTACTGTTATGAATCATAATGTAAATATCTGTGTTTTCTGGTGGTCTTAGGCAACCCCTTTGAAAGGGTTGTACGAGCCCTAAAGGGATTGTGACCCACAGGTTGAAAAATGCTGGCTTAGAGGCGATGCCTTTATCTACTGAGCCATTTTGCCAGTCTAATCAACTTTTATTAAACCTCAGAGTGGTCTACTGCTACTCTGTCTGGACACCTTCATGGCTCCCATGCCTTGGACTTGAGTTCTGAAAGCTCCCAAAGCAGTACTAAAGTGCTTTGACTTTTAGGCCTATGAATGTAGGATTTGCTTGGTTTATATAATCTTGACTGTGTTGACAACAATTAAAAATCTGGACTCCTGACTGCCCTTGAAAGTAGGAATTCTGGGATAGAGTGTGTTTCCCAGAGGGCTTATCACTAAGAGCCTAGGGTACTGGCTACTCCTATGTGGATGAAGTTTGGGGCTGTTAATTCTTCCCCTTTAGTGTTGGTCCCTTGTGTGGCCTCAGGCTGCTGGCCCATCTGCCTCACCTCTCACTCAGTTCTGGTAATAGCTGTCCTCCAGTCCCTCGGGCCCCGGGGCCCCGTGCTGCTGTGCCCTCAAGTCCCTCGGGCCCCTTGCTGCTGTGTCCTCCAGTCCCTCGGGCCCCTTGCTGCTGTGCCCTCAAGTCCCTCGGGCCCTGGGGCCCCGTGCTGCTGTGCCCTCAAGTCCCTCGGGCCCTGCGCTGCCACTGTCCTCCGGTCCCTAGGGCACCATGCTCCCTGTCTTCAGTTATTCAGCACAGCAAACAAGGACCTGTCCATGTGGCTCCTGCCCACTTCTCTTGCCCCTCTCCCTGGAATTCTCTACCTAAATTTTGTTTTGTTTTGTTGGTTTTTTCGAGACAGGGATTCTCTGTGTAGTCCTGGCTGTTCTGGAACTAGCTTTGTAGACCAGGCTGGCCTCAAACTCACAGAGATCCACCTGCCTCTGCCTCTCAAGTATTGGGATTAAAGGCGTGCGCCACCACCGCCTAGCACTTCTTCCTAACTTTTAACACTGAAGCTGAGCTATAATCTCAATAGAAAGGTCAGGTTTTCAGGGTCATCCTCAGCTATACAGTGAGTTTGAGGCCAGCATGAGGTGTGTGAACACTATTTCAAAAAAAATTTAAAAAAAACAAACATTGGGCTGGGCAGATGGCTCAGAGGTTAAGAGCACTGCCTGCTCTTCCAAAGATCCTGAGTTCAGTTACAAGCAACCACATGGTGGCTCACAACCATCTGTAATGAGGTCTGGTACCCTCTTCTGGATAGCAGGCATGCACACATGCAGGCAGAACACTGTATACATAATAAACAAATAATATTAAAAAAACAAACAAACATTAAAGCTGCCTGGGGCGGGGGGGGGTTGTCTGGAGAGATGGCTCAGCGGTTAAGAGCATTGACTGCTCTTCCAGAGGTCCTGAGTTCAATTCCCAGCAACCACATGGTGGCTCACAACAACCTATAATTAGATCTGGTGCCCTCTTCTGGCCTGCAGGCAGGATACTGTATGTATAAATAAATAAATAAATCTTAAAAAAAAAAAGCTGCCTGGGCTTCTGTCGCTGAGCCCCTGCCGTGCCTCTGGCTGGAAAGTTCTTCCAATCCTCTCTCGTTCCAGCAAACACTTAACCTTTCAGGCCTTGGGGTCGCACCTCCTACTGAACCTCCCAACTAAGTCAGATCCTGAGCATGCCACTGTTGGGTCTCTTCCTTCCTCTGTCAATAGAAGGCCACATCTGCCCTTCAGGGCACCGTGTGGGTGACAGTCACGTTTCATCAAAGGAAGTTGCCAGTGATACATGTGTTAAGGATAAACAGACAAGACCGAGCGCATCTTCTTCACTGGTGAAGTCCTACTTGTTCTCGGGTTACATTTCCGAAGCGATGTCAGGGTTAGAGAGCATAGAGATGTAGCAGAGCGTTTGCTTGACATGCATAAAGTCCTGGGTTCAATCCCCAGACTTACATCATGTAAACCAGGCAGGGTGGTCATTCTTGGCTACATAGCAAGCCTGCCCTCAGCTAGCAGGGTGTCTGTAAGGCTGTGAAAACAGGGGTGTTACTGACTGGTGACCCCTAAGTCCCCACAGAAGAGAGACAGCACAATACCCTTTCCATCCCTTCAACCTTGGCTGTGGACTTGTGGACTTTCAGGTTGTCTGTCTGGTCCTCCGCTCCCGTCGGTACAATAGATCTGAGTGGTATAGGATAGGGATGCAGAGCAGGGATGAGGTTGTTCTTAGATTCAAACTGACTTGTACTTATTGGACAAGTCACATTGCCTGTCTAGATCTTAGCTACCCCAAATAAAATGTGAAGACAATGAGCCAATGTTCTTTTCCTCAGTTTTGGGGTCATCTGTATGAATTTTGTCAGGAATACTATGAGTCGGGTTCCAGGCCTGGGGATTTGTGACTGAGTCGTCATGAGGCAGGTTCTTGCTGTGGAGTCCAGGCTACACTGGATTAACCATCCTCCAGACCCAGCCTCCCACAACTCTGGGATTCTAGTCCAGTCCCTGGCTGTTTCATCATTACGTTTACTGCTATATTTGAATTTCTTGCACTGGTATGCCCACTTGAGGGAGGTTAGGAAATGCAATAGTAAAGTCAAACATGTTGTAAAGTCTGTAATGAGCCTGGTTGAAGTTTTCATAAATTTTAAGAACTTGGGAAGGAGCAGGTGGAAGATGCTCATGAATTCATCAACCAACCATCGACTGCCTCTCCTCGGAGGGTTTGAGCTTGTAGAGGAAGGGGCTGGCTCAGTTTCCTGCTGAGCCTTTAGGGAACCAGAAAACATAGGCAGGTGTGGCCCAGCTGCCCGAGCAGAGGGTGAGGCTGCTGCTCCTGCAGAGTTCACCCTGGCCTCGGTTTCCCTGCAGCTTGACTGGTACAGACTAGACCCCTCCCCGCCAGTAGTGGCTCCCTAAACCACCACTGTGACCCTGGGCAGCATCTGAGGCCCTTCTGGGCCCTGGTTTTCCAGGCTGTGCTGGATGAGGACAGCTGGTGTTCAGTTCACGTACCTGATCGTCTAATAACCCTTCTGTAGTCAAGGGAGTGGGGCTGAGAAAGTTACTTTGGCATGTGGAGTGTTTTCTCACTCCCTTGCCCAGTGAACTGAGGCAGAGGTTGTAAACACAGCCCTGGATTCCTAACTCTGCTGCTCTGAAGACTGGGTCAGCTCCTTCCCTCCTCCACTTCCTTTCTCCCTGCTTTCTTCTTCCCTTCCTTCTCACAGACTTTTCCCTTCCTTCCTAGTGCTGGCATTTCAGGAATGTCTCAGGATACCTGGTTTCAGTGGTGCTGGGGATGGAACCCAGGACCACCTGAGCAACATCCCTGCCCCAGCTGCCCTCCGCCCTCGGTGCTGAGGAGGGAACCCAGGGCCTCAAACATGCTAAGCAAGCGAGCACTCTGCCTGTGAATTACACCCATAGTAGTAGCTACTGTTATCTGGTCCCTATGTGTGTGTGTGTGTGTGTGTGTGTGTGTGTGTGTGTGTGTGAGAGAGAGAGAGAGAGAGAGAGAGAGAGACAGACAGACAGACAGACAGACAGACAGACAGAGACAGAGATAGAGTGTGCAAGAGAGAGACAGAGAGAGAAAAAGTGTGTATGTGAGAGAGAGACAGAGAAAGTGTGTGTCAGAGAGACAGAAAGTGTGTGTGAGAGAGACAGAGACAGAAAGTGTGTGTGTGTGCGTGAGAGAGACAGACAGAGAGAGAGAAAGACAGAGATAGAGTGTGCAAGAGAGAGACAAAGTGTGTGTGTGTGTGAGAGAGAGAGAGAGAGAGTGCGTGCGTGCGTGCGTGGTATATCCCTCTTCATATGCGTCTCCAGGTTATTTTTTGAGAAGGGCGTCCACTGGATCCAGAACTCCTCAGTTTTGTTAGGTTGGTCGCCAGAGAGCTCCAGGGTTCTGCTCTCTTTCCTCCAAGCACTGAGATAGAAAGAAGATCCTCCCTGCCGTGCCCAACTTTTATGTGTGTGGCAAGAGGATCACCAGTTTGAGACTATCCTAGGCTACATAAGGAAACCATGTCTCAAAAAAATACAGAGCTGATGAAGATGGCTCATTTGGCAAAAGCAGCTGCCACACAAGTCTAATGCCGGAGTCCAGTCCCTGGCTCCTGCAGGGCTGTGCATGACTCTCTCTCTTTCTCCCTCTCTCTCCCTCTCTCTCTCTCTCTCCCTCTCTCCCTCTCTCTCCCTCTCTCTCTCTCTCTCTCTCTCTCTCTCTCTCTCTCTCTCTCACACACACACACACACATACACACTTTAAAAATCTTTACATCTCAGGACTGGAGACATGGCTTAGCAGCTAAGATCACTGACTGCTCTTCCAGAGGATCCAGTATCAATTCCCAGCTCCTACATGGCAGCTCACAACTGTCTGTAACTCCAGGTCCAGGGTATCTGACACCCACACAGGAGTTCACATAAAATAAAATTAAATAAATTATTTAAAAACTTTAAAGCGCCAGGCAGTGGTGGCCCATGCCTTTAATCCCAGCACTTGGGAGGCAGAGGCAGGAGGATCTCTGTGAGTTCGAGGCCAGCCTGGTCTACAAGAGCTAGTTCCAGGACAGGCTCCAAAGCTACAGAGAAACCCTGTCTCAAAAAACCAAAAAAAAAAAAAAAAAAAAAAAAAACCAAAAACAAAAAAACTTTAAAGTTCACTGGGTGGTGGTGGCATACACCCTTAAGCCAACACTCCTGAGGCAGAGGCAAGCAGATCTTTTTGTGTTCAAGGCCAGCCTGGTCTACAGAGCGAGTTCCAGGACAGGCTCCAAAGTTACACAGAGAAACCTGTCTCGAAAACCAAAACAAACCAAAACCAAAGGGTAGCAAACATTAAGTGTTATCAGCAGGGATCTGCAGATGACAGGTATAGAGTTTTTTCCTTCTCTGGCCGCTTTCTCTTGGCCTTGTTATATTTCCAAGGATGGCCTCCGAGTCCGGCACAGTGATCCTCCTGTATCAGCCTCCCTAATGCTGGGACACAGGTGTGCACTGTGTCTGCTGAAACACCAACTAAAAACCTATCTCAAAACCAACTAAACAGACTAACCCCAGAATAGTAACAGACTTGGAAGGTCAGCACCCGGTCACTGCAGGGGTTGAATTTGCAGTTACATCTCTGCACCCTTCAAGCTTAGCGTGTCCCTCTTACTTTTTCCCTGTGACTGTCAGCTGCCACAAGCAGTGAAAAAGCTGTCACGATTGCAAGGTGAGGTGTGGCAGGGGGTCTGGAGAGATGGCTCAGTGGTGCAGAGCACTTGCTCGTCCTGCAGAGGACCTGGGTTCAGTTCCTAGACCCACATGAAGGTTCACAACCACCTGCAACTCAAGTCCCAGGGGGTTGGCCTCTGAGGGCACCCAATACACATGTGGTGCATATACATATATGTAGGAAAGTATCCATACATGTAAAATAATATCTAAGACATTTTTTAAAAGTGAGACCTAGAAGCTGAGAAGAAAGGAAGGTAAAACAGAGGCTGTAAGAAAGAGAGCTGGGTGGTGGTGCACACCTTTAATCCCAGCACTTGGGAGGCAGAGGCAGGTGGCTCTCTGAATTAGAATTCAGCCTAGTCTACAAAGTGAGTTCCAGGGCCACACAAAGAAACCCTGTCTCAGAAACAAAGCAAACAAACACCTCTTCCAGTTATATTCATTTTGTATTGATGTAATAAGTTGTCAGACATTTAGTGTCTGCATGGATGGCTGCTGCTCTTGGCCCATGCTTGCAATCACAGCACTCGCTCTGGACAGTGAGTCAGGAGTGTCACAAGTTCTTGTCTCAAACAAATAAAAACAGATTTATTATGTTACAGTTCTGTAGGTCAGATGTCCCACCTTGGTTTCTGTTGGTGTGGTCATGTCTGTGTGTATTCCTATCTGGAGGCCTTAAGGGGAAATCTGTCGTTGCTCTGTCTGGCTTGTGTAGACTCCCTGCACTCCTTGGCTCATGGCTCCTTCACCATTTGCATCTGCCTTTCCAAAGTCATGTCTCCTCTGATCCCAGCCAGAACTAACTCTCTGATTTCAGAGACCCTTGGGCTTCAAGGGGATCACTTGGACAGTCCAGGATAATCTTACCAACATAATATCCTTCATCACTTGCAAAATTCCCAGCTCCAGCTGGGACTTGAAGGTCATGTAGGTCACAGCTTGATCAGCTGGTATTCCTGGTGTGTCACTTTCTATTGGCAAAAAATTTAGCCTGTGCAAGCCCAAGTGTGACCAAACGGGTCCCCCATCTTTGTTTTGTTTTGTTTTTTGAGACAGGATTTCTCTGTAGCTTTGGAGCCTGTCTTGGAACTTGCTATGTAGACCAGGCAGGCCTCAAACTCATAGAGATCCACCTGCCTCTGCCTCCCAAGTTCTAGGATTAAAGGTGTGCTCCACCACTGCCCAACCCCCCATCTTTTCTTTTCAGGCTTGTTTTTTATGGCCACTGCCAGTACCAGTGAGAATAGTCAGGGTTTAATCAGTGTGGTGGCTTGAATGTAATTGGTCACCATAATCTCATAGGGAGTGGCTCTCTTGGGAGGTATGGCTTTGTTAGAGTGGGTGTGGCATTGTTGGAGGAAGTGTGTTACTGTGGGGGCGGGCTTTGAGGTGTCCTATGCTCAGGATACAACCCAGTGTTTCAGTTGATTTCCTGTTGCCTACAAGATGTAGGACTGTCAGCTCCAGCACCACATCTGCCTGCACGCTGCCATGCTCCCTGTCATGATGATAACAGACTGAACCCCTGAAACTGTAAGTGAGCCACCTCAATTAAGTGTTTTCCTTTGTAAAAGTTGCCATGGTCGCCGGGTGGTGGTGGCGCACGCCTTTAATCCCAGCACTCGGGAGGCAGAGGCAGGTGAATCTCTGTGAGTTCGAGACCAGCCTGGTCTACAAGAACTAGTTCCAGGAGACACTCCAAAGCTGCAGAGAAACCCTGTCTCGGAAAAAAAAAAAAAGAGTTGCCGTGGTCATGGTATCTCTTCACAGCAATAGAAACCCTAACTAAAACAGTCAGGAAGCAGAACTGTGACAGGAAAGTTTATGTCATGGCAAACACTTACATTCTCAGCATTTGGAAGACTGAGGCAGGATGATCACAAGTTCAAGGCCAATCTGGGCTGTAATCGTGAGACCTTTTCTCAAACAAACAAAAGAATTATTAATAAATGATTTGAATGATTTAGCCATAAAAAGCCAAAAAATTCTAGAGAATGCGTAAGTTACAGATATCAGGATTGGCCACTCTCCCTAAAGCTGAGCGTTAAGGAAGAGTCCTTACCAGGACTAAGATTTACTTGAAAGAATGTGACAGGTTAAGTCACTCATGTGCCTCAGCAGTGGAATGCCATCTTCAGTGTCAGGTGAAGCTGCCTGGAACCATGCACTGTGGCAAGCGTGCTTTGCTGGGCTCTAACAAAGCCAGACTGACATCCCCATGTGACCTGCTTGAGGAATGCCTGCGTGTCTTTCCCAGCCCTGCTGGAAGGGATCAAAGACTTTCAAAAGACATGTCAGTACAGGACTCAGGCACAGGCCACACATACTCAGTGAGATACAAGACTGGGAGAAGCTGCAAGACACACAGGTGGTCCAGTGCTTATGAGACAGTTGCTATAGAAACCGAGCATTGGAGAAAGACTGCTGTGCCATAGTTCAGCACTAGAGAAAGCGGCATCAGGGTCAAGGTGCGGCGTGTGTGCCAATATGTCCAAGCATCAGAAATCTGTGCTTGCAAATGCAGGATATGGTCTGGATTTTGGATGTTGGGAGAGGAGGCATGGTAAGGGGCTCTTTGTTCCAGGCATCCATGTAAGGCAGAGGGCCACCAGGATGTCCCCATCTACTAGGCCAGCAAAACTGCAACCAAAGACAAGAGAAATAAATGAAAGCTCAGCGGGATCAGAACCAGGCGGAGCAGATACTTCCTCTTACCGTGTTCCTCCAGCGCCCTCTGCTGACAAGGCTTCATGTCGTGCTCTGAGTCCATGGTCAGTCTTAAAGAAGGTACTGGAAAAAAAAGCAACAAAGTGAATCCATACAGAGGCCCTGTGACCCACAGAGCCAATGTGGGAGAAAGGGAGGGTTCAGTAAAAGGCTTGGAAACTTCTTTCTAGAAGATCCATGAAAGATCATGTCCCCGAGGAAAACAGATTAATTAATGTGAGCGTATTGTCATCTATGCACCAGTCTGGCCTGGAGAGAAATTATTCGGATTCTGGAGAATAATTGAAGATGATCATAAACTCTATCAGGTGATGACACCGATTGCAGTACTTATTTCTTGGAGCAAATCAGTATGGCTCTTGGTATTTGGTATGAAGCCAGCATCCTGACCTTTTTTCCATACAAAGTATATCAATCAAAAGAAGGGTTTCAAGCCATCCTTGGTTACAAAAGGAAAACCTGTGTCCTCCAAAATCCCGGGGCTCATACTTGTGGATTAGGCAGTTTCATATTTGTGAACATGAGCCCTCTAATGTCAAAGTCAAGCTGCATCTCACAAGGTCTACTCCCCCTAAAAAAAGACCTGATTCTCGGAGGCCTATTTGTGTATCACCATATACTGGATATCACCAGTGGAGTTACCCATAGGGACCAGAGTTTGACAAGGCTCCGAAGCAAACCCATGCTGCAGTCCCTGCTGTTCTGGTTGGCACTTGTGACCCGGCCCATTGAGACGCAGTTGTCTGTGCAAACGATGATGCTTGACTTTAGCCAGGCCAGTGGAAGGACTCATCTCAGAGCCAAAAGATTTATTTATTTATTTTTGAGACAGAGTCTCATTGTGTATCTCTGACTGGTCTGGAACTCACTCTATAGACCAGGCTGGACTTGAACTCACAGAGATCCTCCTGCCTCGGCCTCCCCAGTGCTGGGATTGACTGTATTCAAGAGTTTTTAAAATTATCGTTTAATTTTATGTATATGACTGTTGTGACTGCATATACCACTTTCTTGTGGAGATGAGATGAAGGTGCCAGGCTCCTTGGAGTTAGAGTGACAGATGGTTGTGAGTGACCATGTGGGTGTTGGGAATGGAACTCAGTTCCCCTGAAAGAGCAGCCAGTGCTCTTAACTGCTGAGCCATCTCTCCAGTGCTCTCTCTTTTCATTTTATGTATATGAACTTTTTGTCATTATGTGTGTGCCTTGTGCCTTTGGTGGCCAGAAGAAGGCCTTGGGTCCCTTGGAATTGGAGTTGCAGGCAGTTGTGAGCCACTATATAGGAGCTGGGAACCAAACCCCAGGCCCTCTGGAATAGGAGTAAGAGCTCTTAACCACTTGGGGTGCAGCACCCACCCCAAGCCCATTTTATAATGATAGCCCTTAACTGAATGTCAGCTGGAGCCATCACCACCCTGAGATCGGCTTGGTCTTTTGCTACTTTGTTGCTGGTCGCTGCAACAGTACCAGTGGGAGCAGCTCGCGGAGGCATTGTCCCGCTCACAGTTTCAGTCCGACCTGGTGGGGAGCGTGGCAAAGCCGATGGCAGGAGATGCTTGCAGCAAAGGCGTTTCACATCTCGATAGGTCAAGAAAGCAGCGCTAGCTGGGGGATGGTGGTGCACACCTTTAACCCCAGCTTAATCCCAGTGCTCGGGAGGCAGAGGCAGGCGGGTCTCTGTGAGTTGGAGGCCAGCCTGGTCTACAGAGTGAGTTCCAGGACAGGCTCCAAAGCTTCAGAGAAGCCCTGTCTCAATAAACCCAAAAAGAAAGAAAGAGGGAGGGAGGGAGGGAGGAAGAGAGACAGAGAGAACCAAAGAAAGAGAGAGGAAGAAAGGAAGGAAGAAAGCAGAGCGAGGCTGGAGGCTGGATATCCTTGAGGCCTTTGGAGGCCTGTGATAGCCGACCAGACCTCACATCTAAAGGATCCGTAGCCTCCCAAACAGTGCCACTGGCTGGGGACCAATTGCTCAAATCATGAGCTGTGAGGGACTCTAACCAGAGCACAGAAGCAGCCCCTGTGTGCACAGCCCTTGCCATCTGCATGTGAAGTGTCCGCTGTGTATTCTAGCTTTGCCTGGAGACGTGCCCCGCTTTGGAGAGACACTCTGGGGTGGGTCCAGCTGGAAGGCCGAGTCACTGACCATCAGAGGTTATCTTTTCTGTTCCCTGCCCACTGTGGGATGAGGTTAGCAGGTCTGTGCCTCCATACCCTTCCATGTCACTCTGCCTCAAGACAAATCCAGAAACAATAGTGACAGCTGACTGTGGACTGGAGCCTCTGAGACTGTGAGACAGAAAAATGTTTCTTCCTCCTCCTCCTCTTCACTGAGACAAAGTTTCTCTGTGTAGCCCTGGCTGTGTGAAATTTGCTCTGTAGGCCAGGCTGGCCTCGAACTCAGACATCCGCCTGCCTCTGCCTCCTCTTTTAATGCCTTAATGGTGGCATTAAAGGACTGTGACACCACCGCCCAGCTAAGCTTTTCTTCTTTTAAGTTGTTTTTCTCAGGAATTTTGTCACAGCATCAAAAACCCAACCACTAAAGTCTGTTAAATTTTTTTTTTAAATTACGATTGTGTGCGTGTGTGTTTACCACATCGTTGTATGAAGATCAGAGGACAGCTTAAGGGAGGTGTTTCCATCCGCTGTGTGGGTCCCAGGGATTGAACTCAGGTCCATAGGCTTGGTGGCAAGCACTTTTACCCACTGAGCCATCTCTCTGGCCCTGACTTTTATTTTTTTTCCTTACTTTATTGCTTTTTAGTAGCCAGAATAGGAAATGAGGTTGTTTCAACACAGGCAAATGGCTCAGGACAATCTTATCATTTCCAGTGGACTAACATTTCACTCTGGTAGGGCTGTTAGGACAAAGTACCACACACAGTTTAGTGGCTTCTATAGCAGAAACTTATTTTTGTTGTTGTTTAAAAGACAAACACCTAATGAAAATTGGTTAGCGGGGATGTATAATTCGTGGTACGAAACTGTTATGTGGGACGGCCGCAGAATGGTAAAGGGTAGTAGATGCTGAAAATGCCATCACCTCCTTCATCTTCTGTCAAAGATTCTTTTTTTTTTTTTTCTTTTTTGGTTTTTTTGAGACAGGGTTTCTCTGTGGCTTTGGAGACTGTCCTGGAACTCACTCTGTAGACCAGGCTGACCTCAAACTCATAGAGATCCACCTGCCTCTGCCTCCCGAGTGCTGGGATTAAAGGTGTGCGCCACCACCGCCCAGCCCCGTCAAAGATTCTTTAGCACATTTCTCTGCCTCCTTCCTTATATCTTTAGAAGTAATGTATGTCTTCCTTTATTGTCAGACTTTCTTTTGGGACCACCAGCTCCCAAATAATGACACAGAGACTTTTTGTTAATTATGAATGCTCAGCCTTTAGCTTAGGCTTGTCCCACTAGCTCTTCTAACTTAAATTAACCTGTTTCTATTCATCTACATTCTCCTCCATATTGTATGTCTTACTTCCTCAGTGTCCTGCTGGCGTCTCTGCCTCTCTTCATCCAGAATTCCTATCTCTGCCTGGAAGTCCCGCATCATCTCTCATGCCAGCTATTGACCATTCAGCTCTTTATTAAACCAATGAGGTATTTTAGGCAGGTAAGATAAATCAGCAACACAGTTACAGTCACAATCACCAGTGTGATACAATATCCCATAACATTCCTTTATTTAATTCACCAGCCCAGCTGAGCTCTAGTTCAAGAGCTTTGTCTTTAATCTCACCACATATGATGTCAGTCACCCCCGCAACTTCTTGTGCTCCGTCACAGCAGGTCGTTTCTTTCAGCCGAAGCCTTTGTATGCCATCTTTGCAGCTTGCCTGCCTTTGCCAATGGCACAGCCCCAATAACCATATGAAACACTGGAGGGATCAACCATACAGAGCTGTAAGACCCCAACTTGCCCAAAGGTCTAAGAACACTGTAGCGTGTACAAGCCTGTATGGCTGGTTGTTCTGCCTCTGAGATGTTCTGTGGTGGACAAGGCCCGTGACCTAGGCCCTTGTAGAGGAAGAGTTTCCTTGGGTTAACAGTTCTACAGGGTTAGAGCCCATATAATGGGGTGAAGCATGGCCCCAGGGGCAGGAAGCTGAGGCCTCACATCTTTAACTTCAGTCACAAAACAGAGCAAACCAGAAACTACCAAAGCCCGCACCCAGTGGCATACACACTCCAGCAAGGCCACACTTCCCAAACCTACCAAAACAGTGTCACCTCCTGGGGACCAAGTATTCAAATGCCCGAGACAATGGATATCATCCTTCTAAGAAAACTATTTTTAAGTGGCTTCCTTACTAAGTGAGACTCTGTCTTGTGTGTGTGTGTGTGTGTGTGTGTGTGTGTGTGTGTGTGTGTGTGTGTGTATTCTCTGGTCTTCAAGTTTCTGAAGAAAATGTTCTTAACTTCTGAGCCATCTCTCTAGCCTTAGTTGTTTGGTTTTTGAGGCAGGGTCTTGTTATGTTGCTTAAGTCAGCACCCAAGTCCTGAGCTCAAGGGATATGCCTGTTTCATGCAAATATGCAATGTGTATCAGTTATAAGTCACACCCACCCACCACTGACTCCCCCGGCTCCTCCTTGTGCCCCACCCATAACCCTCCAACTTTATGTCCTTATTTATTTTCTTACTAACAATCCTGAGTCCAATTAGTGCTGCCCATATACACATGTGTGTATATACATATACATATATGTGTATATACATATGTGCCCATATACACAGTGTGACCATCCACTGGCAGCCATGTCCTCAGAGAATGACTCTCTCTCTCCCTTAACAGCCATGAACTGCCAATAGTTTGTCTACCTCCCCCAGCCATGCTAGAGTTTTACTTATCTTTTTATTTACTGGGTTTTGAGACAGGGTTTCTGCAGCCCTGGCTGACCTGGAACTCACTCTATAGTCCAGGCTGAACTGGAGCTCAGAGATCCGCCTCACCTACCTCTGTCTCCCTCCTGGGAGTAAAGGTGTGCGCCCCGCCCTCTGGCACCATGCTGAAGCACGCCCCACCCCCTGGCACCATGCTGGCGCATGCCCCTCCCCCTGGTACCGCACACCCTGCCCCTGGTACCATGCTGGAGTTCGCCCCGCCCATTGGCACCATGCTGGAGCCCGCCCCACCCACTGGCACCATGCTGGAGCAACCCCTCCCACCCCCACACCATGCTGGAGCATGCCCCGCCCCCGGCACCATGCTGGGATTTTATTGGCTTTATCTTGTGCAGTTAACTACAGCTGGTGTGCATTCACGTGTACATCATCCATGCCATGTCCAGACGCCAGCCAGCATTTCCTAGCTCTTCCTCCATCAGGGAGTGCTTGCTTTTACCCCCCCCCCCAACTTCTCAGTGGTTCTTGAGGTTTGGTGGAAATTGATACAAATGATTTATTCTCAGCTACACACTCACAGGAACTTATACTCTGTACTCTGACCAGTTGTGTCTCTGCCTTAACCATTACCACTACTACAAACAGAAGCTTCTATGACCAAAGTTCAGAGCAAGAGAGCATCAGAAATGTCTGTGTATAAACATAAATATGTACAGTGTAGTTTGTATAATGCAATGGCAAGTCCATTTAGCAAAACAACAGCAGGTGCGCCCCATCGCCAGAGCCTGTTATCTCCCTAGCAATGGACTTTTGACCAGCTTGGAACCACTCCTGTAGAGCAGGCCTAATATCCAATCAGAACATGGTCAGTTACCACTGCAGTCATGCCACAATGGCGCCAGTGGACACACACTGCTAGGAAGGACGGCATTGTAGCCTGCAGGGTTCAGTGCTGGGTGAGACTTGGCAGCGTTTACTTCTCAGCAGCCCGCATAGCACCTTTTGGCCAATGTAAGCTAGGCAGCAGGGAGAGGACCCTCTGCACCCCCGTGACACCTGATGTAGACATTTGATGCCAGGATTTAAAATGGTACCTTAATTACACCTTTGAAATCTCTTTGCGGTGGTTCTTAGACAGTGGCTTTGTCCCAGGGGACAGAACTCTGTTGGTGGGGGCACATCTTCAGAATGCTGCTCCAACACTCAGGAAGCTCTCCTGCCCCAGACCTTGATAGAGCTTAGGTACAGACAAGCACAAAGGAAGAAAATACGGAGGAAGACCCAGCACAGAACACAAAGTCTGTTACAGTCTCTAGAGACCTCAGCCAGCTCCTCAGTTGGTGTGCACGGATCTATAATGTTTTGTTATCTTGAGATGTGGTCTCACTCTGTGGTCTTGACTGGTCTGGAACTTGCAAAGATCCACCTGTGCCTGCCTCTCAGAGCGCTGTGATTAAAGGCGTGTGCCACCATGCCTAGCCTATTTTGTATGTTTTTTAAAAGATTTATTTATTGCTATGTATGAATGTTTTGTCTGAATATATAGTAAGTGCACCGTGTTCATTCCTGATGTGCACAGACACCAGAGCAGGTGGGGTCCCTTGGAACTGGAGTTACAGATGGCTGTGAGCCACCATGTGGGTGCTGGGTGTTGAACCCCAGGTCCTCTGCAAGAGCAACACGTGCTCTAAACTCCCTATTTTGTATGCTTTTTAAACAACTGTCTTGTGAGGCCAGAGCACTGACTCAGTGGTTAAGCGTGCTGGTCTGCAAGAGGACCCGAGTTTGGTTCCCAGCACCCACGTAAGGTGCTTCACAAGCCTATGATTCCAGATCCAAGGAATCCTACACCCTCTTCGGGCCCCCACAGGCACATGGTATGCACACACACATACGAATATATTTTGCAAGTTTTAGAAACTGGGCGTGGTGGCACATACCTTTCATTCTAGAAGGCAGAGGCAGTAAGGTCTTTTTTTCCATATCTCTGGTATTTTAATAGGGAAAAGCATCAAACATTTATAATAAACTGAACAGTAAAACTAATATAGAAGAAAAGAACTCTTAAATGTACAACTGAGGAATACATTTCATGACCAATTTAAACTTTTCTTTCTTCGGCGAAATCTGTAAAAGAACCATGTTCTCAAATGACTCTGTTGATTCTCTTCCCATGACCAGAAATTCTAAACTTATAGCAAAACACATAAAGGGGAGGGGGGACAAAAACAAAAACATTTCATGACAATGGACACCAAGTTCATAAAGAACTTCTTTTTAAATTAGATACTAGGTAAGAAAATAGTAAGGTCTTTTTGAAAAAGCTTTGTAACCCCCGAGTGGTAGTCTGTGCTCCTTGTTCCAGCACTTGGGTTGTAACAGCAAGATTATCAGGAGTTCAAGGTCATCCTTAGCTACGTCGTGTATTATGGTCAGCTGGAATATATAAGACCTGTCTTGGAGCTGGAGAGATGGCTCAGCGGTTAAAAGCATTGCCTGCTCTTCCAGAGGTCCTGAGTTCAATTCCCAGCAACCACATAGTGGCTCACAACCATCTGTAATGAGGTCTGGTTCCCTCTTCTGGCCTTCAGGGATACACACAGACAGAATATTGTATACATAATAAATAAAAAAAGATAAAAAAATAAGACCTGTCTTAAAGACAAAACTTCAGACACACAAAGATGATATAGCATATGGAATCCTGTGAACTTACCACTGAACTTTACTAGTTAGTGATTCATAGCCACTAAGTCATAGCTCTTCTCATCATCATTAGTATTATAATTTGAAAAGATTTTTTAAATTTATAATTTTTTTCTTTTTAGATTTTTTTTTCCAAGACAGTGTTTCTCTGTGTATCCCTGGCTGTCCTGGAACTCGCTCTGTAAAACCAGGCTGGCCTTCAACTCACAGAGATCCGCCTACCTCTGCCTTCTGAGTGCTGGGATCAAAGGTGTGTGCCACCATGCCTGGACTCCTATGCTTTTGAGGACATCGTATAAGCCTTTTGCCATTTTTTTTAAAAAGTTTATTTTTACTATGTGTGTTGGTTGTTTTACCATGGGTGTCAGGTCCTCTGGAACTGGAGTTATAGACAGTCGTGAGCTGTCATGTGGGTGCTGGGAATTGAACCCGGGTCCTCTGGAAGAGCAGTCAGTGCTCTTAACCAGCCCCGCCTTTTGCCATTTTTAATTAGGGTGTTTGATTTTCTTACTGAACTTTAGTTCTTTCTTTTTCTGGCAGGGCTGGGGTTGGAACTGAGCATCCGGCGTGCCAGACAAGCCCTCTGCCGTGGGCGACATCCTCAGCCCTGGATGCTCTTGAAGTAGTCTGGATGAGGTCCCTTATTGAACCCAGGACTGTTCTTTTAGGATTTGGAGCTCAGTAATTTTTTTTCAGTAATTTTTTGTTAAGCTTCCCAGGTTGAGAGCTTTAGGGTTCTCAAGTTGTTACACCTTGGACAGTGACCATAATTAATGATCATTTTTATCTTTGTGTCATTGCACCAGGCATCCTTGAAATGCTTCTGCTTTCTGGTGTCAGCAGGATGCTGCAGACACATCTGTATTTTTTCTGTCTCAAGGAACTGAATCAGCTACCCTCTATAGGCTCCTGTTGACTTCTAATAGATAGTATTAGTGGTGTTGGCTGAGGGGAGGGAACAGGACTGCCAAGGTTGACAGGTGGAAAATGTTTTAAGGTAACCGCTCTCTGCCTTCCTGAAGATCTGTGGACTCGCCCTCCACACTGTGGCTGCTTCCATTCCTCCCGCCTTCCGGCTAAGCAAGCTGAGACTGGACAAATGTGCGCTGCTGTCCAGGATTGCAGAGTGAGGAAGCGCTGGGACTAAGACTCAAGCCCAGAGTGTCTGATTGCAGAAGCCGCTCCTCCACATCCCTAACCAGGCTGTCCTTCCACTCTGTCTTCTCTCAGAATACAGAACTTAGGTTTAGTTGGTAGGGCGCCCTGGGATTCGTGTGGTGGGTTATGTGCCTTCACTCCCCTCTCCCCTCCATTCACACAAAACAAATAAGTGAGATTTTTTAAAATTATGTTTGCTTTATTTTGAGACAGGATCTCTCAGTATAGCTTGACTGTTCTGGAACTCACTCTGTAGACCAGGCTGCCCTTGAACTCACAGAGATCCTCCTGCCTCTGCCTCCCAAGTACTGAGATTACAGGCATGCACAACCACGCCTGGCTTTTTGTTTTGTTTTTCGAGACAGGGTTTCTCTGTAGCTTTGGAGCCTGTCCTGGAAATAGCTCTTGTAGACCAGGCTGGCCTCGAACTCACAGAGATCCTCCTGCCTCTGCCTCCCGAATGCTGGGATTAAAGGCGTGCACCACCACTGCCCGGCTTTGCTTTTTTTTCCCCAAAGCCAGACTGTTGGTGCAAGTTTGTATGTAAATGCTGAGGAGGTGGGGACAGGTGGAGCCAGGGACTTACTGATCAGCCATACTAACCCGGTCTGGGGGCTCCAGGTTCAGT
The DNA here is from genome assembly GCA_004026605.1 of Ondatra zibethicus. NCBI lineage: Eukaryota > Metazoa > Chordata > Mammalia > Rodentia > Cricetidae > Ondatra > Ondatra zibethicus. The sequence continues at coordinate 242,243 of PVIU01000886.1, forward strand.
GAGAGATCCTGTTTCAAAAATAAGGTGTAGGGTGATTGAGGAAGACACCCAAGGGTCCACCTTGGCCTCCTCATACGCCTGCACACATGAACATGCACACACCTGCGAACATGCACACACACACGAACATACACACACGCATGAACATGCACACACGCGCGAACATGCACACACACGAACATACATACACACATGAACATGCACACACATGAACATGTGTGCGCGCACACGCATGAACATGCACACACACAAACACAGACTCCGGTGTTTGCAGTATTCTCTCTCCGCTTTCTCTGTTAGTTCTCCTGTTGTCTTTCCGGCTTTGTGCAGGGTAAGGAGAAGAGTGACTATCGGTGTTTTCTTCTCTCCTTGCAGGACTCTGGAGTGAGAATGACAAGGAGAGCCCTCCAAGAGAAAGGCTTGAAAACAGAGCCCCTCAGGAGGCTTCTGCCCAGGAGAGGCCTCCGGACAAACGTCCGGTCTGCTTCCACAGTGCCCGACACCAGAGCTCCGGGAGGTGGGAACAAGGCCCAGAGGGCACCCAGGACGATCCCACAGGGGAAGGGGAGGTGAGCGGGCCCATCCCGCAAGGTGAGGCCCTTAGGTCTTCTTTAGCTGCCCCAAGATCCACTCACCTACTCGCACCACTTCAGGGTGGAGGGAGCTTCAGAGATGGATGCCTGCTGTGCGTACTTGGAGGTAGGCAGCCAGCCCTCCGCTTGTCCCTAACCCTAAACCATGGATCCATCTTGCTTGTTGTGGGTCCAAAACTGTGGGGCTTGGGGCAGGTCACAAACAAGGAGCGCCTAAGGACACCGCTGGGTGATGCCTAGAAGCAACCTGAGTATACAAAAGGATGGGCCCTGGGGTCGACTTGGCCACCTCTTCAAGCACCGGGGGCCGTCACCCGCCAAAGGGCCAGGCATTGGCCCCCAAGGTGGCACATTCGACCTTCGGAACCACAGGATCTACCCTGGTGAGCAGCGAGCAATGTCTGAAGCATTGGGCAGTAGGTACTAGGTGCTAGTTTGCAGAGTCTGCGAATGGTGTCCAAATTCATGCTTGTGTAGGAGTATACCCATGTATAGACATACCGCTCCAGCAAGCACCTGGCAGCCTCCCCTCCCTCCACAGGCCTGTGGACGCTAGGCCTGCCAATTAACTTTTGGCTCAAGAAGACACATGCCAACCTTGCCTGTCAAGCAAGGGGCACATATGAGCGATCTAGTGACCTCTCAGACCAGGCCACCACCTCCTGATGGAGGACCCAAGTCCAGGGATGGATGGAAACTTGTGGTCCAGCCCTGAGCCTGCCAAACCTACCTGGAAACGACCCATTTTGAGAAACCCATGACAAATGAGCCAGTTGAGTGGTTCCAAGGGCTTTTATCAACTTCTTCCCTCCTGACTTAACAACATATTGGGCCTGCCATGCCAGGAAATGTCTCCCACTTATTGAGGGCTTCCTCTACTACAGATTGCAATTTGTGGGAATTATTTAATACAATATTCCAGTGTCATAGATCTTGTTACTTTTACATTTTACAGATACGGAAACTACATAGCCAGGCGGTTGAAGAGCTTGCCCTAAGTCACACAGCCTGCCTGTGGCAGAACCAGCATTCCGACAGCTACCTGCCTGACCCCCAGTCCCTGCTGGTATACCACTTCTCATGCTGGGCTTGCTGGTGGGGCTGAAGCTGGGAGTTTAAGGCATTCATTTATGGAGCATCCATTTTTCTCAGTGGAAAATTCTGTAGGACTTTTAACATTTTTTAAAAATATTTTTTATTTATTTATTTTTTTCTGTCTCACTATGCAGCCTTTGCTGGCCTGGAACTCACTAGACCAGGCTGGCCTTGAACTCACAGAGATCCTCCTGCCTCTGCCTCCTTAGTGCTGGGATTAAAGGTGCGTAACACTACACCCAGCTCAGGACATTTGTTTTTTTAAATAATAAAATGAGCAGATGCCCCATGGGAGGAAAGAATTTTGTGTCCACAATGGAGATGCTATAGAAATATATGGTAAGGCCTGGGATTGCAGCTCAGCCCCCAGGCCCTACTGCTGCAGGAAGATCATCCCAGGCCCCACTCCCATGTGGAGGCTTCCCAGAAGCCAAGGAAAGTGGCTTGTGCTATCCTGCTGAGTGACTGGGGAACTTCAAGAAATAAAGATTTATTAGTTAAGACTTTTGAATTTCCAATGGGGAGTTTTCAAATTTCCAACAGATACTAATTTTCAGGAATTAGAAATGAAAACTAGGAATTCTGGGGAGATCCAGAAAAATCATCCTTTGTATTTTTCGGAACTCTCTGTACTTTAAAGACTAAGATGCTTACAGTCAGTAGTAGTTTAAAAGAGCTTGCTGGCCATGGCGGTGGTGGCGCATACTTTTAATCTTCAGCAGAGGAAGGCAGAGGCAGGAGGGTCTTTCTGAGTTCGAGGCCAGCCTGGTCTACAGAGCGAGTTCCAGGACAGCCAGGGCTACACAGAGAAACCCTGTCTCAAAAAACAAAAACAAACAAAAAAAGAGCTCTAAGCCTTAAGTATTCAAAAGGTGGAAACTGCCAGTGTGTGTCACTGGGTAGTATCTGAAGAACAAGATGTTTACAGATCCAGTTAGACTTATAGTATGCCACAATCATGAGTTGAAATTGCTGATACAAAAGCTTAGTTACAAATATATAATTTCTCAGAGCATCTTAGGATTTGTAGAAACTGTCCTATGCATGTGAACACATTCATGTTTATCTTATTTGTGAGAGTCATCAACAGGAGCAGGGTCACAGAAAAGTGGACCGGGCAGCGGCAACTCCCTTCCAGTTACAGGGTCCCAAATTCCGAGGTTAGCTACCTAAACTCCGTGTGTTAGTGTTTCCCGTTCCTGCTCTTTGACCTGATGCAGTGGTTCCTCCCAGCCAGGACTCCTCTGGGCTGCTGAGCGTTGGTTGTTAGAGGACAGCTAGTTACAATACGTTCTCTTTCTTCCTCAATTTATTTACTGATTGGTTTTGAGATTAAAACAAAGCAAAACAAAAAACAACCCCAAAGAGTGTCAACAAGGAATTCTGAACAGAAACAGTCCTGTGGGCTGGGCAGCAATGATGAGCAAGTGTGCTGGTACTTATGAAGCCCAGGCATCGAAACTCCATGGAGTCAGAACACTCCAGCTCTGCCTGATCCCGGCTGTGAGGCCTTGGCTGAACTACTTACCGCTGAGCTTCAATTTAGTGGGTAGACTCATATCTAGGAAGTAATATTCTTGATTTTATAAGGTAACATTGTGGAAAGGTTACCAGCATGGCTTTGGGGTCGGGCAGGCTGCGGTGCAAACCCTAGCTTCATGGCTTCCTACCTCTTTGATTTGGGGCAGTTCTAACCACTGGATTTTTCCCTTCTGTAAAATGGGGACGCGGATCTATTTCATGGGGCTGTGGTAAGTTTAAGTGAGATCACATATGAACTGCTTAACCCAGAGGAGGGTACACTGTACATGCTTAATCCGTGTGGGCCAGGATAGGCGTTACCCACTGTATCTACCTCACAGGGCCGGTTGTGAGGATGAAGGGCAGCAGAGAATGCTGGGGGCGCTGTCTAAGCTGTGAGATGACAGTAACTTGCCAGACTTCCCTCTGGAGATGGGGAGATAGGAAGTTACCCTCAGATATCAACAGAATGCCCAAGGAGAGGGATGGGCATGCTTCTGGCCAGACGGTGTGGCCTGGCTGGGCTGAAAGGGAGGGGCCACTGTGGGCAGCCAGAGAACAGGGTGCGGCATGCCCTCCCTCCGGTGAGGGGTGCTCCAGTCAAGTGGGCAGTCCAGTGCGTATGAAGTAACCCTTGGGGACAGGGAGAAAACAGGTTCAGTTTTAAGAAGAATGCTAGCTGAGGGGCTAAAGGAGAGAAGTGCTTGCCCAGCATGGGCAAGGGACATGGATTTCATATCTAGCACCTCAGGAAAAAAAAAACAAAAAACAAACAAACAAAAAATCCTCTTCTTGGTTAAAGGTTTTGAACAAAGAACAGTGTTCTGTGGATGTATCCACAGTGTGTTTTTAAACTCAAAATTGCAGAAAGGACCATGTGGGGGAGCAGTGAGAGGTGGCTGGGTGCACATTTAGGAACTGTTTCCATTGGCTGGAAGCCATGCAGCCTCCTCCTACGAGTGCACATTTCATCGTGCAGAGTGCAGACCAAAGCAGTTCTGAGGGCCCCCTGAAGACGGTGTCCTATGATCCTGGCAATAGCTTCACACAGTAAACCCTCAGATCAGAGACGGGAGTCTGGGAAAGTTACGGCCAGTGCCATGCTCGCTCATGCTCTATCAGGACAGGATCCAGGCCTTTCACCTGCACTGAACTTCCTGCACCCACCAGCATCACACTGCTGATCCCCAGCAAGGATGGAGTTAGGGCCGTGCCTAAGCACCCCCCCCACCTCCTGGCCTCAGCAGCAACTCCAACTCCTGTTCTCGCTCTCACTCCTCCTTGTTTACCCTTAAGTCAGGATCCTCCAGGTGCCACCCTTAGACTTTCTTTAACCCATGAGGGTGCTCTCTTTCACCAGGCTGCCTCTCTGAACACTCAGCTCCTTGCCTTCTGGGCATCTAGGCTCCCAGCTCACTCAGCATCATTTCCTCCACAAGTCCCTTGTGAGTTCCCATTCCTTAACTATGGCCCTTCAGTTTCAAGCTGACTTGGCAAGTGGGCAGTCAATTCAGGGCTCCTTCAACATCAGCACCTCTTGATCAAACTCTTGGGACTAAGGGTTAACGGCAGGGCTGAGAGTTGCCAACAGCTTGGAGGTGAACTTAGAGAGTGGGATTTGCCCTCTCATCAGACCCAAACCCTGGCTTCAGGGAGCCTCTAGGCAACTGGGGAAGATAGACCGACATCCAGTTCTCCCTGAATAGCAACTCTTAGCCTGGCATGGTGGCACACGCCTATAATGCCAGCCCTTTGGGAGGTAGAGGTAGGGTAGGAGGTTCAGGAGTTCAAGGTTACCTTTGGCTACTTATCAAGTTAGAAGCCGACCTGGGCTACATAAGCCTCTGTCTCAAAAACAAACACAATGCACACACTGTAACCTGTGACATACGTGGAGAGTTCAGAGTACTGTGAAAGCCTAGGACATAAGGGTGGGGTGTGTCAAGACAGTGCCAATATGGGCCCACAGTATGGAGAAGGGAGTTCTATGTAAAGGCAATAATAAACCCTCAAAGGGAGGAAGCGCTTACTGTGCTGGGAAGCGGCAATGCTGTCCTTGTGGCTGAACTGGGTGGGGATGATGTCATAGGCCTTGCAGACCATTTTGGTGCTAAAGTTTGATTTGGAAACAATTTCAGAATTACCAAAAAGTCATGAGAGCGGTACAAACGAAGTCTGCATACTTTGACGGCGAACTCCCCAGTGTAAGCGTTTTGTTCCACTTGATTTACCCCCGGCGTCTACCTGTAATGTGTCCTCATACCTTGTAGTCTGAACTCTGAGAATAAGTTGCATACATCATGTCTGTTTGCACTTACAATACAGTGGCTATCTGCTAACGCCTTGCTCGCTTCACTGAACTTCTCACTGGTCAGATGGTGGCTCAAGCTCACCTTGTTTGTCATTGACTCTCTCTAGTCACCTTTATTAGCGTCTCCCCTTTAGGACAAAATCAAGTCTACGAACGGTGTGGAGCAAACTTTGTGGTTTCTTGCTTGTATCTTTTAATGTGGCATAGACTTTCTTTCCTTTGTTTGAATAGACAATTTCTCCTTTTGGGTCTGTCTGCTGTTTCTTTGTTACTGTGTATGTGCTATGCATTCATGGTTGGAAGAATGTGTCAGTGATTGTCCTTCCTCAGCGTCACAGTGAAGACACACACCATCTATCTGTTCCTCTGGTGATAGTCAAAAAAAATTTTTTTTGAGACAGTATCTCTCTGTAGCCCTGGGTGTCCTTGAGCTTCTGTAAACTTGAACTAATATGCCTCTGTCTCCCGTATGCTGGAATCAAAGGCATGCAACCACATTTCTCTCTCTCTCTCTCTCTCTCTCTCTCTCTCTGGCGGGGGTGGGGGAATGGTTTTGTAACAGGATTTCTCTGTGTGTAGCTCTGGCTGGCCTCAAACTCACAGTGATCCGCCCATCTCTGCCTCCCAAGAACTGGAATTAAAGGAGTGCGCCACCACAGCCTGGTCTACATTTTTTTTCCCTAGACAGGGGGTCTCACTATATAGCTCTGACTGACCTGGAACTCACTTCATAGACCAGGCTGGCCTTGAAATCACAGAGATCTGCCTGCCTCTGCCTCTCGAGTGTTGGGATTAAAGGCGTGTACCACCACGCTCAGCTAGCAATATACTTTTTCAAAATTTGTTTTTAGGGCTGCAGAGTTGGCTTAGTGGTTAAGAGCACTGGTTTCTCTTAGAGAGGATCCAGGCCCACTCTCAGAACCTACTTGGCAACCCACAACCTCCTGTAACTCCAGTTCCAGGGGATCTGATGCCCTCTTCTGGTCTCGGAGGGCACAGCATACACTGCACAGACATACATGAAGGCAAAACACTCAAATACATAAAACAAAACCCAAAACCCGATAACGAAATAATGACCTGGTGGGATTCCATTTGTGTCTCATTCCACCCTGAATGCCGTGTCAAAGTAAACTAGTCAAGAAACTAAGGATGCTAGGGCTGTTGAGGTGTTCCTCTGTGAGGGGTACCGAGGTGTGTGGCAGGAGACGCGTCACATGGGCCTGGAATGCCAGGCTGCTGATGCGCTCTCAGCTGAGATGGCAGAGATGCTGGGTGGCAGGGTGATTGATCTGGGTCTTAGAAGGATTGTTCTGCCAGTCGGAAAGATGATTCGGAAGGCTGCGGTGCTGTTTCCACCTTTCAAAACCAGCCGCTTGTTGCCGCTGAGGGTTCTCGTACCTCAGATGTCCCCGTGCCTTATCATTTTGTTCATCTGAGTGCACAATGATAATCATGAAACCTGTCTCAGCTGCGCTTACCCAGACAGCTTTACAGTCAGGCCCAGGCGGTCTGTCAGCAAACACCTCTCTCCCTGCCTCATTGTGGCCAAGGTCACACCACCCAGACCCCCCCACCCCCGCACTGTGGGAAATGAGTCCTAGTCTGGCTGAACATCGTGGAACATCCTCTCAGAGGCTGGTGTGTAGGAAGCCGCAGTCTTGCCTGTGAAGTGCTCACAGCAACGGCAGAAGTTTAAGAGACTGGAGAAAGCCGGATGCCGTGAAAATCCACGCAAGGCAAGGTTGCTTCTAGTGGGAGAAATCTGGGTAAGTCAGCAGAGAAGGTGGCATTTGACCTGAGCCTTGAGTGCAGAGAATGCTAGTTTCTGCTTTACAAAAGAAATCTTTAATTATTCAGTAAATAGGAAGTTTTTAAAAAGCAAAGCCCATATCTTCATTTGTCATTGATATTTTCAAACATGACTAGTGTTGGTTTCATGATACTCCATTAGGCAGATAATCCACACTCATTCCCCATTGTTGAAATAATCCATCCTGGGGGCTGGAGAGATGGCTCAGTGGTTAAGAGCACTGACTATTCTTCAGAGGACCCAGGTTCAATTCCCAGAACCCACATGGATGCTCACGATTGTCTATAATTCCAGTTCCAGGGGCCCCGGCATGCATGGCAAAACACAAATGCACTAAAATAAATAATCTTTAAAAAAAAGAAAAGAAATAATCCATTCTGGACTGCATGGCATCTCCATTAGGCAGATAATCCATACTCACTCCCCATTGTTGAAATAATCCACTCTGGGCTGCAAGACATTGTCTAGGCACCAAGGATGGAAGAAACTGTGGAAACCAGATGCAATTTAAGAATCAGAGCTCAAGGGGCTGGAGAGCTGGCTTAGCAGTTAAGAATACTGAATGCTCTCCCTGAGGATTCAGGTTCAATTCTCGGTGCCCACATGGTGGCTCATAACTGTTCGTAACCCACAAGTGTGGTACACGGGCATATATGCTAGCAAAGCATGAATACAAATAAAATAAATAAATAAAAGTTAAAAAGAAAGAAAGAAAAGAACCAGAGCTTGAGCCTGTGCAGCTATAGGGAGAGCAGGGTATGTACCAGGCCCTGAGGGATACTGTGCAGCTATAGGGAGAGCAGGGTATGTACCAGACCCTGAGGGATACTGGCTATTGGGACGTTGTCCCTGTCCTGTGAATCTAGTGGGACTCATAAATGGAGAGACAGAGCTCTATAGCATCCAGAGCCATCAGAGGACCAGCTCCAGGTGCGTGTGGCTAAATGTGTCTCTGTCCAGCGACAGAAAACACAGCCCATCTACTACTAGGTTTTTGGTTATTTGTCTTCTGTTTCAATATTCCTTTTCTCCCATTGTGGGAGAACTATTGATATATTCCAGAATCTCAACAGCCATTCTTATTTAATTCCTTAAATATTTATTTTTATGTTTTTTTGTTGTTGTTGTTTTGTTTTTCAACAGAGTTTCTCTTTATATTCCTGGCTGTCTCGGAACTCTCTGTGTAGACCAGGGTGGCCTCAGACTCAGAGATCTGCCTGCCTCTGCCTCCTGAGCACTGGGATTAAAGGTGTGTGCTGCCTGGATATAATTTATCTTTATAGGACTGGAGAAATGACTCTGCAGTTAAAAGCACTTGCTTCTCCTCCAGGGAACCCACGTTAGGTTCCCAGCATCCACATCTGACAGCTTACAAATGCCTGTAGCACCTCAAAGGGACTCGACACCCTCTCTGGACTCTGAAGTCACTTGTGCAACATGCATGGGCATACACACACAAATGGACTCACAGACAGTACACTGTTGTAGAAGGCTGCCTGTTTGTTCCCAGCTGCTTAGACCCGAAATAACTACACAGAAACTGTATTAATTAAACCACAGCTTGGCCTATTAGCACTAACTTCTTTTTGGCTAGATCTTACATCTTAATTTAACCCATTTCCATTATTTTGTGTATCAACACATGGCTGTGGCTTACCAGCAAGGTTCGGTCCAGTGTCTGTCTCTGGCAGGGCTACATGGCTTCTTAGTGACTCCGCCTTTTTTTCTCCCAGCATTCAGTTTAGTTTTTCCTGCCTAACTCTACTCTACCCTGTCACAGGCAAGGCAGATTTCTTTATTAACCAATGGTATTCACAGCATACAGAAGGGAATCCCACATCACCTCCCCCCTCCTGTTTAAATAAAAAGGAAGGTTTTAACTTTAATACAGAAAAATTACATATAACAAAACAGGTATCAACCAAGAATTACAGTTACAATATTTATATCTACTTTATCTTTTATCATAACTAAGGAAAACTATAATTATAACTACCTATTCTTCAACTCCATCAAAGACCGCAGGAGGATATAATATTACCTAAGTAAACAGGAAGTATATTGTAAGCAACTTCCAAAACTCTAGAAATGACAGAGACATCTCACTGCCTGGACAGTCACCCAAAGTTCTTCTGTAATGTTGGGGCATCCAATCTTCAGCCTACAGGCCCATAGTATACAGCGGACTTTTCCATGAAGCAGGAAATTTCAAAGACAGTTCATTCACTTTCTTCTGTAGCCTGCAGAATGTCTCGCAGACTCTTTCATGAAGCAGGAACCCCGAAGGATCGTCTCACCTTTAGGCAAGTTCAGCAGTCACTTCTCTGTGGGTCCTGCATGTCCAGTTCATACAGCACACACAAAGAAAAATAATAAAAAAATAAATCTTTAAAAATTATTTTTAAATAACTTATTTCTTAATTTCACTTACTTGTGTCTTAAGGATATCTGTGTTTACATATACTGAGAGAGAGAGAGAGAGAGAGAGAGAGAGAGAGAGAGAGAGAGATCTGCCTTAAACAAGGCAGAAGTTGAGTGATAGCTGAGCTTGTTATTTGTCCTCTCCATGTGTACAATAGCACAAGAATGCCCGCACTTGCGCACACACTTACAACCATTAATTAATTAAGAAGCTAAACCCCTTCGAGCTGATTACATCTATGAGTCAGGCTCTACAGACAAGAAGCATGAAGATGTAAAGTCCAACTCTGCTATTTATTAACTTAGGTGCTTTTCCGAGAAATGGAGGCAGCAGGTGTAAATCCGTACACTACCTCCTGGTGAGTGTCCAGTTAGGCTAAAATGTGCCATTGTGGTCATTGTTATGTTGGCTGGCTGACCAGTAAGTGACACTTAAGCCTCCGGAACAGAAATAGAAAGGTTTTAGCTCCTCTCCCCCTTTTTTGAGACAGGGTCTCTGTTTGTAGCCCTGCTTGTTCTGGAACTCTCTGTGTAAACCAGGCTGGCTTCAAACTCACAGAGATCCGCCTGCCTCTGTCTCCTGAGTGCTGGGATTAAAGGTGAAGCCCACTACACCTGGCTAGACCACTCTGTTCAGTTCATATTTGGTGGACATAATGTCTCTTGTAGAGCATAGAAAGCATTCACACACGCACGCGCACGCACGCACACATTCTGGAGAGATGGTTCAGCAATTAATCACACTTGCTCCTCTTCCAGACGACCCTGGCTGAGTTTCAGCATCCACATGGTGGCTCACAACTATCTATAACTCCAGTTGAAAGGGATCTAATGCCCTCTTCTGGTCTCCACAGGCACTGCATACATGTGGTACACAAACATATATGCAGGCAAAGAACTCATACACATAAAATAAAATTTAAAAATCTAATATATATGTGTAATAATATATGTATATATGTGTATATTCGATTATATACAATATACCAATATATATTGGTAAGCATATTTACTTACATATGGGGAGGGAAGTTGGCACTCACTGTAGTTTCAACACTTGGGAGGCTGAAGTGGAAAGAAAAATTGCCAGAAGTTCAAGGATAGCCTGGTCCACATAGCGAGTTCAAGACCAGAGTGTGCCACACAGTAAGTGAAGTTTGTCGAAGAGAGAGGGGAGTATGGGTCTTCAGTGTGATTTAAACTCATGAAACAACTGCATATCCAGCGCAAGCCTTTGTTGTGTTTTTGAGACAGGGTCTCACGATGCAGCCCGGTCCTGGAACTCGCTCTGTAAATCAGACTGGCTTTGAACTCACAGAGATCCACCTGCCCCTGCCTTCCGAGTGCTGGGATTAAAGGTGTGCATCACTACACTTGGCTGAAAGATTGAAAACGGAACTGGCTGGTTGCTCAGAGCAGCCAAAAGGAAAAATCCACTTACATGTCTATCAGCAGGTGTACCTACTAACTGATCAAATAAGGAGTGTGCCTATAACGGGATATTTTTTCAGTCTTAAAAGAGAATGAAATTCTGATATAAAATGAGTGGACTCCAAAAACATTCTGTTACATGAGATAGGTCAGACACAGAGACACCAAGACTGGAGAGGCGACTCAGAGGTGAAAAGCACTGGATACTTTTCTAGAGACCTGGGATTTTTTGATTCCTCGCACCCACTGGGCAGCTCACAACCATCCTGAACTCCAGTCCCAGGAGATCTGATGTCCTCTCCTGGCCTCTGTGGGCACCATGCTCATGGTACACAAACATATACGAAGGCAAAACACCCTTACAAGTAAAAAAATAAGATAAAATAAAAAAGACAAATATCATAAATTCCACTTATATTAGACAGTTCAGAGACATAAACTAGAACAAAGGTAACCAGAAAAGAGTAGGAAGCATAACCAGGGGGCTATGCCTTCTATCTATTTATTGTCTATTTATTTATATATTTATTGTATATACAGTGTTCTGCCTGCATGTATGCCTGTAGGTCAGAAGAGGGCATCAGATCCCACTGTAGATGGTTGTGAGACACCATGTGGGTGCAGGGACTTGAACTCAGGACCTCTGAAAGAGCATTGATTGCTCTTAACCTCCGAACCATCTCTCCAACCTCCAGGGGGTTATGTTTTAATTACTGTGGAATCGAGTTTATTAAAAAGGCTCCTGAGACAGGCAGTGGTGGCACATGCCTTTAATCCCAGAACTTGGGAGTCAGAGGCAGGTGGATCTCTGTGAGTTTGAGGCCAGCCTGGTCTACAGAGCGAGTTCCAGCACAGTTAGGGCTACATAGAGAAACCCTGGCTTAAAAAAAAAAAAAAAACCACAAATAAGCAAAAAGGCTCCTGAATGGACAGTGAGGATGTCAACGCAACATTGTAAATACGTGTAGTACATAGCACATAGACCGTACATCTAACATGTGCAACATTGCAAATATGTGTAGATCATAGCACATAGACCATACATCTAATGTTTGCAACATTGCAAATACGTGTAGTGCATAGCACATAGACCGTACATCTAATGTGTGCAACATTGTAAATATGAGTAGTACATAACACATAGACCACACATCTAATGTGTGCAACATTGTAAATATGTGTAGTGCATAGCACATAGACCGTACATCTAACATGTGCAACATTGTAAATATGTGTAGTACATAGCACATAGACCTTACATCTAATGTGTGCAACATTGCCAATATGTGTAGTGCATAGCACATAGACCTTACATCTAATGTGTGCCTGTCCTGCTATGGTGCACTGTGGAGGTCAGAGGACAACTTCCACAAGTCACTTCTCATCTTCTACAGCGCAGGTCTTGGGATCAGACTCAGGCCCTTAATCGTGGCAGCAAGCGCCTTTTCCCACTGAGCTATTATGCTGGTCCTGTAAATATATATATTTTTTTTATTTTATTTATTTATTTATTATGTATACAATATTCTGCCTGTGTGTATGTCTGCAGGCCAGAAGAGACCATCAGACCTCATTACAGATGGTTGTGAGCCAACATGTGGTTGCCGGGAATTGAACTCAGGACCTTTGGAAGAGCAGGCAATGCTCTTAACCACTGAGCCATCTCTCCAGCCCCCCTGTAAATATATATATATATATATATATTTACATTGTTTACCTTTTGAGACCAGGTTGTTCTATGTAGTCCTGATTGGACTTGAATTTGGGATCTCCCTACTGTACTTGCAAGTGTTTGCCCCTATTTCTGGCTTATAAGTGTATTTAGTACCATGGAATTTTGCATTTAAAAGGGTTTGGTAAATTTCTCTTTAAAAAAAAATTCAAGTTGAGTATAGTGGTGGATGCCGTTAATTATTACAGACAGAGGAGGGGAATCTCTGTGAATTAAAGACCAGACTGGTCTACATAATGACTTCCAGGCCAGCCAGGGCTACACAGGGAAACCTGGTCATGAGAAAGAAAATAAGAAATGCACCACAGGCTTCCGACCTCCATGGATACCAGATAAGTAAGTGATGCACATATGTGCAGGCAAAACACTCACACAATAAAATAAATAAATCTAAAAAAGACTCAAGCTGTTCCCAGTAACTGAACTGCATCATAAATTAAATGCAAGATTTATCTGAAGAAGAGGTATTTATAAGGGGTGGGGTGGCTCAGCAGGTAAAGGCACTCACTACCCACACTGGCAAGCTGAAACCCACGTGATAGAAGGAGAGATTCAACTCCCAGACAATGTCCTCTAACATCCACATTCATGCATGGCTTGAATACACATACACATGCACACGCACACATGCACACACACTAAATTCAATATTAATAGTAGCATGAATCTGTAATCCCAGTACTGAGAAAGCTGAAGTCTGAGGACAGAGGATTTGGGACCAGCCTGCACTACAGTGTGAGCTACGAAGTATAAAGAAAAAGAAAGGAGGTGGATCTCTGTGAGTTTGAGGCCAGCCTGATCTACAAGAGCTAGTTCCAGGACAGGCTCCAAATCTACAGAGAAACCCTGTCTCAAAAAATCCAAAACAAAAACAAAAAACCAACAACAACAACAAAACCACCACTATGGCCTGACTTGGAGGATATACTCCCTTAATGTTTAATTTTTTATGTTTTCACGTTTCTCCAATATTAATACTGTGTGATGTAGCTGGAAGACCACTTCCCCCATTCTGCAGCTTTCTCTTCTGTCTGCTTCCTTTTTTTTAAACAGAAACTTCTGGAAATGTCTGCAATTCCACCTGTCAGTTCTGGAGATTATTTTCTGTGCCATTGAAAAATCTCTGCCTGATCCTACCGAAAGCAATCTACAGATTCAACGCAATGCCCATCAAAATCCCAACAAAATTCTTCAAAGACCTCGAAAGAACAATACTCAGCTTCATTTGGAAAAGCAAAAAACCCAGGATGGCCAAAACAATCCTGGGCAACAAAAGAACATCTGGAGGCATCACAATCCCTGACTTCAAACTCTACTACAGAGCTACAGTACTGAAAACAGCCTGGTACTGGCATAAGGACAGACAGGAAGACCAGTGGAACTGAATAGAAGACCCGGATATCAATCCACACATCTTCGAACATCTAATATTTGATAAAGAAGCAAAAAATATCAAATGGAAAAAAGAAAGCATATTCAACAAGTGGTGCTGGCATAACTGGATATCAACATGTAGACAAATGAAAATAGACCCATATCTATCACCATGTACAAAACTCAAGTCCAAATGGATCAAAGACCTCAACATAAAGCCAGCCACACTGAACCTTATAGAAGAGAAAGTGGGAAGTACACTTGAA
>PVIU01000887.1:0-256723 GCA_004026605.1 Ondatra zibethicus
TTTTTTTTTTTTGTTTTTTCGAGACAGGGTTTTTCTGTAGCTTTGGAGCCTGTCCTGGAGGTAGCTTTTGTAGACCAGGCTGGCCTCGAACTCACAGAGATTTGCCTGCCTCTGCCTCCCAAGTGCTGGGATTAAAGGTGTGCGCCACCACTGCCTGGCTCCCAATAGAATTCTTTTTTTTTTTTTTTTAAAGATTTATTTATTTATTTTGTATACAGTGTAGGCCAGAAGAGGGCACCAGATCTCATTACAGATGACTGTGAGCCACCATGTGGTTGCTGGGAATTGAACTCAGGACCTTTGGAAGAGCAGACAAAGCTCTTAACCACTGAGCCATCTCTCCAGCCTCCTAGAATTCTTATAAAAGAGTTTGTAAAGAAACAGGGAGGGGAGTTTCAAAAGTAGGATTAAGCTATGGAAGCCTGTGAGGAGAAAAGTTACAAGAAAATAACAGTGTTGGATGGCAGGAGCTGAGTTCCAGCGGGATACGCCAGAAATGTTGGTTTGAGGGCTGTGGGTTGGTGCCCGGGAGTGGGAGTCATGCAGATATTGGACCAGAGAAAGAGTGAAGACAACTGGCAGCCTTGCAGCAGCACAAAGATGAGATTAATGAGCAGAGGCTGGAGCTCCAGCCTGTGCAGAAACAAGTCACATGGCATAGGGAAAGGAGACGACCACAACACAGATGAGTGAACACCTCCTAGAATGGCCCGACCATTGCCCGCTTCCTAGGGTGTAGTGCTGACTTGTTTGGTCTGTAGGCTGCTAACAGTTAAAAAATTATACTCAGAGAAAAACAAAACAGATCAATGGGATGGCACAAATTTGTATCCATGTAGTAAGGCCCATTTCCATGTAGTGGGTAGAGTGGGAGCTATATTGGAGGTAACTGAGGAGGAATGGGGCCAAGTGGAGACAGCAGACACTCCACTGCTGGAAAGTGTATGAGAAAGGAGAAGAAATTACGACAAGCCAGAGAAAACGAAGGGCTGATGAAAGATTTGTTATTTTTAGGCTGGAGGGGCCTGGGGAAGTTATAGACTGATATGGAGGCTGTAAAACAGGGAAGTCCAGTGAGATGGCTGCAGATAAAGGCACCTGTCACCAACCCCGACAACCTGAGTTTCATCCCTGGGACCCATGGGGAAGAGAACTGACTCCAGAGTTGTCCTCTGACCGCCACACGCATACTGCGACATGAAGACATAAAAATGTAGTTAAATTGCTTTTTAAAAGTGAGGGCTAGAAGCTGGGTAGTAGCGGTACATGCCTTTAATCCCAGCACTCAGGCAGAGGCCAGCTTGATTTACAGAGTAAGAAACAGGACAGCCAAGGGCTACACAGAGAAACCCTGTCTTGAAAAACAGCAGCAACAACAGCAAAAAGTAAGGGATGGGGTAAAGAAGATGAAGGTCCTGAAGGAGTTGGGAAGGGCAGTTTAAAGACCTGGTAGGTTTGGGCTGTGTTAGGGGGCCTTCGTGAGACCAATTTTAGCTAGTGATTCAGAGCTCATATATACAAGCACACCTGTGCAATCTTACTTTGCAGGTGAGGAAACACTAGCATTGAGCGCCATCAGTTTCACAGTCGCACGAATATGGTAGTCTGGAACTAGATGCTGGCATTCTGGTTCTAAAACTGTAATCTGTTTTGTTGCTCAGGGTGTAATGTGCATTGTACTAGTAAATTGTCACATGCTGTTTGAGCCCACTGGGAAGCTGGTTCTGGAAGTGGAGCCACCCCTCTCCCAGTGCAGATCCAAGCATGCTTATGCCATGTGTCTTCCAAACCCCAGTCCTGGGGCAGGTGGGCACCCTAAGTCTGTAACAGGGCGGGGGGAGGAAAATAGCAAGCAGCTAACAGTGTTACAAACATTGTAGCCTAGGAAGAGCTGGAAGGGGAGTGTGCTATTGCTCATTCCGGGGTATAAAAGCGCCCCAGTGGGGAAGAGAGAGGCAAGCTCTTTATGGAGAGGATGCTGTGCTCTGCCCAGAGCGCTCTCAGTGGGGACCCTAGCTGCCTCAGCAGGACTGCCCGGTTAATTTCTGCTGGATGCTGTCAGTACCTGATTGGATGGTGTTTTTCTGTTTGCTGCTGTTCACTGTTTTTATTTTGCTTGCTGTATCTTTAATAAACTTACTCATAGACCAGACTCTCTCCAGACCAGAAAGAACACAGGGCTTATGGATTTGAACATAGACTGTCAATGGGAATTAAAGTATTACATGATTTCACCCTCATTGTTGTCTCTGAGATTAAATAAGGGCTTATCAAGAGAGATGCTGATGGTGGCATTCAGGATACTGGAACAGGAAGATTGAGCTGAGAAGGTGGGGGGGCATGTTAGCCCTGAAATTGTAACTGGGAGGACCTAGATGGAGCTAAAAGTAAGGCTGATCAGCTGGTCGGAGAGCAGCACCTCCCTTTTCCTTTGTGCCTGCCAGGAAGGTGGTGCCAGGCTTTGGTCACAGTCAGTGACATTTCATCCTCACAGCAGCTTGTCTAGTTGGTCTTGCTTTTTTTGTTACAGCTGAGGAAACTGTGATTCAGAATGACAAAGCATTTTACCCCTCAGCTGTCCAGGCTCAGGAGCCTGGCTCTAATTGCCTTTCTTTTCCTGAAGAAGGCTCTGACTATTGAATTTGACAGACTGTTGAACGAGTGTTTGCGAATGTTTGAAAAAATTTAAAAGTTATTTTTTTTCTGGGACTGGAATAAGTTGCAAATGAAGCGAGCATATTTCAGTTCTTTGACAGTGATGACCCCCTAAGAGAATACCGTGCTCCTCTGAGTTTAACCCTTTGACAGTGATGACCCCTAAGAGAATACCATGCTCCTCTGAGTTTAACCCTTTGACAGTGATGACCCCTAAGAGAATACTGTGTCCTCTGCTGGCTCTTTTGTCCTGTCCTGAAAAACATTTTTTAACTTATTTTATGTACATGAGTATTTTGCCTGCATGTATGCACATGCACCATGCCATGTTTTTGCCTGGAGCCTGTGAAGGTCAGAAGAGGACATCAGAGCCCCTGAGGTGGTTGTGAGCTATCATGTGGTTGCTGGGAACTGAACCCAATTCTGCAAGAGCAGCCAGTGCTCTTAAAGCCTTTCGGCAAGGTCTTGGGTACCTTTTACATGTGAGTGTTTCTAAAATGAACTGTTGAATTTATACATTAACTTAAATATTTTTCTATACATTTCATTATTTATTGATTTATTTAGAGATTGAGTTTTACTGTGTAGTCCAGGCTGGCCTAGAATTACTGTGTAGTCCAGGCTGGCCTAGAATTACTGTGTAGTCCAGGCTAGCCTTGAACTTGAGATCTTTCTGCTTGAACCTCCTCAATGTTGACATTACAAGGATGGGTCGTGCTACACTTGGCTTGTCACGTAGTTTACTCAGGTTTTTTTTTGTTGTTGTTTCTTTTTTTAATAAAGTTTTAGCACAGCTTGTTGGCATACACCTTTAATCCCACCTCTTGGGAGGCAGAGGCAGGTAGATCTCAGTGACTTTGAGGCCAGCCTGGTCTAAATAGGAGAGACTTTGTCTCAAAAAAATTCTTTCTAACTTTTTTTTAGAAAATGTTCTTAGGTTTTCTTTTGTATTTTCTCACGTGAATTTTAAATTTCTTGTATGGGAAGGTGAGTTGTTATAGATTGCAGTTCTTGCTAAGCAGATGTGTTTTCTACGGGAAGTCTGAAGGAAAATGAAATGGTGGCGATGAGAGAGCAGGTCCTCTCTGCTGATCACAAGCTCCCTTTGTTTCTGTTTCTCTTTGTTGCTGATGTAGTGAGAGAGGCTTTAGATTCAGTACTAACTGAATTCTGCTTCTCTTTCCTTGCTTTTGTTTTTGTCCAGAGCCTGCTACTGCTGAGAGAAAAAATGGATCTACTGCTGTTGCTGAGCCTGTTGCCAGGTAACCAGGGCTCGTTGTTATTTAGAGGAGTTTAAATACAAAGGTCCTGCTTAAAGAGAGGAAGATGATTTAGCAACACATGAAAACACTCAAAACCCAGCATGAAGGAGTCAGCAATGCGTTGAATTGTAGGTTTTGTTAGTCATTTTAAGTCTAACAAAACTTTTGCTATCCTTAATGTTAAAACTATCTGGTAGTTTTCCCACTGTTCACGTGAGTGCCCTTTTTCCTTTTCTGTGGAGAACAGAAGTGAGAAAACAGAGGACCAAGGAGATGGCTCTAGACACATTGTTCTCCTGTGTTCTGTACTTGGCTACGGTCTCAGGACATTTTGCCTTTCCTTGCCAAATTAACTACTATGCTGAGCTGTTTTTGCTTTGTCACGATGCTGCAATGCTGTCAGTGGAGGATGCTGGGATACATAGGTATTGGTGTGAAGCTTTGCCCTCTGGTGGCTGTGAGAATAGGATTGTTTGATTTGCTTCTGGCGTGAGTCATCCCAGCGTGAAAGCCCTAGCGAGCAGTTGGTGACATAACAGCTGAAGTACTCAAGTGGATCTTTGTTAGTTCGAGACCAGCCTGGTCTACAAGAGCTAGTTCCAGGACAGGCTCCAAAGCTACAGAGAAACCCTGTCTCAAAAAAAAAAAAAAAAAAAAAGTCATTATAGGCAATGGAGACTTAACTTGGTAGTCAAGAACATTGTATACTCTTTGAGAGAACTTGGGTTCAATTCCCAGCCCTCATGGCAGCTTACAAACTCTAGTCCTAGAGGTCAGATGCCTCTTCTGGCCTCTCTGACCACCAGGCATGTGCATGGTGCACAGACATACTTTCAGGCAAAACACCCATGTAAACAAAATGGTAAAATTAAATTAAAACAAATGTTAAAAGAAGAGGTTGTTAAAATAAGATTTGTTTTGTAAATGATTGTTACATCCCCATTCAGAGTACTTAGTTTTTAATTGTTTGGCTGTGGGAAGACTAGAGGGTAGACCAGGGCAGAGAGTAGTGTAATATGAACAACAATACTTAAGTGGCCAGTCTTCATTGATTATAAAATCTTGGAGTACCGCCTTCTGCCAGTGGGTTATTTTGAAGATGATTCCAGCTTCATATCATTTTATATAAATATTTTAAGGCTAACTCTAAAAAATTAGAATTCTTATTTTACAATTAACCATACTGTTACCATACTTTTGAAACCAGATAGTGATTCCTTAGTGCCATAAAGTATTTGGTGTCTCCATTTCCCTGCTTTGTAATATTTTCTAGTTAGAATGAGGGTCCCCAGTCTATGAATCACACCTGATACATTTGGTTTTTGTTTGTTTTTGAAATCACAGCATCTGTTCCTCTTTTTGTTCCTTTTCCAAATTCTCTCCTAAAGGAACCAGATTATCCTATTGATTTCTACATTTGAATTTTTCTCTTTACATCCTTTTAGTATTTAATAGGTCTCTTTCTACTTTTCCTCCAGTGACCTTGCTGAAGTTTTTTTATGTGTATTGGTGTTTTGTCTGCACCACATGCGCATCTGGCCTCCCTGGGGGCCAGCAGAGGGCGTCAGAGCCCCTGGAACTGGAGTTAGAGATAGTGGGAGCTTCTACTGGGGTCCTTTAGAGGAGCAAACTGCAGAGACAAAGTTTCTTACTGTGTTTGGAAGTTGGGATGTAGAGAAACTCTTTGTCTAAAGAGGGTGAAACTAGCAAACTGTATTGCTTTAATTTGTAATTTTAGTCCCCAGAAGACCATGCCTGTGTTTAGCTGTATCTGTGAAGCTGGGCAAGAGAGTGAGGCCCTGAGTGAGGATCCTCCCTCTGCACCCATCAGGTAAACATTTTCTTTCTTTCTTTCTTTCTTTCTTTCTTTCTTTTTTTTGGGGGGGGGTTTGAGACAGGGTTTCTCTGTAGCTTTGGAGCCTGTCCTGGAACTAGCTCTGTAGACCAGGCTGGTCTCGAACTCACAGACATCCGCCTGCCCCTGCCTCCCAAGTGCTGGGATTAAAGGTGTGCGCCACCACCGCCCAGCCTACTTTCTCCTTTTTTGAGACAAGGTTTCTTTGCATAGTCCTGGCTGTGTTTGAGCTTGCAGAGATCCACCTGCCTCTGCATCCTGACGGATAGAATTTAAGGAGTGTGCTACCACACCTGACTTAGTTTCAGCTGCATTGATTGATGCAATTAATTCCATTTCATGGTATTGATTGCCACTGTTTTGTGAAGTTGGCTATTTATTTATTTATGGCTAGGTTATATTTTTGTATTTTTATTTGGTTGTTTGTTTATTTATGACTAGATTGTGTTGTTTTATGTTGTTTGGCCCAAGCTGGTCTCGGGCTTCTGAGTTTAAGCATTGCTCTTGCTTCAGCTTCCTGAGTAGGTGGGGACCGCAGGTGCATGACACTGCACGTCACACCAAACTTATTATTTTTTTAAAGATAAATATTGATTCGTGTGTGTTTATTTGAGTGTGTGTGTGCATGCGTGTGTGTTCATGCATGCATGTCTTAGTCACTTTCCTATTTTTTTCTTTTCTTTTTAAAAATTTTAATTATTTTAATAATTATTCATATGTAGCCTTCACTGGCCTGGAATTCGCTATGTAGACCAGGCTGTCATTGAACACATAGAGATCTTCTGCCTCTGCCTCCTCAGTGCTGGAATAAAGGTGTGTACCACCAAGCCTGGCCCCTTTATTTTTAATTGTATGCATGTGTCCGAGAGTGCAGTGCTCATGGAGGTCTGAGGTACTGAGTGCCGCTGGGGCTGGAGCTCCAGGTGGCTGTGAGCTGACTGAGGAGGAGGGCGCTAAACTTGGATCCTCTCCAGGAGCGGCATCTCACCCTTAACCCGTGTGTCATCTCCCAGTCCCCTCCCTATTCTTTCCAGACCGTGTCTCTCACTGAACCTGGAGCTCACAGATTGGCTAGATTTGCTGACTTTTGAGCTCAGGGATCTTCATATTTCCATAAATTCCCTTCCCTAAGTTCAGGGATTACTGACACAGGCTTGTCGGCCAAAATGAAGTGTTTATGACTACAATTTTAGCATTACTCATTTGTCCAGTGCTCATAGGAGAGTGAGAAATACCAAATATCTGATACTGCTAATACTGTAATGAATTATCTTCCACCCCCACCGCTTGACTTTTTTTTTTTTTTTTTTTTTTTTTGGAGATAGGGTGTCTCACTGTGTAGCCCTAGCTGGCCTGGAACTCACTGTGTAGACTCTGTAGACTATGCTGTTCTCAAGTTCACATAGATTCATCTGCCCCTGCGGGACTGAAGGTATGCCCCACTATGCCTGGCCCATCACTTTTGGTCTTTAGAGAATCAGCAGTTCTAGCCTGGTGGTGGTGGTGCACGCCTTCAATCCCAGCACTCGGGAGGCAGAGACAGGCGGATTTCTGTGAGTTTGACAGTGAGTTCCAGGACAGCCGAATTGTTTCAGAGAAACCCTGTCTTGAAAAACAGAAAACAAAATTGCAGTTCTGGCTAGGCATAGTGGTGCACACATTTAATCCCAGCACTTAGGAGGCAGAAAAAAAAATTTCCAAACAAAATAGAACTTTGCTTTGGAAGTCAAATCCTGTTCAGAGGCTCTGCCCTGAGTACATAGTTTCTGTCCTGCGTTCATGATGGGGTAGTTTCCCAAAGGCCGTTCCTCTCTATGCCATGTCCCGGGAGGCTAGGGTCTGTGAGTTTTGCAGGCTCAGGGATTCACTGTGTCATCGTGTGAGGTAAAATGTGCAGGCTTGTTTCCGGATGGGAAGCATTGGCAGCGTCAGCCGTCTGAAGGTTAACCAGGAATGTGAAGGTGAGCTGTTTCATTGCTTTGTCTTCTGCCATTGTTAATCTGCTGTGCTCAGCACTTTGACATTTTAGGATCATTCATAAATCTCAGGAAGATGTAACTGCTCTTCATCCTCCTCCTCAGCGGACCCTGTATCCTTATCCAGCAGTGTTCCTGACAAATAGGGCGCAGGCTCTGTTAGCCAGGATGCTCCTCTCAGGCCCACGCCTGGAGTACATGGTGCTGAGTGACAGAAACCTGTGTTCTTCTTTAGTCATGACCCGGGCAAGGGCAGCCCGAGCAAGCTCATGGCCACCTGGGCAGACTCAGCTGCTATGAATGAGAGCACCAAGCTTTGTTTTTCTCTGGCCGAAACACGTGGTAACAATACAGCCTGCTTTCCAAGTCTCTGATACCTGTGATGTAGCCTTCAAGAACTGGGGCGTTGTTGGTTCAGAGTGGATTTTGTTGTTTTTTTGTTTTTTTTAAAGAAAATAGACTTTAGAAAGTTTCAAGTCAACCCAAAACTCAGCCGTGTAGCCCAGGCAGGCCTTAAGGTCGCAACAATCCTTCTGCCTCAAGCTTCCTGAGGGCAGGAATTACAGGTGTGAGCCGCCACACTTGGTGGTTTATTTCTCCTTTGTTCTGGCTATTTACATGTGAGGAAGCCTAAAAATGCCTCCATTTATGTTTACTTAATACAGCAGTAGCGTCCTGGTTTTTGTAGTTTATAGATTTATAGAATATCCATTCTTTTATTCAAAGTTCGCCTTTGTCATAGTTAGCTTCAGATGTCAGCCTGACACAAACCTGTGCCACCTGGGAGGGGAGCCCCAGCTGAAGAACTTCCTGATTAAACTGCCTGTGGCCACGCCTTAATGTGCTCACTGTGGGCGCTAACATCTAGAGGGGCAGGTGGGCCTGAGTGGCACCCCAGAGGAAGCCAAGCAGTAAGAAGCTAGCACTCCCCCGGGTCTCTGCTTCAGTTCCTGCCTCCAGGTCCTGCCGTGAGTTCCTGGCCTGGCTTCCCTTGAGATGGACTGAATCCTTAAGCCAGATAAATCCCTTCCTTCCCCTAAATTGCTTTTGGCCAGTATTTTGTCACAGCCACAGAGGCCAAACTAAGACAGCCTGTACCCTGTGGAGCTTGAGGGTTAGCATTCAGATATACAGATACTATAGGTTATGTGCAGCCTGCTTAGGGCTAGCCTGAGTCTGTTTATTTCTTTTTGAAAGGTTTCTCTGTGTAGCCCTGGCTATCCTGGAACTCACTCTGTAGACCTTAAACTTAGAGATCCCCTTGCCTTCTGAGTGCTGGGATTAAAGATGTGTGCCACCACCGGCTTTAGTGTGGTTTCTTATTCTAGAGAACTGTTAGCATTTAAGATCTCCAGTCATTTTGGATACTGTGGGTTTTGGCTATAGGCAACATGCAGGTAATGCTTAAAGGATAAGTAAGTCAGACACAGTGTGCTGGTTATTGTTTTGTCAAATTTACATAAATCTAGACATATCTGTGAAGAGGAACTCTCACCTGAGGAATTATCTCCATCAGAGAGCCTCTGGGCATGTCTGTGGCAGCATTTTCTTGGTTAGTGATTTATGCGGAAGGCTCACTCGCTGTGGGCAGTGCCACTCCTGAACAGGAGGTCTTGGGGTCTACAAGAAACCATACATGGGAAGCAAACCAGTAAGCAGCGTTCTTTCTTTGGTCTCGGCTTTGGTTCCTCTTCCCAGGTTTCTGCTCTGCGTTCCTGCCCTGGCTTCCTTTGAGGATGGATGGTAGCTTGTAGGCCACATAAACTTTCTCTTCCCCAAGTTGGTTTGGTCATGCTCTTTGTCATGACAGTAGAAGCCTAATTAAGACATACTGGCTCTGGGGCTGGAGAGGTGGGCTCAGAGAGGTTAAGAGCATTGACTGTTCTTCCAGAGGTCCTGAGTTCAAGTCTCAGCAACCACATGGTGCCATCTGTAATGAGATCTGGTGCCCTCTTCTGGCCTGTAGGCATACATGCAGAATACTGTGTACATAATTAGTAGATAAGTCTTAAAAAAAAAAAAAAAGAAAAAAGACACACAGGTTCCCAAATGGAAAGACTAATAATGAAGGGCTGGGCCCATATCTTAAGCACTCCCTTACAGTTATGCTGAAGTAGTCAGGTATAGATATATAGGTATCGATAGGGAGCCCAGCACTGAAGTACTGAACATGTGCTGTGACCACCAAATGACCTTTGACCTGGGAAGACCAGACTGTTACCTGCAACCTTTCTTTGAAGATTGTATTCTAAATTACTGTTCAGCAGAGGGCAGACCTTTTGCATCATTGTAAGAGTTAGTAAAGAATGTTAGAACCATTCATCAATCCAAATGAGACTTCAGGACAAATTGATCGTTTTTTGTTTTTGGTTTTTTTTTTTTTTTGAGACATGGTCTCATTATCCCTGGCTATCTTAGAACTTGTGATGTAGACCAGGCTGGGCTGCAACTCACAGTGACCTGCCTGCCTTTGAATCCTGAGTGGAGTGATTAAATGTCCTTCCTGGGGCTTTATAAGAGTTTTGTATCTTGTTACCAGCCTCATTTTCTTGTGTGCGGTTTTAGAGTTCACTTGGCTTGTTTTCCTGTTGTTGACGAGACCACAGCTGGGAGAAACCATGAGGAAGGAGGTTCATTTTGACCCACAGTTGCGTTTAAAGATTAAGCACCAGGTGGTGGTGGCACGCACCTTTGATCTCAACACTCAGGAGGCAGAGGAAGGTGGCCAGCCTGGTCTACAGAGTGAATTTCAGGACAGCCAGGGCTACACAGAGAAACCCTGTCTCAAAAATAAAAAAAAAAAAAGATTAAGGGACTGCATCTGGTGATAACTTTCTCAGTGCTGGACTTCCAAGATAATACAGGACATACGGAGTAAGAGAGAGGCCATGCGTGTCTTTCTTTTGAGACAGGGTCTTACTATGTAGCCCTGACTGGCCTGCGATTTGCTAGTCAGAGTGTCCTTGAAACCCTAGAGATCCACCTGCTTTTGCCTCCTGACTGCTGGGATTAAAGGCCACCACACCTGCAGATGTGCCTTTTTTATGAAGCCACCAGTGTTTATTCATTAGTGCCCTACCCTGGTGACCTTGTCAGATCTTTTTTTTTTTTTTTTAAGATTTTTTTATTTATTTATTATGTAGTCAGTATTCTGCCTGCATGTATGCCGGCACATCAGAAGAGGGCACCAGATCTCATTACAGATGGTTGTGAGCCACCATGTGGGTGCTGGGAATTGAACTCAGGACCTCTAGAAGAGCAGCCAGTGCTCTTAGCCTCCGAGCCATCTCTCTAGGCTGACCTTGTCAGATCTTAATTACCTCCCAGAGGTCCACCTCTAAAATACTGTACACAGTTGAATTTAGCTTTTATTCTTTTAATATCTCATGTATGGGTATTACTTCATTTTTATTGTTTTGTGTTTAAGAGAGTATTGCATTGTAGCACCCCCTAATTGTCCTATGATGCTCAGCCTCCTGGGTGCTGGGATTATAGATGTGTGCCACCATACTGGCTCAGAGGAATAAGCTGCATTCAGACCATGATACATAATGTCCTTGTTTCATTTTCAGGGCAAATGAAATGCTCCATTTTCCAAGTGTTCAAGAAGAGGACAAAGAAAAATTGGATGGTGCCTCAAAGCTCAGGCAGAGTGAACAGCCTGTGAGGCCCACTGGGCCAGTCAAGGATGCTGCTGCTTCTGAGGACTCCGCGTCTCCTGTTTCCCAGCAAACAGCCACCCAGGGGTCATTCAGCCCTCAAGGAGAAGTTATGGAAACAGACCTGCTAGGAGGACCGAGTGCTCACCAGGAAACACCATGTAAGGTCTTGTTGGAAAGGCCTGCCCAGAGTAACGTAGGAATCCAGACCATGGACCATTCCCTGTGTGCCCCAGAAACTGTTTCAGCAGCAACCCAGACTGTGAAGAGTGTATGTGAGCAGGGCACCAGTACAGTGGACCAGAACTCTGGGAAACAAGATGCCACTGTGCAGACTGAGCGGGGCAGTGGTGAGAAACAGAGCAGCGCTCCTGTGGATGATACCGAGTCCCTCCACAGCCAGGTGCGCACACAGCTGGGCACTCCGGGGCCTGCCGCAGACACCACATGCTCTGTGGGCCTCAGTTCAGTGCTTCCAGTAACAATCTTACGGGTTGGTTTGTGTATGTGTGTGTGCGT
Source organism: Ondatra zibethicus (assembly GCA_004026605.1). NCBI lineage: Eukaryota > Metazoa > Chordata > Mammalia > Rodentia > Cricetidae > Ondatra > Ondatra zibethicus. Next base: position 11,927 of record PVIU01000887.1, read on the forward strand.
GTGTGTGCAGGCATGCCCGGGCATATGAAGGGCATATGTGAAAGTCAGAAGACAACCTCAGGTGTTGGTCCTCAGGTGTCTTCCATCTTTTTGTTTGAGACAGGGTCGTCTCTCATTGGCCGGGCACTTCCCCACACAGAGGCTAGCTGGCCTCTGAGTCAGAAATCGTGTCTCTTCCCATCTCACCATTGCTGGGAATTACAGATGTGTGCCGCTGTCCTCAGCTTCAGTTCTGGCGGTCTGAGCTCGTCTTAATGCTTGCGTGGCAGACACTTTACTGAATAAGCAAGCCATCTCCCCAAATCCAATGACATTTCTTTTTGTTTTTGTTGATTCTTTTTTTCATCTTGTTTGGTTTTGAAACAGGGTCAGTCTCACTATATATCATTGGCTAGCCTGAAACACTGTATACCCGGCTTGCCATTAACCCAAAAAGATCCTCCTGATTCTACCTCCCAAGTACTGGGATTAAAAGTGTGTGCTACCATGCCCAACTAGTAAGTTTTTAATTAAAAAGATTGACAGAGGAGTTGAGTAGGGATGAGGTATGCTATCTAGGGTTGCTTCTGCTGTGGGGTCAGAGGTATTGTTAGAACTTTCCGAGAGGTCTTCATGCTCTGTAAGCAGGAATTACCCTGTATCTTGTGACGATGCTGCTCGGCAGTGAGTGAGCCATTAAGGACCAGGTTTAACTGCCGCCCAGAGGTGCTGTGGCTGTAACTGGCACGTGTGAAGACATTGGCGGGTGCTGTTTTTTACTGATTTTCTTTTAAAGATTCATTAGTTTTACTTTGTGTGTGTGTGTGTTGCTGTGTTTATACCATGTGAGTGCAGGTGCCCATGAGGACAGAAGATGTCGGATCCTCTGGAACTGGAGTTAAGACAGTTGTGAGCTGCCATGCGGGTGCTGGGAGTCAAACCTACCTTCTCTGCAAGAGAACTCATTGATAAGCTGTCTCACCAGCACCAACACCCCCATTTAAAATTTATTTTATTTTAAAATTTGTGTGTGTGTGTGTGAATGTGCACAATAGTGCAAGTGACAGGGGAGTCCCAAAAAGGGTGTTGTATCCATGAGGACTAGACTTAGGGCATTTCTGAGTCCCCCGGTGTGGGTGTTGGGAACTGAACTCTGGTTCTCTTCAAGAGTAGTATGTACTCTTCACCGCTGAGCCATCTCTCTAGCTCCAACTAGTGGTTGTTCTGGGTGTTATTTCAGCAACCACCTTTGATAGCTGTTACTACTGTGGCATACAGGACGAAAGAATGAATTTAAGAACTAGTTTCTCCTGCTAAGAAAGATGATAGGGGCTGGAGAGATGGCTCAGCGTGTTGAGAGCTGCTTATTGCTCTTACAGAAGACCTGATTGAGTTCAGGTCTCAGCATCCATGCTGGGCAACTACCGTAACTTGAGGTGGCCTCTGAGGGGCACCCTCATGTGGGGGCACATGCTCAACACAGACATATATGCATGAATAGAATCTTTTTTTCTAATTGTTTTTTATATATATTTTATTGATATTTATTGAGCTCTACATTTTTCTCTGCTCCCTTCCCTGCCTCTCCCCTCCCCTCTTCAACCCTCCCCCAAGGTCCCCATGCTCCCAATTTACTCAGGAGATCTTGTCTTTTTATACTTTCTACTTCGCATGTAGATTAGATCTATGTAAGTCTCTCTTAGTATCCCCATTGTTGTCTAAGTTCTCAGGGATTGTGGTTTGTAGGCTGGCTTTCTTTGTTTTATGTTTAGAAACCACCTATGAGTGAGTACATGTGATAATTGTCTTTCTGTGTCTGGGTTACCTCACTCAAAATAATGTTTTCTAGCTCCATCCATTTTCCTGCAAAATTCAAGCTGTCATTTTTTTTCTGCTGTGTAGTACTCCATTGTGTAAATGTACCATATTTTCCTTATCCATTCCTCGATTGAGGGGCATTTAGGTTTTTTCCAGGTTCTGGCTATGACAAACAAAGCTGCTATGAACATAGTTGAGCATATGTCCTTGTGGCACGATTGAGCATCCTTTGGATATATACCCAAAAGTGGTATTACTGGGTCTTGAGGAAGGTTGTTTCCTAATTTTCTGAGAAATCACCATACTGGCATCCAAAGGGGTTGTACCAGCTTGCATTCCCACCAGCAATGTAGAAGTGTTCCCTTTTCCCCACAACCTCTCCAGCATAAGTTGTCATCAGTGTTTTTTGATCTTGGCCATTCTTACAGGTGTAAGATGGAGTCTCAGAGTTGTTTTGATTAGCATTTCTCTGATGACTAAGGATGTTGAACATTTCCTTAAGTGTCTTTCAGCCATTTAGATTCCTCTGTTGAGAGTTCTCTGTTTATGTCTGTACTCCATTTTTTTTTATTGGATTATGTATATTTTGGAGATCAGACCTCTGTCTGATGTGGGGTTAGTGAAGATCTTTTCCCATTCTGTATGCTGTCGTTTTGTCTTGTTGACCGTGTCCTTTGCTTTACAGAAGCTTTTCAGTTTCAGGAGGTCCCATTTATTAATTGTTTCTCTCAGTGTCTGTGCTGCTGGGGTTCTATTTAGGAAGTGGTTCCCTGTGCCAATGCGTTCAAGCGTACTACCCACTTTCTCTTCTATAAGGTTCAGTGTGGTGGCTTTATGTTGAGGTCTTTGATCCATTTGGATTTGAGTTTTGTACAAGGTGATAGATATGGGTCTATTTTCATTTTTCTACATGTTGATATCCAGTTATTCCAGCACCACTTGTTAAATATGCTTTCTTTATCAAAGATCAGGTGTTCGAAGATGTGTGAATTGATATCCGGGTCTTCTATTCTGTTCCATTAGTCCTCCTCTCTGTTCTTATGCCAGTACCAGGCTGTTTTCAGTACTGTAGCTCTGTAGTAGAGTTTGAAGTCGGGGCTTGTGATGCCTCCAGAAGTTCTTTTGTTGCACAGGAACATAAATAGAATCTTTTTTAAAAGGTGCTAGAAAAGTGCAGTTGGTATAAAGTGTTAATTAGAGGGAAAGTTCTGGAAAGTGGAGTGTTGAGAATTTCAAAACTGATGTGCCGTCCTGGGAAGGACTAGTAAAGGCAAGATGAAGTCTTTCTGTGTGCCAGAACTTTAAAAAAAAAAAAAAAAAGTCTCTGAAGTAGCTAGGACATGGACTTGAACTCCAGGCCCAGATTTCTAATTTAATCCCTCATTTAAAAATCTATTTATTGTGTCTTAAATGGGATTTCTATTGCTGAGACAAAACACCATGACCAAAAGCAACTTGGGGACAAAGGGTTTATTTGACCTACATATCCCGAGTTATAGTCCATTGAGGGCAGCCAAGGCAGGAGCTCAAATTGGGAAGGAACCTGGGGACAACTGATGCAGAGGCCATGGAGGATGCTGCTTAACTGACTTGCTCATGACGGCTAGCTTAATCTTTCTTACAGAATCAGACTACTAGCCCAGGGGTTTCACCACCCACAGTGGGCTGGGCCTTCCCATATCAATCACTAAGAAAATGTCCTAGAGCCAGATCTTATTTATGGAATTACCTTCCCCCCTCTCCAAGATAGCATTTCTCTGTGTAACAGCCCTAGCGGTCCTGTAACTAGCTCTTGTGGACCAGGCTGACCTCGAACTCACAGAGATCTGCCTTCCTCTGCAGTGCTGGGATTAAAAATTTATGCCACTACCGCCCAGCTCTATGGAGGCATTCCTGCCAGATGACTCTAGCTTGTGTTAAATTGATTTAAAACCAAGCAGTACATATTGGTGAGGAGGCAAAAGCAAGTGGATCTCTGAGAGTGAGCCCAGCCTGTTCGCATAAGGAAACCGCATGTTTAAACAAAGTAACAAAACCCCAATCTATTCCTGGGAACAGATTAAGAGTTTCTGTTTGGTTGGTTTTGTTGTTGTTTTTTTTTTTTTTTTTTTTTTTTTTTTGACACAGGGTTTCATTGTCCTGGAACTCACTCTGTAGACCAGGATTTAGCTGGGCAATGGTGGCACATGCCTTTAATCCCAGCACTTGGGAGGCAGAGGTAGGCGGACCTCTGAATTCAAGACCAGAGTGAGTTTAGGACAGCCAGGACTATTACACAGAGAAACCCTGTCTCAAAAAAACAAAACAAGAAAGCGTTTCATACTTAACCTCTGGAGAAAGCAATGCCATTTTTCTGTTAATGAACTCGTTTTCACTAATGGGTTAATAGGTGATTCTGGTCTTCTAAGGATTAAAGAGCACCTGCTTTTTAGGTAATGCACTGTTGTCATGAGAATTAGAAGGATTAGCTGGGTGTGGTTGCGCACACTTATCAGAGGCTGAGGCAGGAGGATCAGGAGTTGGAAAGCAGCTTGGGGTACATAGTTATGGATAGGGGACTTTTTGATCCATTCTATTTGGTATTCTATAAGATTCTTGTACATTCATAGGAATATCGTTCTTTAGGTTGGAAAAGTTTTCTTCTATAATTTAGAAGAGTCTAAACTATACAAAGAAACAAAAGAAAATTAAAATGATTATCTAAAAATAATGTGTTAGATACTATGACTGAGCTTTATCATTATGGATCAAGCCAGACTTCCAGAGACTTCTCCAGCCTCAGTCTTACCTAGAAATAAATGGAGTAAGTATCATGTCCATTACATGGGTTCTCTGAACAGCATTCATCTGAGAGTTTAGCTTGAGAGCTATGGCTGCCTTCCATTCTGTTGGTTCTCCTCTTACTGTGCTCTCTCTTTTGTTGTAGGGAGAAGAAGAATTTGAAATGCCCCAGCCTCCACACGGCCATGTCTTACATCGTCACATGAGGACGATCCGTGAAGTCCGCACGCTTGTCACCCGTGTCATCACAGATGTTTACTACGTGGACGGGACTGAAGTGGAAAGGAAAGTCACCGAGGTAACACCTGGGTCTACCTGTTTCCTCCTCCTCCAGTCCCCTTTGCCCATCCTTCTTTCCCTTCTCTCCCCTTCTTCCTTTCCTTTCCCTCTTCCCTTTCTCAACCTGTCCCTCCTTTTCTGTGCTGCCAGGTGTAGTGATAGTTCATTTATACTTTAATAAATGAAGCTTTCCTGAAGATCAGAGAGTTAAACAGTCGCACTGCTCAGCCTTACAGACCAGGCAGTGGTGACACACACCTTTAATTCCAGTCGCCACACTAGTTTGCCACAGAGGCCAGGTGGTGCATGCCCTTAATCCCAGCCCTGGAGAGGAGTATATGATGGGAGGAGACAGGTCTCAGCTCAGTCTCCTTCTGAGATTCCTGGAGGCAGGATCACCATTTCAAACTGAGTAGAGGTAAGAACCAGTGGCTGGCTGTTTTGCTTTTCTGACCTTCGGGTTGAACCCTGATCTCTGTCTCTGGGTTTTTTATTAATCGTGCTACAACTAGGCACTGACATTGTTTTCCTTCAATTCTTTCTTTTTTTTATTTATTTTTTTGCTTTTGAGGCAGGGCCTTTTTACATAACCCCGGCTGTCCCGAAACTCACTATGTAGACCAGGCTGGCTTCACACTCACAGAGATCTGCCTGCTTCTTCCTTCCCAGTGCTGGTATTAAAGGCATGAGCCACCACCTCCCCAAGACTCTCTCTTTCCTTCTTCCTTCCTTCCTTCCTTTCTCCCTCCCTCCCTCTCTCCCTCCCTCCCTCTCTTTCTTTTTTGTTTTTTTTTCTTTTTCTTTTTTTTTTTTTTTTTTTTGAGACAGGGTTCTTCTGTATGTATATCCCTGACTTGCTATCCTGAAACTTCCTCTGTAGACCAGGCTGGCCTTGGACTCAGGAGGAGATCCTCTTGCCTCTGCCTGAGTGCTGGGATTAAAGGTGTGTGCCACCACTGCCCACCTGGTTTGTTTCTTTCTTTAGAAAAGGTTTTGTTTGTGTAGCTCAAACCTCTTAACTTCCTATGTAGCTGGTCTTGAACTTTGGATGTTTCTGTCTCCATCTTAGTTTGGGTTAATGACAAATTTAGGGCCACATGTGCGTGAGGGAAGCACTCTACCAGCTGAGCTACACCTTGGGATTCTTTTTATTTTAACATGTATATAGTGTGTGTATTTGTGGGTGTGGGTGTGTAAAGTCACCCATGTGTGGATCAGAGGACAGCTTTATCAGCTTTCTCCTTGTGTCATGTGGTTCTGGGTCGTCAGGCATCTGAGGAGCCATCTTGCTATCTCTCCTTGCCCTCTCCCCAACCATGGATTCTTAAAGGAGAAATTTTCCAGAAGGGAGAAATAAAAGTGTGCTATTTGCTTACCTTACATAACTGTGTGTGGTGGTTGTTGTCTTTGTGGAGAGACTGGACTCGCTGAGAGGAGCCTTCCTTCTCCATGCTGTGTCAGTTAGTTAGCACAGTTGGAATGTTTACCTGTGTAAACTTCTGTATCATGTATGCCCATTTCCCTGTGTTGTGCTGTCAGGGTGTTGTGTCTTAGTCCCACATCCCTTTCCTTCCCATGCTTCGGGTCTCACTAGCTGCCACCGAATTGAGCTCTAGCACCCGAGTGTGCATATATATTGAAGCCAGTTTCATGTTCTTGTGGTTGTACGTATTGAAAATTCTTTGTTATTATTAATTTTTTTGAAACGGGTTCTCATTACGTAGCTTTTGCTGTTTTGGAACTTAACATGTAGACCAGGCTGGCCTTGAACTCACAGAGGATCCATCTTCCTCTGCTTTCTGGTACTGCAATTAAAGGATGTATTTCCATTAGAATGTGTGCCCCCTCTACCCATGTTGGATGGGGCACAGAACTGTTTGTGAAGGGACCAATATCAGCTCAGGTACCCTAAGACCAAGTTCTCAGCACAAAGGAGATTTGCCCAGAGGGACAAAGGGCAGGGAATAAGAGACAAAGAGAGGAGATAGAAGGAGAAGGGAAAGGACCTAGGGAAAGGGGGCAGGGATATCTGTCCCGCAGGACAAAGGGCTGCCTCTGGATAGAGAGGAGAAAGACAGGCCCATAGGCACATGGTGGGTTATAAAAGTAAAAGGGGAAACCCCATGTTAGGATGAAGTTTTTAATTTTGATTGGGCCTGTTAATTAGGACAAGCAGAGGAGGCTTTTGATAGCTGGACCTTGGTCATCAGCCTCAGGAGAAAGAAGTGGCCAAAAAGGAATTGACCTTGGTGGCTAGCTTTCACAGTGTAATCTGTTTTTAACAAGGCAGAGGGAATGGGGGGAAGGGCAAGGCCCCTAGAGCCTGTTTACCATGCTCGGGCTACCAAGAGTCTCTGTCAGTTTGGAAATTTGGGACTTTACTACTGAGCTGCATCCACAGCTCCAATAATATTTTCTGTCTTCATTTTTCCAAACACTAATACTAATTTTAGTCTATTTTTGCAATTTTTTTTTTTTTTTTTTTGGTTTTTCGAAACAGGATTTATCTGTGTGGCCTTGGATGTCCTGGAACTCACTCAATAGACCCAGGTTAGCATGAACTCAGAGATCCTCTTGTCTCTGTCTCTCAGTTGCGGGGATTTAAGGCATGTGCCACCACCACCTGGCTCCTTGGTCACTTATTAAAGATATTGTAAAGAACTGTTAATGATGTCCCCAGAACAGCTCCTGACCACTCCTTTTCACCGTCCTCCTTAGCTCTCTTCTCTCTGACAGGGAAATGGGTTAAAACCCTTGCTATAGTAGTCGACACTTGGGAGCTTGCTCAGAAAAGACTGTTTGCCTTCACATGCCATATAAAGGTTTCTTTCCTAATTGTTCTGCTACATGTAATGGATGTTAAATGTCTAGTTCAGTAGCTTTGGACAAGTTTTTAAAAAAATTATTTATTTACTTAATTTTGAGACAGGGTCTCACTGTGTAGGCCTAGCTGGCCTGAAGCTTGATCTGTAGACCAGGTGACCTCAGTCTCGCAGCCCTCCCGCCTCTCCCTCCAAGTACTAGCATTAAAGGTGTGTGCCATGCCCGGCTATGCTTTGAAAATTTTTATGTAGCCATGACTCAAAACAGACACCTGGCTGAAGTGAGGTTTCCTGCAGTCTCTAGGATTTCTCGGCCATCACTGAGCTTTGTGTGAGTGTGGCTTCTAGCTTCCCTGTCTGTTTCTTCCCCGCAGGAGACTGAAGAACCAATTGTGGAATGTCAGGAGTGTGAGACAGAAGTTTCCCCTTCCCAGACTGGAGGGTCCTCTGGAGACTTGGGGGACATCAGCTCCTTCTCCTCCAAGGCCTCCAGCTCACACCACACATCAAGCGGGACAAGTCTCTCAGCCATGCACAGCAGCGGCAGCTCAGGGCGAGGAGCTGGGCCGCTCAAAGGGAAGAACAGCGGGACAGAAGCTGCTGATTTTGCCTTACCCAGTTCCCGAGGAGGGCCAGGAAAACTGAGGTGCATACGGGGTCTGCAGAGAGACCCCGCCGGGGCAGGGTTACTAACCTTTGAATATCACAGCAGAAGAAGTAATGGGGATGCCCCACCTCAGGCCAGGATAAATCCATGCCTCTTCCTCCCTGTTTGGGGCTGCTGGGAGAGGAGCCGTGTGGGCAGAGAAGCCCCTTAGGGGATATTGGGAATGCTGGATACATGTTCCTGCCATTCCTATATTCTACAACTTAACCATATTTTGGTTGGGAATATAGGATGTTTGGAACGGGCCCCCATTGTGCTGTATCTCCTTGGTTTTTGGTCTGTTCTATGGGTATCCAGAGCCTGCATTAGAGGAGAAGGCAGGGCAGAAATGGGTGTGGCATCTTAAATAGCAGCTGCAGGAAACTATGTCAGGAGGGAATAGACTTTCATACAGGAAGGGGTCCTTTTATCCCATCCCCCTTGCTCCCTGGCTGAGGTATGTTGATTGGTGTTGATGGGTGTGAGCCAGCTTCCTTTTGCCCTGGAGGAGTTGCACACCTTGCCTGGCATATACAGTTGGAAGGTCCTGGGGAGATGGTAAAGGATGCATTCCTTAGCAGCTGCTGTCAAACTAACCTGTGTTCATTCTCTAGTCCTAGAAAAGGGATCAGTCAGACAGGGGCACCAGTGTGTGAGGAAGATGGTGATGCAGGCCTTGGCATCAGACAGGGAGGGAAGGCTCCAGTCACGCCTCGTGGGCGTGGTCGAAGGGGCCGCCCACCTTCTCGGACCACTGGAACCAGGTACCTGGGTAGTGCTGAAAATAAGGGGGAGTAGAGAGATGAGGAGAATAGAGAGTACATGGGGTTCCAGAGGGAGAGGAAGGGCCCACAGTGACTGAGTGAGGTCCCTGAGATTGGGCTCATGACTGTGATAGGATTAATAAAGAATGGGTTGAAGAGACCTATAGGGAAAAAGTGGGTTTGGTAGACAGGTCCTTTCTTGGTCTCACTTACTTCTCTTATCTGTCTTTAGAGAAACAGTTGTGTCTGGTCCTTTGGGCATAGAAGACATTTCACCTAACATGTCACCAGATGACAAGTCCTTCACCCGAATTATGCCCCGTGGGCCAGACTCTGCCAAACGAATGGATGCAGGTTCTAGTGCTTTGCGGCGGAGTGATTCTCCAGAGATTCCTTTTCAGGCTGCTACTGCTTCTTCTGATGGCTTGGATGCCTCATCTCCAGGAAACAGCTTTGTGGGGCTCCGTGTTGTAGCCAAGTGGTCATCCAATGGCTACTTTTACTCTGGGAAAATCACACGAGATGTTGGAGCTGGGAAGTACAAGCTGCTCTTTGATGATGGGTATGAATGTGATGTGTTGGGCAAAGACATTCTCCTGTGTGACCCCATACCCCTGGACACTGAAGTGACAGCCCTCTCAGAAGATGAGTATTTCAGTGCAGGTAATAAAGCAGAGTCCCTACTGATGTACTGTACATATTGTCCATCCTGTCAGCAATTACCAAGACACTCCTCCCCAGCCTTACTGTTTTTCTGGGTCTCTCACGTCAGAGATTCCACCCTGTTAAACTGGTTACCTTTGCTATTGACTTCTTTTGTTCATAGCTTGGTTTTCAGTAAACATATTTTGGAATAACTATAGAATGAAAGAAAAATTTTCCAAGTACAGAATGGTGTTAGGATGGAGGATGCCTGTGTCCTCCTCACCCAGTTCCCTTTCCGAAGTATTCAAAATTAGTCTATGTTTGTCAGAACCAAGAAGTCAATCTTGATTCCTTACCGTTAATTAAACTCCAGATTTTATTTAGATTTTACCATCTTTTCTTTAATGTCCTTTTTCTGTTTCAGGATCCAGTCGAGGATACCACATTACATTTAGTCATCATGTTTCGTTTGGTCTCCTCTGGTTTGTGGCAATTTCTGTCTTTGTTTTTCCATGACCTTGACAGTTTTGAGGAATAGTGGGTATTTTATAGAGTGTCTCTCCAATCAGGTCTGATGTTTTCTCATTAGACTGGAGTTCTGATTTTGTTTTTATGTCATAGAGGTGAAGTGCCCCTCCTATCATCTGTGGGGTGACATGAATTTTTGTCACTAGATAAGATGGTGCTCCCAGGTCTCACCACACCAACATTAGTGTTTCCCCTTTCATTATTCTGTCTCCTTTCACTTCCTGCGTTTCAATTCACTGCCTGCATTGGTAAGAATTTGGCTGGAGACTGTGCCGCTCCACTGAGATAGTTCAGCAGGAAGAAGATGTAGCTCAGCATCCTGCGTGTCTGATAACAGAAGATGGTCTTACATCACTGCCTTTCTTTTTTTAGTAGCCAGTGTTGGTAATGGTTAGGGGTTTGTGTGTGCTTTTAATTCTGAGAATATAGTCCTTCCTTAGCTAATTTTAAGGATTCCTATTGTGTTGACTGTTCTTTAGAAAGATCCTTTCTGGATATTGTGTTGACCATGAATTGGGATAGAATGAAAAACCATGCTTTTCTGTTCGAATCTCCAGGACCCCTTGTTTCAGTGTTTGTGGAACCACTTTCCCTTTAACACCAGATAACACCAAGTTGTGTGGCAGTTAGGAGTAGTACACAGACTGGTAGCTCATAGTTATGTCCGTATGTATAATCTGCATCTGGTTTTCTTTTGAGTATAAAGCCATCGTAGGGTCACATGTGGCCCTTTCAAGGTAGTTTTGTATCAGTAGTAAATGTACATTAGGAATGGGGATTCGGCACCCCACTCACGGAGGCTGTCTATCACCAGTGTTGCACCGCATTGCTCCCAGCTGCAGGAGCTCTTCCTCAGTCTTTTTGGCCTTGGGCTTTTGCCAGTTTTAGGTGGTCTTTCTGATTTAGTTTGGTGATAGATTTAACCTAGGAGACGAGTATAGGAAGTGATTCTGTGGCACAGTAGGAGAACTAGGACCTGCTCCTCCTCCCTGCTTTTCCCTGGTAGGAGGTTAGAGTCCTTAGCCCTTTATGCAAGACAAGCTAATGGAGAGTAAAGTGCACCTTTCTGTTCATGAATGAAAAGTAATGCGCCATCTTTATGTTGTGTGTGAGATAATATGTTGTTTATTGGTTGGTAGAGAGGAAGGAGTGTTTTGTTTGTTTTTAATAGAATTGGAAATAGCTCTTGCCCAGTTATCACATAACAGACCTAGTTCTAAGCTCAGGTCAGTTGAGTTCTAACTCCGTTTCCTTGTATGCTCTGCACCGTGCTCCTAACAGCCATGCACAGTTGTGAATCAGTGCAGGAGCAGGGAGGTCAGACAGGGGCATGGTTTATTTTCTCCTTTCTTTGCTCTCTCTGTCCTGGCTCTGTTGCACAATAGACAAGCCTGCACATATGGTCTCTCAGAACTGTCATTTTTCACCTGTAATTTAGGGCTGTAATTCATTCTTCAAAGAAGCCACAATGGGAAGCTTAGAAGTTGCTACAAGATTGTTAAGAAACCATGCCATTCACTTCAGGGGTTCCATTTGAGCCACTAACAGCCGCCCTAAGTCCAGCACTGGGAAGCTTTATTATGTAACTAAAGGCTGCTTTCTCTCAGAAAACCTCGTCTAATCCTGTGTAGTAGCTACCTATGTCCCAAGTAAATCATTTCGGATGGACTGCTAAGACTCCGTAAAACCCTGGTTTAGTCCATTGTTGTTGGCTCTCTGCATCCCCTACCTCAGATCTGCTTTTGTAGAGCCCTTCTGAGAGGGTGCTAAGCAGTCTACAATTATGGTATCTTTTATGTCATCCCCAGGAGTGGTCAAAGGACACAGGAAGGAGTCTGGGGAGCTGTACTACAGCATTGAGAAAGAAGGCCAAAGGAAGTGGTATAAGCGAATGGCAGTCATCCTGTCCTTGGAGCAAGGAAACAGACTAAGAGAGCAATATGGGCTTGGCCCATATGAAGCCATCACACCCCTCACGAAGGCCGCAGATATCAGCTTAGGTAAGGCCTTCCTGTACAGCTGCTTGCGGGGCCATACTTGGCTTAGAGAAGGGAGGATAGTTTCTAGAGTAGTCAGGAATGATTAAGCCTGGCTTATCTTGTGGTTTATTAGATGATGATAGTTGTCGTTTTCTAGAACTATTGCTATACTTGTTTCCTTCCAAGTACCAGATGAGAAGTCTCTAGGGTTTTTCTGGCCTTCCTAGTTCTACAGAGGAGCAAACATATCTTACTTATGGCAGTGATTGGAATATAAACTGTATGACTTTAAAAAGAGGCATCCTGATTATGGGAGGTGGCAAAGAGCACAGTGCTATCTATGTCAGATTTGAATTGAGACCATTGGTTCTTACCAACCTTTGGCTTACTCATCAGACAATTTGGTGGAGGGAAAGCGGAAACGGCGCAGTAACATCAGCTCTCCAGCCACCCCCACTGCCTCCAGCAGCAGCAGCACAACGCCCACCCGTAAAACCACAGAGAGTCCCCGTGCTTCCACGGGTGCTCCGTCAGGCAAAAGGAAACTCATCACTTCTGAAGAGGAACGGTCCCCTGCTAAGCGAGGTCGCAAGTCTGCCACCGTGAAACCTGGTAAGATGGGAGCACAGTACATGGATGTTCTATGATGGTCAGACTGGCATCCACAAGCCTGCAGGTGATATTGATAAAAGCTACATTCTTTACCTTCTGTTCAGAGTTCAGCAGTGTAGACAGAAGGACAAAACTTGACCACAAACATTCCTATATGGGCTCTTTGGGGGAATACAAGTATGGTAGTTTAAGCAGACTCAAAATGGGTGAAATTCCTCTTGTCCTTAGATCTTGCCCTCTCTCTGTGCTTCCACTATCTTATGTTCAGGCTGTCTCAAGTTTCCTATTGAAAGGTTGTACTTCAGCCTGAACCTCCACTCTCCTCCGCCCACCCCTTCTAAGTCACTCCCTTTCAGTATGAAGAAAATTCAGCCATTTGTTCATTGTCTGACGTGACCTAGACCTGGCTGTTGTGGCTTCTGTAGATAAGAGGTAAAGTCCTGCCATTGTTGGGTAGGGCTTTCTCAGGCTGGCACATTGACTTCCATGTTGCCTTGCCCTAGTACCAGATTTTTTACCCCTCTGAGTTGTGTTTTATCTGCTTACCCACCCAATACCACTGCTGTATATTTCAGGTATTTAAAGACAGTAAAAGCTAACCTTTATTAAATATTTATGGGGTGAGGCATGGGGCCCAAGTGTTTCATTCATATTCCCATATAATCCTTTAGAATTCATTTTCCATATTTTTGGGAATTTTAAGAAAAGTTAGGTAACTTTCTCAATGTGACAGAATAAGCCAGATCTCAAACCTAGGCAGGCTTGACCCTAAAGTCCAGTGTCATACACATAGCATCCCTGCCTCTGAGACTGTTTTTGATGTTGGTTTTATTTCAGGGAGGCATGCATGACCCGCTGTCATCTTAGCCTCCTAGTGAACCTGATTCGGCTTCTTCAGTAGGTATCCGTTTCCTTCTGGAGGACTTACTGGGGCACGTCTTAGCATGGGTGTTTTAGAATGGTGGCTCACTTCCATTCCTAGGTGTTGGCGAAGGGTATTTGATGTGGATTCACCTCCATGTAAAGACACTTTATCACTCGGTACTTGCTGCACTATTCTGGTGAGAGTCCAAGATGGAATGGGACAGTTCTTGACAGCAATGAAAAGTTTGTTTTGTTTGTCCTTTAAAGATTGTTTCGAAACATCATATCTTCTGGGGAAATCAGAGACATGGGCAGTGAAAGTGGGTTGAAGGCTTCCAAATATTGTACTTTCCTGGTCTTTCAGGTGGCCTTAGAAGTATTTGATGTTACAGAAATAGTACCAGTTGATTTCCATACATGAAAACAGCAGACTGCCCACTGTAATGGTCATTTTAGGTTTAAATGTTGTTTTGTCTTCGTTGTAAATTTGGTCCTAAGCTGTTGGCCACTTAGAATGATTGGCTTTATTAATAGTCTTTGGGTCATAGCATAGACAAGTTCATCAAGACATGGCTTATCAAGTCATCCTTGGTCCTGGGCCTTTGTCCAGGCAGTGGTCTGTGTGTATCATTTCAGTAACTGTGCTTTGTCCTTCCTAGGTACAGTGGGGGCAGAATTTGTGAGCCCCTGTGAGAGTGGAGACAACACAGGTGAGCCCTCTGTCCTGGAAGAGCCAAGAGGGCCCTTGCCCCTCAATAAGACCTTGTTTCTGGGCTATGCCTTTCTCCTCACCATGGCCACAACTAGTGACAAGCTGACCAGCCGATCTAAACTACTAGATGGGCCTACAGGAAGCAGCGAGGAAGAGGAGGGTAAGTTCCTAGGGGCTATGATCCAGGCACTGTCTTTCCATTTCCTTTGTAGGCAGTGGTTCTTTTTGTTAAGGCAGGGGAGTGGGCCAGCGTTTACCATGATTGTAGTCAAGTAAGTAAAATTAACTTGTGCCCTACTTCTGGTCTGTAGATTTTCACAAAATTCTCAGTGAGTGGTTTTCAAGATAAGTCTTGGTAAGCAGCTGGGAGACAGATTTTTTTGTTTGTTAATTTACATAATACATAGATATAGGTAAATACTCAGATATATACTCATATAGATTTATAAATGGGTATATTTGTATATGTACACGTGTGGAAATCACAGGGCAGCTTGGAAGAATCAGTTCTCTTTCCTCCTGCCTTAATTGGTCCCAGGGAGTCAAACTCAAGTTTCCAGGCTTGGTGGTGCCTTTGCCTGCTGAGTCAACTTCCTGGCCTAGGGAGTCTCATTCTTCATATATAAAAGGAATGATAAAAATCTATCAAGCTTAAATTGCTTTTTTTTTAAACAATAATGGCAGATGGGATTAGAACACAGTGCTGGCTTTACCTTCCTAGAATCATACAAATCAACCATGTTTCTGATGACTTGCCACTTTTTCCATCTACGCTCTAGCACCTACTTAAGAAAACCCATGTGGAGGATGAATTTTATTCTGAATAGAAGGGATTGTGGTTGTCCCCAGGGCCCTAGGATAGTTAGGAAAAAATTAGCTTCTAGGCCCTTTCAATTCTTGGACCTCTCATTAACCTTAAAATAAATTCTTATGTCATTTATGTGGCATCTCCCACTCTGTGTCTATGTGGAGTTTGTAGTCCAGTGGGGTAACATATATCTCAGAGGTCTGACAAATGTGTGGTGTAGGAGACAATGTGTAGATCAAATATAGCAAGTGACAGAAGTCTCCAGATGTCTGTCCAAGCTAAGAATTAGATGGAATATTGTTTATAAGTTAGAGTTAGCCAGAAGTGGTGGTGCACACCTTTAATCCCAGCAATCAGGGAGGCAGAGGCAGGCAGATTTCTGTGAGTTCGAAGCCAGCCTGGTCTACAGAGGACTTCCAGGACAGCCAGGGCTACACAGAGAAACCCTGTCTCAAAAAACCAAAATAAATAAATTAAATAAATAAATAAAATAAAAAATTTAACAAAAGGTAGAGTTTCAACTTATGTCAAATCTTGCAAGAAGGAATCAAAATGAAGGAATATGATTGTTATAAAGTGGTACAACTGAAGATGTGTTATGACTCTTAATTATTCCTAACTACTCACCAGTTCTAGCCTCAGAAACATACGCACAGAGCATGGGAAGAGACCAGGGAGCTACATTTAAGATTTCTATGGTTTGGAAGCCGCATACGAAAAGTCTGAGTAGAGATGCTCTGGTGATGGGCAGCTGGGCTATGATAGCAGGTGTAGTATGTGTCACACAGAGTTCAGATAGGTACCGTGGAGGAAAAAGTATGCACGCAGTGACCTAACCCGATCTCAGTATTAGGAGTCCCTGCAGCTGCCTGGCATTATGTTAAAGCTGGTTTGCAGCCTTCTTATTTTTCCAGTGTTGCTGTAACAACCTAGCCCTTGAAACCAGACTTCACACAGCAGTTCCTTATAAGCGTGTTGCTTGGTGCTGTATAGCTCAGAAAGCTGACTGAATAATGGGAGATGTGGAGGTTATTCAGACCCTCAAATTAATAAATCTGTGTATCTAAGCCCTTACAGATAACTGCAGAATAGAAAAGGAAGCAGCAGTTACAAATAGGCATTAAAGTAGCACCTAGGAAACCAATCATTATTATTAAAAATAATAATTTGGTTATTTTTTTATATGTAATATAGAATTTTTAGAAATTCCTCCTTTCAACAAGCAGTATACAGAATGCCAGCTTCGAGCAGGAGCTGGGTATATCCTTGAAGACTTCAATGAAGCCCAGGTGAGGTGTTCTTTTTTGGCTACCCACTTTCTGTATTTAGAAAAGGGCCAAGAGGGGTTTGGGAAGTTGGCTGAATTTCAGAGTGCTGTGCCATTCTGCCATCTCAGCCCAGTGTTTTCATTGTACAGGAAGAGAAGCTAGAACCTGGGGTTAGGTGGTAGTGGTGTTGAGAGAGCAATAGAGCTATTGGTTTTGCCGATTCCCTAGCCTGGAAGGTTGGGTGGGTACCTGGTATGGTTGACCCTTGAGATTTAGGTCTTCCAAAAGCCATAGGTGTGATAGGGTAAATGTTTCAGAAAGCAGTTTGGGCTTCTCAGTGAACAACACAGTCTTAGGTACGAACACAGATTAGATGCTATTTTTGATACCAACTAGAATTCATATTGGCTCTCGAGGGTAGATCAGGAAAGGTTTCCCTAGACACCACCAGACCCGTCAACTGGGCTCCTTTTCTTCTAGTGTAACACAGCCTACCAGTGTCTCCTAATTGCGGATCAGCATTGTCGAACCCGGAAGTACTTCCTGTGCCTTGCCAGTGGAATTCCTTGTGTGTCTCATGTCTGGGTCCATGACAGTTGCCATGCCAACCAGCTCCAAAACTACCGCAATTATCTGCTGCCTGCTGGGTATAGCCTTGAGGAGCAGAGAATTCTGGATTGGTGAGTGTTTGGCAGCCTGTCTAGAGCCGAGATTATAGGAAGACTAGCTTTTAAGGAAAGTCTAGTAGTCTAGTTGGGAAAACAGTAGTAATAGAAACTGGAATGTCTGTAGACATTTGAAATGATTTCAGTAGTCAAGTACTTTATTGCTAACATCTCATTCTACATTGGCTGGGAACCTTCTGAAGAGGTGGGAAGATTAGGGCCAGTATCCCTTATTAGTGGAAGCACTGAGATTAGGATTAAGTTTCAATCATTAAACTTAAAAACAAGAGGGAACTCAGGAGCATAACTTGATTGGCTTATTAGCAAAGTCTAGGATCTGCATACCTCATCAGAAGAGAGAGGCAGGACTTGTTCCACTACATGACCTAGTTAGGAAAGCATTCAGATGTGCAGGAGTGCCTTTGCAGATGAGCTAGTCGTTAGTTATGATGAGTCATACTAAGGTTCTTTCCAGTTCCCAAACACTGCATCTCCAACTCCTTCATAGGCAACCCCGCGAAAACCCTTTCCAGAATCTGAAGGTACTCTTGGTGTCAGATCAACAACAGAATTTCCTGGAGCTCTGGTCTGAGATCCTCATGACTGGAGGGGCAGCCTCTGTGAAGCAGCATCATTCAAGTGCCCATAACAAAGGTACCTGGAAAGTGTGTGTTCACTGTCATTCCAGGGATGTCCATAGACTCACAGCTGTTAGCCTGTGTGGTCCAAGTCTCAGTCCTTATTTTTAAGAGAAGTCCCATCTTCAAAAAGGATGGGTTAGTTTAAGTGAAGGACAAAGCTGTTCCTGCTTGTATAGTCTCCAGTGGCATTTCTGTTTATTAGCTCTACAAGGTTAGCAAGTGGTGATGACAACTTTTATTTTAGGCTGTGAACATACAGTATCTGTAAGAGGGCTTTGGTTGACAGAGTAAGAATACTGGCTAGAAGGCACCTGTTCTTTTAATAAGAGCTAAACTGAGTGTTCTTTCCTCATTCACTTCCCCCTACTTCTTGCAGACATTGCTTTAGGGGTATTTGATGTGGTGGTGACAGACCCCTCATGCCCAGCCTCGGTGCTCAAGTGTGCTGAAGCCTTGCAGCTGCCTGTGGTGTCACAAGAGTGGGTGATCCAGTGCCTCATTGTTGGGGAGAGAATTGGATTCAAACAGCATCCAAAATATAAACATGATTATGTTTCTCACTAAAGATACTTGGTCTTACTGGTTTTATCCCTGCTATTGTGGAGATTGTGTTTTAATCAGGTTTTAAGTGTGTCTTGTGTGTAATTGTATTCTTTGCATGAATCTTGTACATAGTTTTATTTGCTGAACTTTTATGATAAAATAAATGTTGACTTTCTTTGGTTGTAGTAACTTGAGATTTCTTCATCTGTTTCTTTGAGCTTAATCTCAGAACATGGTACTATAGGATCTTAAGTTTTCCAGCAGGCTTAATTACCACTTTAGCAGTACAGCAAACAAAGGAAGATAAAAATGTAGGAATGAAATTTATCCTATGGCACCACTGTCAAAGTCACAAGGTTATCCCAGGCTATCTAAAATGTTATGCTTAGAGTACATGAGGGCCTAGATAAACTGTAGTGCCAAAGTTGAATGGGGTTGAGGACAGCTGGGTATCAAGACCATTAAGACCTGAGCTTATTAACAGCTGATCTGTGGTACTCAGAGCTGAAAGGGAAGATGACCAATTGGTATGAGTGGACAGTGACTATGAACTTGACGGGACAATTTTCTGTAAAGTGTTAACTGTCACAACTGCTGGAAGCCATTCCTTCCTGGCACTCAACATTGTCCCTATTAACAAACAACCTGTCACTGTCTAAATCAAGGCTACTAGTCTTTATGTTCTCTATAAAGAGCCAAACACTAAATACTTTAGGCTTTGCAGTCATTTCGTCTGTCACAATTTCTTGTCTTTTGCTGTGAGATGAAATCAATCATAGACATTAGGTAAATGAGTATGTGTGATTGTTTGAACAATACTTTATTTATAAAAACAAGTAGTAGGCCATTGTCTGCCATGCTTTGCTTCTAGAGGTAACAATGAAAGGGATCCTCTGTAGTTGACAAGTACAGGCTTTCATAGTGGGTGGTAGAAAATGTGTAGACAAAGAGAACATTCAGGTTCTACAAACAGGCCCGAAGACTGCACTCTGGTCCAGCGTGGAGGGCAGGTATGTTAATGGAGTATTTCCTTAATTTATATTGATAGGAACATTAGTGACTTCACTATCTGAGCATAGGGAGAAGTTTGCAATTTTCACTGTCTAACATCTGAACAATTTGACCGCTATCATCTTTAGCTAGAACTACCCCTTTTACCAGTCTGAAAGAATTAAGAGAACCTACTGGCTGAATTCTTGAGGTCAGGTTTTGAATATCCTTGAAGGAGGGAGGCTCTCAAATCTTAAATTTCTGAAAAATAAAGACAATCTGTATAGTTATAAATTACGTGGCAGGAGGGAAAGTCCACAGCCTGTCTTAAGTCTTTTCTAATTTGGTGGTAACAGCTAGATGCTGACCTTTTCATAACAATGATTCCTTTTTTTACATGTGAACCAATCCTAAGCATATTTTATTGGTTCCCATTGTTCTCTGTGGCATACCTTGAAGAGTCCATAGGGACATAGTAAATGCTCAATACACCGCTGTTGCACAAATGAACCCACCCTTTGTGTAAAGGAACAAAGCCTTTGAGTGGTCGAGAGATAGCTGGTCCCAGTCCCCCTACAGGAATGGTGGGGGACTTGTACCAATGGACTGCTTCTAGAGGAAAAGGTAGCATCCTTTCACCAGTCTGCAGGCATCTTGTGATGCCTGGGGAGGCTTATTACAGACATCAGAGTGTGGTAGGACCGATGGTTACTTCATTTTAAGAACCAGTTTTCACATCCCAAAACTATAAAAAGGAAAAAAAGTTTCATTAAATGCCATGCTTTCCCAAGAAGCATGGTCATCTGAGATACAGCTGATGTTACCTTGATACTCCAAAAGAGGTTTAGCTTCTGCTAAAACTAGAAAGAATGACGCCACTGAGGAGCCAACTACCACTGGATTCATTATTAGATTTAAAGGAGTTTAGAAGAGGCAGTGGCCAGTGAAGCATGGTGCCACAGCTGCACTGCTAGTACGTGTCAGAGCAGATTATGCAAGCCACACTGCCCCTTAGAACATATATAATCTAACAAAGAACTCACCCTCAGCTGTAGTATTTCACCACGCTGATTTTTACTCGAACATAATCTCCAGAAAAATTATGAAATCCCCCCCCCCCGCACTTCCTGAGGGCATTTGTAGATGAAGGCTAAAGTTCCATTTTGGACTTTTACAACTCATTAACTTCCTCCCCCAAATCTAATGAGTTCCCCAAGGATTATTCTTACCTGCCCAGAGTTCCACCAGCCTGGGTATAATACTTGTTATAATCTAGCCGGAGCAGTAACTGAGCCAAATCTGAATTGATCTGGTGATTCCGAACACTGGAAAGAATCTTGAAGAGGAGTGAAGACTGGCGACTAAAGCCCTGTTGAGAGACCCAAGCTGTCACTGCCCATGCAAAGTGCTAGGCACCTGGGGTCTTCTCAGGACCACATTCCAATTTCTATCAGCTCCTAAAACGACTCTGGCTTTTTAATACCATGTCCGTGAAATGCATGACTTCCATGAAAGTACTTTCTCATTATTAAGAATTTAAAGTCATTTCAGATTAATATATTCTATCACATACCGGGATTGTCCTGAGCTTGCTTTGTTACAAGGAGATAAATATAGTCTCAGATTATAATTACAAGTGAGATGGGAGGCTGGTTCAGGGAAGGAAGTGGGATGTGAGAAAATGAGCACAAAGCCAATGCATACTTGGTGGGCTGAAACTATTCAGGGCTGAACTATTTCTGAACACTGTGAGGCAGTACATTAATCATCTTCAAAATCCACTGATAGCAACGCTTTTATCTTTTTATCTTGTCATCTCTTTGTTCTGGGATATGCTTTATTGGCTCAGAGCAAAGGCTGTTTGCTCAATGGGGCAGGGGTAGGAGCATGTATTTCCAGTGGCCAGGCAGACTCACCTTCACAAGAATGCTCAGCTGGGCAGCCCCCCGTTCATCCAGTGGACCCAGGTTCTGACTGACCAGTGAACAAAAACTGTGACAGAGATCTAGGATTTCATTCAGGCAGTGAAACACCTACCCAAAATATAGTTGGTGTTAGGAAATGAAGGAAGAAACTTCTGAAAATGCAAGGTTTGGGAAAATAGTCTAACAGCTGACCTCCCCTATCTGAACTCCACACAGACACTACCCACCTTCAAGGCTGTCTGGCCCTCCCAAACAACAGGCAGATGAACATTCCTTCCTGGGACAGCTGCATTCTTTGTTCCCCTGCACAAAGCCTCCATTCTACTTGCCATTAGCTCACCATCCTTTATCAGACACACTGCATGTGCTCTTGCCTTTGAGCTATGAGCACTGTTCCCTGGGATTTCTTTTCTCTTGAGTACCAGTCCAAGCCCCATTTTGTGAAATGCTCCTTCCCCACTGCAGCCTTTAGTGAACTCCGCCTTTCTCTGTTGTAGTATCTGTGTTGTTTACTGGCAATTGTCCAGGTCACGTGTGCTGTTGCTGACTTTTGTATGTACATCTTGTTTTTCCAACTAGATTGTGAGCTCCTTAAGGGCAGAGCCATGACTTATACCTCTTTGTATCCCCAGTGCCTTGCATACAGTAAGCACTCAATAAAGGCTTCATTATGGTGACCTGTTCTGACGTTCTGCTTTTCCTCAGGGACACACCCATGCCATGTAAGAACAGTGCCTATCACTGCTGTGTTTTTTTAGCTCACAGAACCCTTTGAGATACTGACTACTTTAGACATTCTTCCTTTATTTGGCAAGTAACAGCCCCAAATACCAGAGCAAAAAGAAGCCTATACCATTTATGGTTGGTGCCCTGAGCAGTACAACTTGTTCACCACAGACATTAAAGTATAAACACTATATAGGGATTATTTCAGTTTCTCACTTTTCATCTTAGCATTGGAACCAGCTGTGTGCTTTAAAAATTACTTATGTCTGGATCCCAATCTACATTTCTGACTTAGATGTCCTTTGGCCTTAGATCGTCACAAGGTCACAGATGACTCCAGTATGTAGTCAGAGTTGAGGAGAGCTTCCACAAAATTGCTAAATGTGTGTACTTGCAGATGGGACACACACTCAGAATGACAAGACACTACGTGTCTATGAAGAAAACTTTCAAATTATTGGTTGATCCTGGTGCTGTAGAGTCAGGAAGATTTCTGTAACTCATTTCTTCTGGGGGTTAAATACCTAGTTCTTTATCTATACCTGTTCACCACATCCTACGGTACAACATTTCAGTTCCCTTTTAATGCTGCCTCTTTATTTTGCCGAGTTGTCAAAAACATAAAAATGGAATTGAACAAGTTTCATATTTTCTCAATTCCAAGAGCCTGAAGGAACATATTAGAAGTACTCTCCGGAAACCGACCGCTCCTACTTACAGGTTTCAGCAAAATAAAGGACTGTGCCAACAGATTGCTTAGGAAGTGATCGTGTGCCAATCGGATGCTCTCAAAGTCCCGCGTAGAATTGATCTGATGAAGAAGCTGTGAGAACTGAGACTCCAGCACATCTACCTGACAGACAGATAATTTGTTTTAGCACCTGGCACATCCTGAGTGCTCTATTTTATGGTTCTTCTCACCTTTTAGTATGAGTGTGTGTGTGTGTGTGTGTGTGTGTGTGTGTGTGTGTGTGTGTGTGTGTGTGTGAACTGTTCATGCTGCAGTGTACATGTGAAGGGCAAGGACAATTTTCCAGAGTCTCTTCCAGTCTCCTACCATGTAGGTTCCAGGTCATCAGGCTTGGTGGTTCTGGCCTTCATCCACTCAATCATCTCATCAATCTTCCTTCTAGCCACTTTAGGCTGACCAAAGACATACTTCAATTGCTGAGCCTTTGTAAAGTGTGTGTGTTGCTGGAGCCTTGTGTATACAAGAGGAGATTGTAGCACTGAGCCTCACACACCCTGTCATCTGTTTCTTCTGACACAGGGTCTTGCTATAGCCCAGACTTTATGATTCTCCTTCCTGACACTTCCCAGTATGGATGTTATAGTTGTATGTCAACAGGTCTGATTGACTGTATAATTTCTGTTTTTGAGACAGGGTCTTATGTAGGCCAGGCTAGCCTCAAACTCACTGTATAGCTAAGGATGACCTTGAACTTCTGATCCTCTTGCTTCTACCTCAAGTGTTGGGATTATAGACTGGTGCCATCATACTCTTCCTGTATGCTATGTAAGTATTCTACCAATTGAGCTATATTCCCAGTCATGGTTGTGCAATTATATATTAAAAAAATTAGACGTTTTGCTTACATGTATGTATGTATACCACATGTATAGCTGGTGCCCAAAGAGGTCAGAAGAGGGTGTCAGATCCTCTAGGACTACAGTTATTGGATTAGAGCTACTGATGTTGTCAGCTACCATGTGGGTGTTAAGAACCAAACCTGGGTCCTCTGTACATGTGGTTAGCATTCTTAACTGCTAAGCCATCTTTCCAGCTCCATGGGTGTGTAATTTTTAATAGCTTCAAATGTCTTTGCAGACCACTCTCCTCTACCCTGGCCTAATCCACTCATGCCTCATCCCTTCTACTGACTGAAATGGTTAGCAACAATAGGCTTGTTGAACATGTAGCCAAGGACAGGTATGGACTACATGTAGTCAAGGAACAGCACAAAATTCTAAAATGAGATTCTTTTGGGAGGAAAGGGGCGTGGTAACTGTTGCATGGTTTTTTGGGTGTGAACTCTGTAAATGATGTCATGTTACAATGTCAAAAGACTGGACATGCCCGAGAATTCCAAAATGTCTGGCAAACAAGTATCCTGAAGCCTAAACCCCTTTATCTATGGATATCCACTTCCCTTTAAAATGCCAAGAAACATACCTAGTGATGTAACTCCTAAATTTTCTCCAACTGCAGCATTTTACCAGACACAGAATTGCCCCATCTCAGTGTTTTCTAGGCTCCTTTCCCACTTCTTCCATAAACCGCTCAGAACATACCTGGAGATAGTACTGAAGATTATCTACTAAGAAGGCCATGTGATTTCTTAGGCGCCACTTGACTGCATCTGTCTGGTTAGATTTGAGGTGCTTGCGCTGCATCTGAAGGGCCCAGCAGTGCTGCAGTTCAGCTTGGACACGGCGCACACTCAGTAAGTACTTGAAAACAACGTTGTACCTGTGACAGAAGCATCACTCAGATATGAACCTTAATCTAACATCCCTTCACACAAAAGACACAAGGATTCTCTCTCTCTCCCTCCAAAGACAGGCAGGCTAGAAGAGTGGTGAGAAGAGGAAATGAATTTCAGCTATACAACAAAATAACTAAGCCTCAGTAAGAGAACCAGTGTCCTGCAGTCATTCATATCACACATATCCCATATATACACATATTAAAAAAACATTAAAATATTTTATTAAATATCAAAAACAAAATATCTTAAAGTTTAAATATTAAAATATTTTTATTTTATATTAAAGACATTAAATTTTATAGCAATATTAAATGCTAATATCCCCCCTGCATCAAACTAGGACTGTGGGCATCTGTGAGCAGAAAGTTGTAAGAGCTAGTTAGAAACAAGCCTGAGCTATCAGTCGAGCTTTTATAATTAAGTCTCTGCGTCATGATTTGGAAGCTGATAGGAGGGACAGAAAAATCCACCTACAAGAAAACGTCTCCTTTAGAGTGATGTGTAGGTAAGTCTGTGGGACATTTCCTTGATTAATGACTGACATGGTAGGACCCAGCCCACAGTGGGTGGTACCATCCCTGTGAGGTCCTGAGTTGTATAAAAAAGCAAGCTGAATGAACCATGAGCAGCAAGCTAATAAGCAGTACTCCTCCATGACTTCTTCAATTCCTGCCTCCTGATCTATATGCCACAAGCTGACATAAAAACCTTTGCTTTTTCATAGTCTTTATCACAGCAACAGAAACCTAACTAATATAAGGGTCACAAGTAAATTAACATTATCAACAACAAATCATAAAATTCCGGGGGGAAGCTTCTAAGGACTGTTAGAATAGGCAAGTGCCAGAACTCTTGTTACCTGAGACTTCATATTTGAGAGACGACAAACTAGTCTACAAATAATAAGCCTAAAATTATTTATTATTTGTCAATTGAAAAGAGAAGTCTGGGTCAGTGCTTGGGAAGCAGAGGTAAGCAGATCTCAGTGAGTTTGAGGCCAGCCTGGTCTACATAGTGAGTTCCAGCAAAGCTGGTGCTACATACAGAAACCCTGTCTCAATCAAACAAGATGGCTCAGTGGTTAAGAGCACTTGCTGCTTTTGCAGAGACCTGGATTCAGTTCCTAGCACTCCTATTGGGTGCCTCACAAATTATCATCTCCAGTTTTGGCCTACATGGGAAAAAGCATGCATGTGGGCATATGCCATGGCAATCATGTGAATGCCAAACTGGACCTCCCCCTCCACCTTGTCTTAGACAGGGTAGTTTTACTGTTTGCCTCTTTGTAGGCTAAACTGGATGGCTTGTGTGCTTACTGATATTCCCGTCTCCACCTCCTGTCTCATAGTAGAAATGCTGGGATCACAGGCATGGACACACGCTTCACATGCATTCTGGGGATCAAACTCAGGCCCTCACCTTTACTACAGCTATTTCTTAAGCCCTAGCCTGATGATTCTAAATGGATATGCCTTCCCATTCATTCAAGTCCTTACTATTGTTTCATGGCTGTCACCTTAATGTGAGCTGCTTGTTTGTTTTTTGGTCAACTTGACACAAGCTGGAATTATTTAGAACGTGGGGATCTTCAGCTAAGGATCGCTTTCATCAGACTGGCCTGTGGGCAAATCTGTGGGGCATGTTCTTGACTGATGATTGACGTGGAAGGGCCCAGTGCACTGTGATGCCCACCTGAACAGGTGGGTCTGGGATGTATAACAAAGTAAATTGAACAAACTGAGGAGCAAGCCAGTAAGAACCACCCCTCTGTGGGTTCTGCCTCTGTTCCTCCAAGAATTCCTTAGGCTGACATCCCTCAATGAAGAACTGTTATCTAGATATATACACCAAGTAAGTCCTTTCCTCCCAAGTTGCTTTTTATCATTGTCTTTTTCATAACAACAAAAAACTAGACCCCATCTAGCTCCTGAAGACAGGCAAGTCTGCAACCTCTGGCTTACTAGTGTAGAAACCAGCTGGATGACTGGCTCACTTCTACCCATCTTATTCCTGTTCACTTACTTCTTCCCTTGGATATAAGGTGGGTAATACTTACTTGGGAAAAAATCAGAAATACTTACTTTTCTAAGACGGCTGGGGTGAAGAGAATATGTAGTGGCCACTGTACTTTGTAGGAGAGACCTAGAGCTGCCCAGCCGGAAGCAGGGGCTTCCCGTGGAGATGTCTCCCGAGAAGGCCCTTCTCTTGGCTGGGTGGCATCTGCTACAGTTAAGAAGATAATGAAAAATACTTTGGTTAATTAGAACCAGAGAGACCAAGATGAACTGCACACATAAAATGAGGCCTCAGTGGTGTTAAGTAGCAGCACTTAGAGGCAACAAAGGTAGAGGAGAGGAAACTTCTATGAGGGCTTTTCTGAGATGTGTTTTAGACAAAAATATAGATGCAATCTCAAAAACCTATTGTAAGTGATATTTCATTTATATTTTAATAAATAAAGCTTGCCTGAAGATCAGAGAGTAAAACAGCCATGCTGGTCAGCCATACAGACCAGAAGTGGTGGCAAACACCTTTAATCCCAGTAGCCACACTAGTTTGCCACAGAAGCCTGGTGGTAGTGGTGCACGCCTTTAACTCCAGCACTAGAGACAAATATAAGACTGGAGGAGACAGATCTCAGCTCATTCTCATTCTGAGATTCCTGGAGGCAGGATCACCATTTCGGTCTGAGGTAGAGGTAAGAGCCAGAAGCTGGCTGCTCTGCTTTTCTGATCTTCAGGTTGAATCCCAATATCTGTCTCTGGGTTTTCATGCTACAACCTATGGACAGAAGACCTGAACCTTTCTGGAATTACGTTTGTTCTTGTACAAAATTAGAGAACTAGACTAGGTGATCCCTAAGGTCTAGAACTAGTGTCTGTGGAGAGAGAATGATGAAAACTAGAAGATGCAGAAAGGAGGCAATGGGAGAATAACAAACCTTTATGGTCCTTTCCATGATACTCAATTGTCAAGTGTAACAGAGGGAGAAGGTTGTCGTCATCCAGCAGCACCTTGTGTGCTGACTGTTGAAAGGCCACGTTTACATCTGTAACAAAGACATAGGAAAGGACGTCTGTGGCTTCTGTCTGACCAGCATTAATGTCTTCTTGTCCTTGTTATAACAGTCCTGAGAATCACCCCTGCTCAGTACAGTTCCTGCAGTGTCAGCGGGGTTGGCAACACCCAACTTTTGGGGAGGCAGCATGATCAAATGGATCTTGACAGCTGACATCTTACAGACTTGATCTGACCCAGGCCAACCCAGAGGCTCTCTTCAGACTCTAAAACAACGTAGCTCTTTTGAGATCAGTTTCAGTAACATATAAATTTGGCAAGAACAGCAGTTGGGGGTTGAATGATCCATTCATGGGGGTTCCAAATCTGATACTTGCATATCAGATATTGACATTATGATTCGTAACAGTAGCAAAATTAGTTATGAAGTAGCAATGAAAATAATTTTATGGTTGGGTGTCACCACGACATGAACAACTGTATTAACAAGTCACAGGGTTAGGAAGGTCGAGAACCAATGGGCTAGAGCCTGTTCTGCTGGCCAAGAAGACAAAGTTTTACCTAATTATCTTTGAGATAGTATGAGAATCAATAATTTCTATCCTTTTTATTTGCTTAAATGAGTATGAACTGGCTTTTCTGATCTCTGTAACAAAGAGTACAGTAGATATCTATTGTCTCATTAAACTATAAAAACACTAGCCTCCATTTTCACTCCCATTTCCTTTTTCTTGGCTTGGATTCTTCCTGCATTCTCTTCTTGTGTCTGGAAGGAGGCAGCCATTAACTGGCCAAGGGCTTTGCTTAACTAAGGCCTCACTTCTTCACTGTTACAATGATCGCCATGTGACCTGGGAAGGGCCAATTAAAATAAAGCACTTCACTAGACTTCTTTAATTTGCTGCTACAGACCAGGCTGGGCTGTTACAGATGGGGGTGGGGGTGTTCAACAAAGGTAAGGAGAAAAGTCTTAACAGTACTGAAGACCGTTCTTTTACTTGTTCTGAGACCCAGTTATAACACAAGCACAAGGGAGCTTTAGATATAACTAGACTTTCCCAGGTTAGGTTTCCATTACTTATAAATTAGGTTGAGGTGGCTAGAGCACTGGTAGTTAAGAGCACTGGCTGCTTTTGCAGAGGACCCCGGTTCTCTTCCACATGCCCACATGCAGCTCACAAATGCTTGTGACTCAAGTTCCCACTCTTCTGGCCTGTGCAGGCAAACATACAGCACACAACATCAGCCAAGAAACACCCTGTAACTTGAGTAAGCTGTTATTCTCAGGGCCACGGGACAATTACCATGCTCTGTCACTGCAGTGGGTGGTGTTTTTAACATGTGTTGAGCTGTGTCAATGAAGGCCTGGAACAGTTCTCCTCGTCCCAGAAGGTAAAAGTCCTTAATGATCTGAGGAAAGAATTTCAAAGAACAACTGAGTAAACCAGAGCCTGGAGGCCCTTACTACCCGTGAGAATCAGACAGATGCTATCAGTCTATTTAGATAGAAGCATACAGGGCAGCCTTGCAGGAGGACTGTGTCTGATGGTATTCAGAGCACAACAAAGAGAAGTGAGCGTTTATGAAGTACAGAAGCTCTATAGCATCCCATACAATTTCCTCACTTGAGTAAACAAGTGAGTCTACCATGGAAGTCTAGGCAAGAGTGCTTTCCACCATCACTTCAAGAGTTAAAAGAGCCGGGTGGTGGTGGCGCACACCTTTAATCCCAGCACTCGGGAGGCAGAGGCTGGCAGATCTCTGTGAGTTCGAGGCCAGCCTGGTCTACAGAGCTAGTTCCAGGACAGGCTCCAAAGCTACAGAGAAACCCTGTCTCGAAAAACCACCAAAAAAAAAAAAAAAAAAGAGTTAAAAGAATGTAAGTTATTACCTTCAGCTGACCCAGTAAGTCTGACTCCTCAACCATTAGCTTCCAGAGGTGCTGTGATGAGATTAGAACAACAAAAAAAAAAACCAAAACCACTTAAGTTCATTACAGTGAACCCAAGTTCAGCTAACCCTAGGAATGAACAGATAGTTAAACAGAGAGAATCAAAACAAAAACCTATGTAAGATAAAACTGTGCTGAAATTAATAGTAATAGCTGCATATACAACTGTGAAATTAAAAACCACTGGATTGAATATCATTTTAAAATATCTACAGTGTTGTTTGTGTGGATTTTGTATCAACTTTTTTTTGTTTTTAGACAGGATCTCTCTGTGTAGTCCTAGCTGTACTGGCCTCCCAAGTGCTGAGCTTAAAGGTGTGTGCCACTACCGCCCAGGCTCAATCAAGTTTTTAAAAAGCATAAATGTAATAAAGTGTGGTGGCACACGCCTTACATCCCAGCACTTGGGAAGCAGAGGTAGATCTCTGTGGGTTCAAGGTCAGCCTATTCTACAGAGTGAGGAGTTACAAGATGGGCAGAGTTGCTACACAATGAGACTGTTATCTCAAAAAAGCATGAGTATAACTTACTAAATTAAAATTAAGAGAAAAATACATCCGGTTACCTCAAGAGATGAAGGAAAAGCACTGGATAGAACTCCATTTGTTCATGTTTGTTTGTTTTTTGAGAAAGGGTTTCTCTGTGTAAAGCCCTGCCTGTACTGAAACTTGCTCTGTAGATCAGGCTGGCCTTGAACTCAGAGGCTGGCCACCTGCTTCTGCCTCCAGGGTGCTGGGATTAAAGGCGTGCATTACCACCACCTGCCCTTCTTGATCATGATTTATGAAAAGTAAAAAAATGACCTGGGCTTAGTGGCACCTGCTTGTCATCCCAGCACTGGGAGGCTGTAGCAGGAAGATGTTTACCAAGTTCAAGTTCTAGGCCAACCTTGTTTATGCAACAAAATCTTTTTTTTTTATTAAAAAGAAAAAAAAAAAGACTGGCGCGATAGCTTAGCAGTTAAGAGTACTGCTGGTCTTCTAGTGGACATGGGTTTGATTCCCAGCACCCACAAGGTGGCTCACAACCATCCATAACCCCAGTTCCAGGGAATCTAGCACCCTTGTCTGGCCTCCGAGGACACCAGGTGGGCGGGCATGTGATGCACAGCTATACATGCAGGCATAACGCCCCAGATATGTAAGAAAAAAAATCATACAACTCATACATGCATTGAAACACTACATGAGAGGCTGGAGAGATAGCAGCTCAGTAGTTAAAAGCACTGACCCAGGTTTAATTACCAGCACCCACCTGGCAACTCACAACTGTCTATAATACCGGCACCCGTAAGAAAGCACCATTGCACATAAAATAAAAATAAATAAGTAAAAGCCCTGAATACTACATCATTTTCCATATATACATAATTTGTTTTTAGTGTTCAAGTTAGTATATCTTAATATTTAAATAAGATAGAAGAAAAAGAGAAAGACAAGTAAAAATGACCTAAAGAATTTATAAATTAAGGGAAAATAAGAAACAAAAGCTATCTCTAATTAGTTGATTAATCTTAATAAAAGCCTAAAAAGATGAAACAATAATGAGGAAAAGGGGGGCTAGCGAGATGGCTCAGTGAAGAAAGCAAGCTAAGCAAGCACAGGTACCCGAGTTCAGATCTCGGGTCTGCATGCAAAAGCTGGGTATGGTGCTCATGCCTACAGCAGATGCTGGGAAACAGCTACATAGTAGGTCCTGGGGACTCACTGGCAGCCAGTCTAGCCTAAAGGGAGAAGAACCCTTGGTTTTGTGGGAGACCCTGTCCTAAAAAGTAAGGTGGAGAGTGAAAACAGAAGACATCAGAGGCTGACCTCAGGGGTGCATGTGTGTGTGCACACACAGTCAACATAAATACATATACCACAAACACACAAAATAATTTTTAAAAGACAAAATTTAAATAAACAAAACATAGTTCAGACAAGTAAGTATTTTAAAAATTAAATCTACCTGAAATAGTTAAGTGCTGCATAATATCAAAATCGTTACATACTGCTGCTGTGAGCACCAGCCTTCAGACGCCCAGGGATTGAAGTCCACGGAGTCAGGGAATTAATCACTCAACCTGACTTTTCTATCTGAGGGAGTAAAATCTATAATTCTTTGGGGCCAGCGAAAAAGGGAAACACACACGCATATCTCAAACACATCCGGATCTCACCTAGGGTGCTAATGAATGGCAGGTCTGAGAAACTGAAAAGATGCAGAAGTACTGGATAAACAGACACGAGGACTTTCTGACGGCCAAGGATGAGTTCTTATCTTTTTGTTGCTTGCTCTAATCTACTCTTTTTCTGTACTGTTCTACCCTGGCTTTTCCCTTCTGCCTCTCTAGATGTCTCTACTTCCTTCTACATCTTTCCTGGTGTTTTCCTTCTCTCATGTCTTTATTTTCTCTCTTACAGCTTCTCTTCCCCAGCAAAATCTTTCAAGCAATATAAAAATTACAATGTGGTTACATTCTATTTTCAAGTGAATGATTACAATGAATACAAGTGAAAAACAATGTTTTCCATATCCCTTACATGAATGAATATTTTACGCATTACAAGTTGTTTCAAGAATCCATATACATTCATACTGAACCAACTTGTTATAGATTAACAGTGTAAACAAGCAAGGTATTTTTCTCAGCTAGTTCTTTTGCTGCATTTTGTAGATACAAAAAAAAAAAGAATCAATCAAGAAATCTTTAAAGAATTACAAATCTAAACTTTTGTTTTGCTTTGTTTTTCGAGACAGGGAGTTTGTCCTGGAACTAGCTCTTGTAGACCAGGCTGGCCTTGAACTCACAGAGATCTGCCTGCCTCTGCCTCCCACGTGCTGGGATTAAAGGCGTGCGCTACCACCACCTGGCTACAAATCTAAACTTTAATATATGTAAAGTAATCAGCCATCTCTACTTTAAATCCTCAGGGTGCAGACCCACTTATCAACAGTTTTTGTTTTGTTTTGTTTTGTTTGCTGGAGGCTCTGGGAGCTCCGGGCATTCCTTTTTTTTTTTTTAATTAATTAATTAATTATATACACACTTTCCAGAAGAGGGCGCCAGATCTTATTACAGATGGTTGTGAGCCACCACGTGGTTGCTGGGAATTGAACTCAGGACCTCTGGAAGAGCAGCTAGTGCTCTTAACCTCTGAGCCATCTCTCCAGCCCTCATCAACAGTTTTTATATCAAGCAGCTCTGGGCAGAAATGGGTACAAGGAATTGATCAACACTTTTGATCACCAACCCATCCTAGCAAGAAAGGTTTGTCAGTCAGCAATAGGCAGGCTGTCATTGTTCTTGTTTCTTGACCTCAACGAGTCCCTCGCTCAACTATGTGCCTTTCTAAATTTTAAATTGTTTCCCAAGATTTTTGCATCGCAAAGCCATTAACAAAAACACTTTAACCTAACTTTACTAACAATTCTGTGTCTCACTTCTTTCTAAGGGTGGTGCTTAAATCATTAATCTGCTTCAGCAGCACTGCTTGGGAAAAATCCATCACTGTCACTGTAAGTACCAGTAACACTGCCCAGTGAGGGGCTAGAAACGCCCTGAGAGCCTTCATACAACCTATAGATTATGAGGGATGTGGTGATCACAAAGGTTATGCTCAACAGCAGCATGAGGTCAAGGCTCACTCAGACGTGGCTTTGCCAGCCACCCAGCCATGTTTCAGAGCCCCAGTGCTGCCTGTTGGTTCCTTCATATGGGCCCAAAGTTGAAAAAAGAAATTTTATGGTAAATTTAGTTTCAAACATACTCAACTGGTAAAGCTTTTCTTCCTGAAGAAAGCCTACCTTCTATCACTTTTTAGAGAGGTTCAAACTTTCAGTAACAATTCCTAATATTAACTTTTTAACAACAACAACAACAACAAAGGAACAAGACATAATAGTCTGCAGCTGATAAAACTAAACATCCCTTAAGATAAAAACTCCGTCAAGTAGGAAGAGAATTCTTTAACAAACTTCTGTTCTAAAAGCCTACAGTAAATGTCATAGCAATGCAGTAACTATCTGAATAATCTCTAGGAGTCAAGAAATCAGAGACATCCATTATCACCTCTATTGTTTGACACAATTTATACAAACAAAGCCAAGCTGACTAAGGCATCATTAAAGATTCTAGATCAAAAGAAGGAACAGTGTAGGGGGAAAAGGTTTAAACACTGGAGGAATTACTATAAAACATTATTTTCAGATGATGTCATCTTTAATACATTTTAAAAATATTGGGCTGGAGAGATAGCTCAGAGGTTAAGAGTACTGGCTGCTCTTCCAGAGGTTGTGAGTTCAATTCCCAGCAACCACATGGTGTCTCACAATCATCTATAATGAGATCTGGTGCCTTCTTCTGGCATGTAGGCATACATGCAGACAGAACTCTGTATACATAATAAATAAATAAATATTTTTAAAAAAAGTTATAGAATGTCAGGCGGTGTTGGCACACGCCTTTAATTCCAGCACTTGGGAGGCAGAGACAGGTGGCTCTCTGTGAGTTTGAAGCCAGCATGGTCTACAGAGTGAATTCAAGGATAGCCAGGGCTACAGAGAGAAACCCTGTCTCAAAAAACCAACCAAACAAACTATTAACACCTTACATGTTGCAGAATATTTGTTTAATTATGTAAAGATGTTGCATTTGTTCAATTACATGAAGATGTGTTGCTGTTTTACCTTGCCTGTCTAAGGCACCTGACCAGTATAGTAAGAAGTGAATGGCTAATAATGAGGGAAGAGGGATAGGCAGAACTTCCAGGCAGGGAGAGTAAGGAGGAGGAGGAAAGAAAAAGAGACAGCAGGGAGACCCCAGAGGCCAGTCAGCCAGACATGAAAGAAGCAGGAAAGCAGGACATAGAGAATGAAAGGATGGTAAAAAGCCCTGAGGCAAAATATAGATGACTAGAAACAGGTTAAATTAAGTTAAAAGAGCTAATGGGACAAGCCTAAGCTAAGGCCAAGCATTCATAATTAATAATAAATTTCCATGTCTTTATTTGGAAGCTGGTTGGCAGCCCAAAGAAAAGTTCAACTACACCCAAGTTGAGAATCTGTAAGATTACCATCAATAAATTAGCACTGCTATTTCTCTAAATAAACAACAATCTGAAGATATAACTAAAACAAAAACTCTTACATACATACAAATTAAAAAACCTTATTGTGAAAATAGTAACATATATACAGTTAAGTACATACATCATAAGCTTTCATCTTGAAGTTCATAATCAACACACCAATGTAAGTGCCTTCAGTTCAGGAAGTACTAGCACCTAGAAGCCCTACTCATTTCATCCCTTCCCACTTGTCTCAAGGGCTGGACCACCATTGTGTCTGCTTGGATTTCCTCCTAAAATTCCTGTATACAAATGAAATACATGGTTGATACTAAAACACAATACACACACACACACACACACACACACACTTTTTATCACCCAAACTCATGAATGTTAGAAATTATAACTAAAGCTTCCCTGTTAGTCAATTAAATTAGTAATTGAAACACACCTGCAGAAGGGTGTATTTTACTTCTATTTTAGAAACAAAGGGAGTTTTTTATTTTCTGTGTAAGGGTGTTTGCCCACATGTGTGTCTGTATACAACATGTCTGCCTAGTGCCTGTGGGGGGTCAGAAGAGAGCACTGGATCCCCTGGAACTGGAATTACAGATGGTTGTGAGCTACTATGTGGGTCCTGGGAATCAAACCTGAGTCGAATCCAGTGCTCTTAACCATTGAGCCATTTCTGCAGCCCCACAGAGAGCTCTTTCTCTTTTTTCTACTTCTTGCCCTTTACTTCTCTCTCAACTCATTTCTTCTGGATCAACATTAGAAAACAGACCTCAGCCACGGTGCTACGAATTCGATCCACCACCTGCTCAAAATCCACAAGGCTGAAGAGTGGCTGCTGCTTGAGCCGATGCAGCTCTGCAGCAAAAGTGTCCTCCTGGTTCTTCAAGATGGAGCCTGTGGAGTACAAAGGCGCTACTGTCAGACAGGAGTCATTAGACAGGATGGTCAGGCCACAGCTGCCCAGTCACTCTGACCCAGCATGCTTTGGGTCAGTGCTGCAGATGAAGAGCCTCTGATGATGTGGCCAACAGAACAAGGGGATTCTTTTTTTAAGGTGTTCTTTCATTTTTAAACTGAATCATGCTGTACGCGTGTGTATTTGTATGCATGTGTGTGAGATGCCGAGTTTTTTTTTAAAGATTTTATTATGTATAGTGTTCTGCCTGCATGTACACCTGCAGGCCAGAAGAGGGCACCAGATCTCATTATAGATGGTTGTGAGCCACCATGTGGTTGCTGGGACTTGAATTTAGGACCTCTGGAAGAGCAGTCAGTGCTCTTAACCTCTGAGCCATCTCTCCAGCCCTCTTTCATTTTTTTTTCATTAGTGTTTTGCTGTATGTATGTCTGTGTGAGGGTGTTGGATCCTAGAGTTAAAGACAGTTGTGAGCTGCCATGTGGGTGCTGGGAATTGAATCTGGGTCCCCTGAAAGAGCAACCAGTGCTCTGAACCACTGAGCTCTCTCTCCAGCCCCACAGGGGATTCTTACCTTTCCTTGTCAGGTTCACATTTTGATTCTCAAACATCTGAACAGATTCTCCAACAAAGAGGATTTTTTCTGCAACCCTCACTGGAATGTAGGATGGTAAAATCTCCATCCGTAGGGAAAACTGCTTCAGAGATGGGGCCAGCATGTTCTCTTCCTCAATTAGGCGCTAGTCAAGGAAATAACCTGTCACATGAAGTATGATGATAGGTCTTAGCTCCTCCAACCCATGATCTATGTTATTGGCAAGCAGGGTTTAAATCTGAAGTTGTACAATCCTTAAATCGCAGCTCTGGAAATGTACTCCATTTTCATGGAGAACAGCGGCATGATGGAAAGCACTGAGTTTTGTTTTTTTTTTTGTTTTTAATTTACTTTTGTGTACACAATGCGTGTCAGTGTGGGCACACATGGACCAGAGCGAATGTGTGGCGGTCAGAGGACAACTGCAGGTGTTGGTCCTTCTTTCTTGAGACCAAGATCTCCAGGGATTCTCCTGTTTCTGCCTTCCATCTCACTGCAGGAGCACTGAAGTTACAAGTGTTCACACTATAGCATCTGACTTTAAATGGGTTTTGGGAATTTGAACCCAGGTCCTCACACTTGCAGAAGCACTTTGACCTATGGAGTCAATCCTCAGCTTAGCACTGTTTTTAAACATAAGGCTTTACTACTGTGTCAGGTGGGCAGATGCTTAACTTCCTCATTTGCACAACTCCATGAGCTGGTTGTAATTCTCCAGGTCTCGTGTGTGTGTGTTCACTGTCAAGACCTCTCTCAGACTCTTCTTTCTTGATCTACATTTTTCAGAGAAACATGTTATGTGGCTTCACTGAGCATCTTAGCAGGTTGTTTTAACAGGCCTGAAACTATAAATGCTGCAGAGTAAAAACTTCCAAGTTGCTGCTGATTACCCCATGCTTAGCTTCAGAACAAGCTATACTACTCTTCCAGGCTGAGCCCACTGGACATTTCTCTCAGGCTCCTTAAATTCAATACATCCCACAAAGCAAACACCAGCAATACACTTTGCCTGTCATCACTATTCACTTAGCGCCTAACTGCTAAAGGCTAAACTTCTCTCTTGACTCACAGCCAATCTCTAAAGGGCTATGGATTCCATTTTCTAAACACCTCTCAGGCTTCTGTCTGCCTCCAAATTCACTGTTTCCATGCTTGGAATGATTATTTTTTTACCTAAGAACCCCCAAGCCCCTATTAACTAGTCTATTTGCCTCTGCTCTTGATTTTTGTTTTTGTTTTGTAGACAGGGTCTCACTCTGTAACTCAGACTGATTTAGAAATCACTATGTAGACCGAATGGCTTCAAATTTGGGGTAATTCTTCTGCCCCTGATTCTTGGATGCCGAGATTACTGATATGCAATACCACATCCATCTTTTTGTTGTTATTTAGAGCAGGGAGAGACAGGGTCTCACTCATTCTGTCAGCCAGACTGGCCTTAAACTAATGGTGCTCCCTCTGCTTTAGCCTGTCCTATAAGGAACTGATATATACCACCATGCTTAGCTTCTGATCTTAGTTTTTAAGAAATGGTTCCCATATAGCACCTAAAATGACATACCATACAGTCTGTTATTCTTTTCCTGAAATTATCCAATTGCTCATACTTAGCACTTTACACATTCAGTCTAAACTCTTTTTGTGCACAAGGACTCTCGGGACTTTGCTGCTGATTCACTCAGCACCTTCATCTACTGCCATCTCCCTTAATCCTCTACCATACACACCAAATACTTTAGCTTTACCTGACCATTTCAGCTGAGATTCAAATGGTTCTTCCAATGAGCCTTGTTCTTAATAGCCTTTACCATTTTACACAATCCCGGGACATGTTGTGACCTGTCTTACCAAACTGCAATTTAGAAATACTGAAAAGTCCTCTCTAGTTTTAAAACCTTACTTCAAGATCTTCGAAGAATAGCTACACTCTTTTGCAGAGCATGTGGTAACTGTAATGTAACTGCTTACTTTTCTCTATTTTCCATCAAATTATACACTTCTTAAGGACAAGAACTACGTTTGTCTCTGTAGTTGGATACCTGTGAGAGTGGCCTGCACATAACCGCCATTCAACGAACCTAACAAGGTAAACAAGTCAACAGATGGACAAATGAATACGGACACAGAAGACTCTGAGGAGTCTATAACTCCACACCACATGAAAAGCTACGGGGTAGTTCATATTTGCAGAGATGAACTTATCACTATACTTGTAAATGCACGTAATGTAGAAAAGAAGAATAAGGGTTTCAAAATCACTTTCTATTTTGTAGTCTCTAAGTAAGAGAAAGCCCAGTGTTTCTAAGTGATCCATTCATGGAAGGCAGTCAGCAGGTGTCTCTAACTAGTGCCTGCCCTGGCTTCCTGCTGTGCCCTCACCAGGTCCTGCAGTTCTCGCAACTGTTTTCCTGTCAGTCCTCCAATACCCAGATCTTCTTCATCCTCTTCCGCCTGGGCACTGATATTACCAGAAGATGGACCCTGTTTTATAAAGAACTCTTCATGCTGGTCCAAAAGAAGTCCGTGTAGCATCCAGGCTGAGAGCTGTTTATACATGACTCCATGGCAGACAGCCAGGATTCTGAGGAGAGAAGGAAGCAAGAGCTTACCATTACCAGTCCACTTAAAAGAATACCAAGACTCGTCGGGTGGTGGTGGTGCACGCCTTTAATCCCAGCACTCAGGAGGCAGAGGCAGGCGGATCTCTGTGAGTTCGAGGCCAGCCTGGTCTACAAGAGCTAGATCCAGGACAGGCTCCAAAGCTACAGAGAACCCTGTCTCGAAACACACACACACACACACACACACAGACACACACAGACACACACACAAAAGAATACCAAGACTCACCACTGCCAGAGATTATGCTTGAAATTCTGAGAGGACAGACAAAAGCTTGAGAGTGTGGTGGTGAGTCATGGGGGAAATAAGGTAAAAATAACTGGGCTGATTTACTTGCTAACAGACAGACAAAGTCCAACCTGTACTACATATTTGATTAAGCTCAGGAAATGTTCTTTTAGGACAAAAATTTTGTTAACTGATGAGTCTTGGTTTTTTTTTTTTTGTTTTGTTTTGTTTTGTTTTGTTTTTTGAGACAGGGTTTCTCTGCAGCTTTGGAGCCTGTCCTGGAACTAGCTCTTGTAGACCAGGCTGGCCTCGAACTCACAGAGATCCGCCTGCCTCTGCCTCCCAAGTGCTGGGATTAAAGGCGTGCGCCACCACCGCCCAGCTAACTGATGAGTCTTATAGAAGTGGATGTAATGGAGTCACATTTTGCTTAAAACAGCCTTGAATTTATATTCTTCTTGGAACTGCATAAGGAAAAAGATTCAATGTGTGAGTACCAAGTTGACAGAATAATGTATTATAACTCAATAAAATGCAGAAATCAAAATAAAATGCAGGAAGATAGCTGGAGAATGGACAGTGAGCGGTTTGACGGGCAGCCAGCATGAAAACACAGTAACAGTCAAGAAGAGCCCACCACAGCAGGCCCTGAGTACTGCAACATACGTGAAGCACAAGACAAAGACCTTAAAACAGCCTTTATGAGTATATCTATGAAAACACAAACAAACAGTGGAAGGAAACGAATAAAACCATGCAATACAAGAAAGTAGATAGAATCAATAAACTGAGGTAAATCTAGAAATGAAAAATTTATGAACTCAAACAGGAACCTTAGAGGCAAGCCTCAGCAACCGAATACAAAAGATGGAAGACAGAATCTCAGGCATTGAAGACATGAAAGAAGAAATAAATACCTTGGTCAAAGAAAATGTTAAATCTAAAAACTCCTAGCATAAAACATCCAGCAATCTGGGAAACCATGAATAGAGGAAGGGAAAGTAATCCAGGTCAAAGGCACAGAAAATATATTTTCAACAAAATTATAGAAGAAAATTTCCCTAACCTAAAGAAGGAGGTGCCCATCAAGGTACAAGAAATATATAGACAGCAGGCTCACTGTCATTAATCCCAGCACCCACGAGGCAGAGGCAGGTGAATCTCTGTTGAGTTCACGGCCAGTCTGGTCTAAAGAGTGAGTTCCAGGACAGCCAGGTTTACACAAAGAAACCCTGTCTCAAAACAACAACAACAACAAGAAAAAATACAAGCAACAACAACAACAAAACAACAAAAAAGAAGTATACAGAACACTATATAGACTAAAGCAGAAAATAAAGCTCACTCAGCACACAATAATCAAAACACTAAACATACAGAACAAAGAAATATTAAAAGCTACAAGAGAAACAGAACAAGTAACTTATAAAGGCAGACCTGTTGGAATTACACCTGACTTCTCAAAGGAGACTCTAAAAGGCAGAAGGGCCTGGGAAGACTTGTATAATCCAAAGAAACCACAGATGCCAGCCCAGACTACTATACCAAGCAAAACATTCAATCACCATAGATAGAGGGAAAAAAACTTACAATTTAAACAATACCTACCTACAAATCCTGTCTTATAGATGGAGCTAGGAGGAAAAACTCCAACCTAGAGGTTAACTACACCCAAGAAGACACAAGGAATAAATAATTCCAGACAACAAACTGAAAGAGGGGAAACACCTCCCCACGCCCACTGCCCACCACCATGAATCACCAAACTCTATTCATTGATAATCTCTCAACATCAGTGGTCTCAATCCCTCAATAAAAAGACAGATTACCAGAACAGATGTGCAAACAGGATCAATCCTTCTACTGTACCCAAAAAACACACCTTAACATCAAAGACAGACATCACCTAAGGGTAAAAGGATGGGAAAAGCTATTCCAAGTAAGTAGACCTAAGAAGCAAGCTGGTGTGGCCATTTTAATATCTGACAAAATAGACTTCAAACCAAAACTAATCAGAAGAGATGGGGAAGGACACTAAGTACTCATCAAATGATAACTCTACCAAGAAGACACTGCGATTCTTAACATCTTTGAACTAAACACAAGGGCACCCAAGTTCATAAAACAATACTACAGCTTAAGTCACATATTGACCCTCACACACCAATAGAGGAAAACTTCAATGCCTCACTCTTGCCAATAATTGTAAGAAAGCCCTGCATCCTATCCCACCACCACAGATTAAAACTGGTTATCAACAACAACATAAACAACAGAAAGCTTATTAACTCATAGAAACTGAACAACTCTGGGGCTGGAGAGATGGCTCAGAGGTTAAGAGCACTGGCTGCTCTTCCAGAGGTCCAGAGTTCAATTCCCAGCAACCACATGGTGACTCACAACCATCTATAATGGGATCTGGTGCCTCTTCTGGAAGAACACTGTATACTTAATGAATAAAAAAAAAATTAAAAAAAGAAACCGAACAACTCACTAGTGAATGAAAAATGGGTCAAGAAAGAAATCAGAGATTTTCTAGAATTGAAATGAAAATGAATACACAACACATCCAAACTTATGGGACACAAGGTGGTTCTAAGAGGCAAGTTCATAACGTTAAGAGCCTACATTAAAAAGCTGGAGAGATCACATACTAGTAAAATACAGCACAGCTGAAAGCTCTAGAGTAGCAGTTCTCACCCTTCCTAATTCTGAGACCCTTTAATACAGTTCCTCATGTTGTGGTGACTCCAAACCATTATTTTTGTTGCTACCTCATAATTTTGCTACTGTTATAGATTGTAGTATAAATATCTGATATGCAGGATATCTGTAAAAGGGTTATTTGAACTCCCAAAGGGGTTGTGATTGTCAGGTTGAGAACCACTGCTCTAAAACAAAAATAAGAAACCACATTTAAAAGTAGAAAGCAAGAAATAATCATACCCAGGAGGAAATCAATGAAACAGAAACAAACAAAAACAATATAAAGAGATATAAAGAGTCAATGAAACAAAGAGTTGGTTATTTGAAAAAAATAATCTAAGATTTACAAACCCTTATCCAAACTAACTAAAAGGCAGAAAGATAATATCCAAGTTAACAAAATTAGAAATGAAAAGGGGGACATAACAACAGACACTGAGGAAATCCAGAAAACCATAAAGCCGTATTTTAAAAACCTGTAATCCACTAAATTAGGAAATCTAAAAGAAATGGATAATTTTCTCAACACATAACATTTACTAAAGTTAAATCAAGATCAGATAAGCAATTTAAACAGACCAATAACCCCTAATGAAATAGAAACAATTACTAAATTCTCCCAAACAAAAAACAGCCTAGAGAGAGATGATTTTAGCGAAGAATTCTACCAGACTTTCAAAGAAGAGTTCATGTCAATAATCCTCAAATCATTCCACAAAACAGAAATAGAAGGAACATTGCCAAAATTGTTTTAGGAGGCCGTATTTAACTGATATCCAAACCACATAAAGACCCAACAAAGAAA
Organism: Ondatra zibethicus; assembly: GCA_004026605.1. Classification (NCBI taxonomy): domain Eukaryota; kingdom Metazoa; phylum Chordata; class Mammalia; order Rodentia; family Cricetidae; genus Ondatra; species Ondatra zibethicus. The sequence continues at coordinate 54,321 of PVIU01000887.1, forward strand.
GAGAATTACAGACCAATTTCCCTTATAAATATAGATTTTAAAATTCTCAATAAAATACTTGAAAAAAGAATCCAAGATCACATTAAAAAGATTATCCACCATGACCAAGTAGGCTTCATCCCAGAGATGCAGGGATGGTTTAACATACATAAATTGATAAATGTAGCCACTATATAAACAAACTGAAAGACAAAAACCACATGATCATCTCATTAGATGCAGAAAAGGCCTTTGACAAAATCCAACACACCTTCATGATAAAACTCCTGGAGAGAAAAGGAATATAAGGGACATACTCAATATAATAAAGGCAGTTTACAGCAAGCCCATAGCCAACATCAACTTAAATGGAGAGAAACTCAAAGCAATTCCCCTAAAATCAGAAAAAGACAAGGTTGTCCACTTTGCACACCTATTCATAATTGTACCTGAAATCTTATCTAGAGTGCTAGGAGGTCCTGCTGCTCAGAGCTGCAGTCTACCATAGCCTGGCAGCTTTCTCTAAGCTCAGCAACATGGAGCAACCCTCCCACCCCCACAGAGCTCCCTGTAAGTGCTCTTCCCATTGATGACCCACATGGTAATTAGACAAGTGCTCAAGCCATTTTGATAGGACCCTACTGCCACATACTAAAAGCCTGTGATAGGAGTGTGCCACTTAATGCAAATTAGGGTTTGTGCCTAGGCTTCTCAATCCTTTATATTCCTTATACTTTGGAATAAAGTTGAACTGATTCATCAGAGTCTGTCTCCCGGAGGGCTGTTTCCATTCATACCTACAACCATCTTGAACCCTGTTCCCTGCTTCTGTTTCCTCCACCCTCATGGAGGAGGAAGACAATCCAAAGGAGGAAGAAACAGAGCTGCACCAGAGCAGTAAGACAACTGAAGGAGATCAAGGAAAAAGAGAGGTCGAAGTATCTTTATTTTCAGATAATATGATAGCATGCATAAATAACCCTAAAAATTTTACAGGGAAACTCCTAGAGCTGATAAACACTTGTAGCAAAGTAGCTGGATACAAAATTAACTCACAACAATCAGTAACCCTCCTATATACAAATGAGAAATGGACTGAGTATGAAATCAGGGAAACAACACCCTTCACAATAGCCTCAAATAATATAAAATATCTTCGGTAACTCTAACCAAGCAAGTGAAAGATTTATATGATAAAAAGCTTAAGACATTGAAGAAAGATATCAGAAGATGGAAAGATATCCCATGCTCATTGAAGTAATATTAATATAGTAAAACTGGCTTTCCTACCAAAAGCAATCAGATTCAGTGCACTTCCTATCAAAATTCCAGCACAGTTCTTCACAGACCTTGAAAGAACAACATTCAATTTCATATGCAAAAACAAGCAAATAAACAAAAACCCAGGATAGCTAAAACAATCCTGAATAATCAAAGAGCTATCACTATCCCAATTTTAAGTTGTACTACAGAGATATAGTAATAAAAAGTCTCATATTGGCACAAAGACAGATCAATGGTATCACTTAAAGACCCAGACATAAATCCCTGTACAGTTGGACACCTGATTTTTGACTAAAAAAAAAAAAAAAAAAAAAAAAGTAAAAAATACGCACTGAAAAAAAAAATAAGACAGCACCTTCAACAAATACTGCTTGCTGGTCAAACTGGATGGCTCCATGTAACAGGATCCAAATACCCATACTTCACCCTGTACAAAACTCAAGTCCAAGTGGATCACAGACCTCAAAAGAAAACCAGATACACTGAATGTGACAGTAAAGTGGGGAACAGCCTTGAACTCATTAGCACAGGGAGACTTTCTGAACAGAACACTGTTAGCACAGGCACTATGATCAATAAGAAACTTAAAAGTTTCCACATGCCAAAGGATAGCATTATTTGGACAAAGTAGTAGCCTACGGAATGGGAAAAGATTTTTACCAACTATACATCTGATAGAGAGCTAACATCCAAAATATATGAAGAACACCCCCCATATATATATTAAGAAGCTTCTACTGTATTAGGTAAAATACATTAGAATATATATGTGTGTGTGTGTATATATATATATACACACACATATAAGAATACAGTAGAATATATATGTGTGTGAATACACACACACACACACACACACACACACACACACACACACACGAAGGAGATCTAAATGAAATTGTTATATATTGGGGGAGAGAGACATCTCTTGTCACCAAGTAAAGCTTTCAGTACTAGGACTGGGTTACATCTAATTGAGTCATTGGCCAAAAGGGTCCTATGGGAATCCTCAAACAACCCAGGTTGTTGCCAAGACTATATAGGTTGCTCACTACAAATTGACAGCAAGTCTCCATTGCTGAAGACAACACCTATACAACCCACTGAAGATGTAGAAGTCAAGCTGGTGCCTACATAAAGAAGAAAGGGAAGGGGGTGTGAAAGGCCTCAGAGTCCATCTACCACAATTTCGTCAAGAATGCTTGTCTATTGCTATCAAGAGACACCATGACCATAGCAACTCTTTTTGTTTGTTTGGGTTTTTTTTTTTTTTTCAAGACAGGGTTTCTCTGCATAGCTTTGGAGCCTGTCCTGGAACTCTGTAGACCAGTCTGTCCTTGAATTCAGAGATCTACCTGCCTCTGCCTCCTGAGTGCTGGGATTAAAGGCATGTGCCACCATCGTCCAGCCATGGTGACTCTTATAAAGCAAAACATTTAATTGGGTGGCTTACAATTCAGAGGTTCAATTCATTATTATCATGGTGAATTAAGGCAGCATGCAGGAAGAAATGATGCTGGAGAAGTAGTTGAGAGTCCTTCATTTTGCAAGCAACAGGAAGTGAACTGAGACACTGGGCATGGCTTGAGCATGTATAAGACCTCAAAGCCCACCTCCACAGTGACACACTTCCTCTAACAAGACCACATCTATTCCAACAAGGCCACACCTCCTAATAGTCCCACTCCCTTTGAGGGTCATTTTCTTTCAAACCATCATAAAAAAGCTATACTTGCTTTTATAACCATGAGGAAAATGAAATAATATATGGGCAGTCTTTGATCAGACTCTACCTTTTTCTTGAAAGGATGACAATGGAACCCAGGGCCCATGATAGACAGGCATTTTACTACTAAATTACATACCCTGAACCCCTCTTTTTATATTTTTATACAGTGGTAATCATAAGACAAATACAATCTTACATCATTTTTCATCATTATAAAATATTTTATATATTATTTTGGCATTTATAATTTTAATAACTTTATAGTCTTTTGAGTGAATATTTAGCTGAAAGTTTTTAATTACATTTATGAATTTGTAAGTGTATGTGTACATGTGTGCTGGCATGCCTTTACCTTGTACCTATGAGGAGGTCAGAGCACAATCTGCAGTGGTTTCCTTCCTCTATCATATGAGTTCCAGTGACAGAATGTAAGTTGTCAGGCTTGGCAGTCAACACCTTTATCAGAAGAGCTATCTAACAGCCCTAGTTTTCCTTAAACTCCTGAAAAATTTTCTAATTCCCTGATAGACAATACAGCAGTGAGTATGCTTGTGAATAATTTTCTTCTTTTATGGTATTTTCCTACTGGGCTGGGGAGATAGCTCAGTGGGTAAGAGCACTTACTAGGCAAGCACAGGACTTGAGAGTTTTAATTCCCTACACCTATGTAGAAGCTGTGCATGACTATTCCCCATCATTGGGGAACAGAGATAGGCAGATTCTGTGAGTCCATTGGTTAGCCAGGCTCAGTGAGAAAGCCTGTTTTAAGGGAATAAATTGGACAGTGAGAGTCGGACACTAGATATTCTCCAATGGCCTCTTAGGGCACATGTACCTGCACACACATGTATATAAATGCAGAGACTAAATAAGTACTTTTGTTATGATAAAATTTCTAAGTGCGTGACAGTACAAGATATAAAGTATAAAAATTTTAAGGATTTTGATGTGAAAAATACTGGCTACTCTTCTTCCCCACACCACCACTTTACCTGCCCCTCTCCCTTCTTTCCTTTCCCCTTCCTTCCCCTCCTCTCTTTTACCTTCTTAGCTTTCATCCCAGGCCTCTTTAAACTTCCCACATACCTGAGAATGATCTTGAGCTCCTAGTCTTCCTGCTTCTACCTTCTAAGTATTGGGATTATAGGCATATTCCACTATGTCTAGTGACTCCTAGGGCTTTTCTGTGTTTATATGAGGTATGTGTGCATGTACATATGTGTATATATAGGGTGTGTGTATGGCATGTGTGTATGCACATATGTGTATATACAGGGTATATGTGTATGTATATATATACATATATATATGGGGTATGTATATATATAAATGTGTGTATATATTGGGGTACATGTGTGTATGTGCATGTGGAGGCCAAAGGTTGATGCTGGGAATCTTCCTCAGTAATTCTATACCTTATTTTTTGAAACATCTTTCACTGTACTTGGAGCTTGCCAATTCAGATAGCCTGGCAGGCCAGCAAGTCCCCAGGGATCCTGTTCCCTCTTTCCCAGTTCTGGAACTATGGACGCAAGTCACCACACCTGGCTTTTTAAGTGGGTGCTAGGGATCCATTGAAGTCTTCATACTTGCATGGCAAGGAGTTTACTTATTTACTGAGCCATCTCCCCAACCCTGGGGCTTTTCTATCCTAGTTAAAGATTTCCCACAGGAAAACCAGATATGACCTGAAAATAAAACATGACAAGTCAAATCACTCGACTCCCTCCTCCACCACAATACTTATGGAAGCCATGACTTACTTTTCCAATGCGCTTCTAACTGGAGGCAAACCCCCACAGCTATGCTTATAAACTGTTTCCAGGATTTGACAGCCATGAATCTGTGGAAAATAGAGCCTGGTCACGCTAGGTTACATAAACTCACTCTATACCAACCAAGAAAGCACAGTCCAGTAGAGAAGGCTGATATGGTCTCTCACAAGATTTTTATAGTTACACAAAGACAGACTCCCCTTCCCTCAGCATCATCAGTGTTACCGGTTGCTTAGCTAGGTTTCTTGTTTTGTTATTTTTGTAAAGATTTATTTATTATATATACAATGTTCTGCCTACATGTATGCCTGCAGGCCAGAAGAAGGCATCAGATCTCATTACAGATGGTTGTGAGCCACCATGTGGTTGCTGGGAACTGAACTCAGGACCTCTGGAAGAACAGCCAGTTCTCTTAACTTCTGAGCTGTCTCTCCAAGCCCTTAGTTAGGTTTCTGAAGCTGTGATAAAACACCACGATTAAAATCAATTTGTTGGGGAAAGGGTTTATTTCAGCTTATAGTTTATAGGCCATCAAGAAGGCAAGTATGGGCAGGAACTTAAAGCAGGAATTGAAACAAAGACCATGGAGGAATGTTGCTTACTGCCCACCTCCATGGCTTGGTTGGCCAGCTTTATCATCCAGGACCACTTGCCAAGGTTTTTACTGCCTGCAGTGAGCTGGGCCCTCCCACATCAATCAATAACCAAGAAAATGCACTATAGATTACCTACAAGTAATCTGATGGAAGTGTTTTCATTTTTCATCTCCCCGCTTTTTTTTTTTTGAGACACGGTTTCTCTGTAGTGTTGGAGCCAGTCCTGGAACTCACTCGGCAGACCAGGCTGGCCTTGAACTCACAGAGATCCACCTGTCTCTTTCTCCTGAGTGCTGGGATTAAAGGCGTGTGCAACCACCACCTGGTTTGTATGCCCTAAATTTATGTGTAGCTTAAGTGTATTATTTAATCATTTTTAGTAATTTTACAGTGTTATACAATCATCACTATAACAGTTTTATAATATTCCATTTTAAAACATTCCCCAAACTGGACGGTAGTGGCACATGCCTTTAATCCCAGCATTCAGGAGTAGGAGGCAGGTGGATTTGAGTTTGAGACCAGTATGGTCTACAGAGTGAGTTCCAGGATGGCTAGGACTGCACAGAGAAACCCTGTCTCAATAAACTAAAACAAAAACCCCAATCCCTTAGGTGAGCCTATTTGCAATCCATCCCTATCCTCCCCCTCAGCCCATGCTCTCGACCACCTTAGTTTTTAACTGTGGAGCTAGTTCCTCCATCACTACCTGGCCAGAAAGGAAAGTTTACTTATCTAAATCCTTCTATTTGTCCCCATTCTTCCTGTAGCCAGTGGAAGCTGAAAGTAAACTGAGATGTACAGCTAGGCATGGAATTCTGTATCCTCATTATTAACTCCATTCATGTAGAAGGTTCCCTCCCATTTTGTGAATTCAATGTATCGGTTAAGAGCATGGTCTTTGAGTTACACAGACTTTGCTATTTACCTTGCCGTCTGTGACCCTGAGCATATGTAATCACATATGTAAAACCCTTAGCACAGTGTATGGTACAAAGCAAAAATAATGTGCTTTAATGAGGACGGTCAGCTCTGAAGTACTTTCCTACTGACTTTGGCAGCAGAGAATCAACATAGCCGAGCTTTAAATTTTTGCACTCATTGAAAATGTACGGCAACTACAGGGTAAGCCAGCTGGCCAGCTAGACTCACCAAATAATAACCTAAGGCACAGATACAATGGCCAAAAACCACAGACAACTGAGCTGAGTGTGCATGCTTAATTCATTTGTCTACTTAGTCCAATAACGGGTAAACAAAAGATAATAATTTTTTTTTGTTTTGTTTTTCGAGACAGGGTTTCTCTGTAGCTTTGGAGCCTGTCCTGGAACTAGCTCTTGTAGACCAGGCTGGTCTCGAACTCACAGAGATCCGCCTGCCTCTGCCTCCCGAGTGCTGGGATTAAAGGCGTGTGCCACCACTGCCTGGCAATAATTCTTTTGGTGTAAAATCTCTAAAGCATTTTTTTTCTTCATAGATGCTAATTCCGCCCAGAAAAGACAATCTTCTGACATGGGGGAGTCTTTAACTGTTCAATGTGTGATGAAACTTGTGACAATTTCCTGAATTAATATAACAAGCTGGATTTTGCCCAGTAGTTCTTAACTCTCAGAGAGATGAATACTTTGCATTGGTATGGATCTTGGTCTACTGATACAAATTTAAGGTCGATTTTGTTACACTGTGTATATGTATTTCTGCTCTTGTTTAAGGTATTGCTTGTGTGGCTCATTTAAAAAATGTAATGTATAGTTAAGAAATATAGATTAATATAGACAGTCATCTATAATAATCAAACTTTCAATTATGCTACTTAGGTTTCCTAGATATACAGAGATATACTTCAGTTAAATAATCTTCAACACTTCAAAGACCTACAGAATATGGCATTTAAAGAGTTTTAAGAACTTTTCTTGACAGTGAGACATGTCTGTGTCTGCTTCTGGCAGCACCAATTAATGGGCATAAAAGAAACTCATTATAGAATTTTCCTTCAGTGTGACAAGGCTAGTCATTTGGACAAGAAACTGCTCTCGCCTGGACTGCTTGATGGTATGCTGTATGAGCAGGACATGCAGAACCCACAGAAAATTGCTAAACTTTCCAAAAGATGTGATGGTCCTTCAGGGTGCCTGCTTCACAGAGGAAACTGCCAGACATTCTGCAGGATACAGAAGAAAGTGACTGACAAACTGCCAATATAGGCAAACAGTCTTTCAAATTTCCTGCTTCATGGAAAAGTCTGCCAGTTACTATTGAAGATGAATGCCCCAATGTTACAGAAAAACTTTGGGTGACTGTCCAGGCAGCGAGATGTCTCTGCCAATTTTAGAGTTTTGGAAGTTGTTTACAATATACTTCCTGCTTACTTAGGTAATATTATATCCTTCTGGGGTCTTTGATGGAATTGAAGACTAGATAGTTATAATTATAGTTTTTGTTAGTTATGATAAAAGATAGATATAAAACTTTAGACTCTTTAAATTGCCATATGTAAATAGACTAAATATCCTAACTATACTCCTTGCTTAATAACTAGTGTAGAAGGTCCTTCTGTATTTGGGTTGCTTTCATTGGTTAATAAAGAGACTGCCTTGGCCTTTTGATAGGGCAGCCCTTAGGTGGGCGGAGTAGACAGAACGGAATGCTGGGCAGAAGGGAAGTGTGGCAGACGCAATGAATCTCTGGCCTGAGATGGATGTAGGTTAGAATCTTCCTGGTAAGCCACGACCCCGTGGTGATACACAGATTACTAGATATGGGTTAAAGCAAGATATGAGAGTTAGCCAAGAAGAGGCTAGATATAAGGGGCCAGGCAGTGTTTTAAATGAATACAGTTTCTGAGTAATTATTTCGGGTATAAGCTAGCAGTGCGACCGGGAGTTGGGCGGCCAGGACCAAAAGCAGGCCCGCACCTCATTATTACAAATAACTGTTTTGTATATGTAATTTTACTATGTTAAAGTTAAAGCCTTCCTTCTTAATTAGACAGAAAAGGGGAGATGATATGGAATGTCCTTCTGTATATGTGTTGCTTTTATTGACTGATGACTAAAGCTGTTTTGGCCAATGGCTCAGCAGAGTAAAACCAGGTGGGAAACCTGAACAGAGATATATAGAGAGAATAGGCAGAGTCAAGGTGATGCCATGTAGATGCTAAAGGAGAAAGACGTCAGAACCTTACTGGTAAACCACGAGCCTAGTGGTAAAATATAAAATAATAGAAATGGGTTAATCTAAAATGTAAGAACTAGCTAAAAATACACGTGAGCGGTGGGCCAAACAGTGTTGTAATTAATAAGTTTCTGCATGATTATTCAAGTATGGGTGTCCAGGAAATGGAAGTGCCGTCTCTGTTCACACTCAGGAAGCCACCTTCTTTCTTTTGTAAGAAGCAAATTTCCTGTCCTAATCCAAAGCCAGTGGTTCCAAACCGTTAGTGCAGCCAGCTCTCACCTCCACAAAAACCATAGTATTTTCTCTAACCTCAGCAACATTCTTAGGTATATCTACATACTCTGCTTTTACGTTGTTGGCTTTTTGAGACAGGGTTTCTCTGTGTAGCCCTGGAACTCACTATGTGGACCAGGCTGGCCTCCCAAGCACTGGGATTAAAGGCATACACCACCACCACCTGGATATTCTGCTTTATTAATCCCAAGGTGTTTAAAGAAAGAATAATGTTTGAAGTTCTTGAATTTCTGACATTTCGTATGATAAGCAAAGGGATAATGCTGACTAAATAAATAAAAAAATATTAAGAGCAAGTGTCTTCTAAAGAAAGACTGTAAGCCGGGCGGTGGTTGCGCACGCCTTTAATCCCAGCACTCGGGAGGCAGAGGCAGACGGATCTCTGTGAGTTTGAGCCCAGCCTGGTCTACAGAGCTAAGTGCCAGGACTGGCTCCAAAGCCACAGAGAAACCCCGTCTCGAAAAACCAAAAAAAAAAAAAAAAAAAAAGACTGTAAAACAGCATTATTAGTTTTCCTTTGGAGCTTATCACAGCAGAAAAGTTCTCACCTTTTGGCTTTTAATTTGTTCCACTACAACCATCACAGAGGGAAAAAGGAGCTGGAACTGCAAAGTAGAGAAATTTAAGGGTATGAATTAAATAAAGGATTAAAAAAAAAAATATCAACTCAAGAAACACTTCTGTTTCCGAGATAATACAGCAGTATCAAGATCCAGTACCCTAAAGCAATCTGACATCAGGATTGGCTGCAGATAGAAAAATGGAGGACAGAAGAAATTTTCTACTTTTGAGTCTGGTGCCACTGCTAATATTCATGTCAATGGGAGAATATTCACATTACATTAAGAAGTAATTAAATGTGGGGGGCTGGAGAGATGGCTCAGCGGTTAAGAGCACTGACTGCTCTTCCAGAGGACCTGGGTTCAATTCCCAGCACCCACATGGCAGCTCACAACTGTCTGAAAATCCAGTTCCAGGGGATCTGACACCTTCACACCAATGCACATAAAATAAAGTTAAATAAACCATAAGAAATATTAAAAAAAAAAGAAATAATTAAATGTGGAACTCTTTGTTGTTTGGGTTTTTCTTTTAGCTGGCCCAGAGCTCACTGAAGAAAACTTGTACACCAGGTTAGCCCTTTCCTCCTGAGCACAGAGATGACAGGAAGATGCCACATACATCACACTCTTAAAGCAGTTCTCATCTAGCAATAAAACATGCAAAATATATTTTTGTGATACCTTAAAGAAAAAAGCATTTAATATAGCTCTACAAATTGGGACAGCAACAGACTCCAAAGTATTTTAGCATTCCGATACATACCTGATCTAAAGAGTAATTGACATGTGATATGGAGAGATGTGGGTCAGCCAGGAACTGGAATAGAAGCACAGTCATCAGAAATACATACAAAATAACTTGAATTAATTTGCTCTATGTAAATTAGAAGACAATATGACAATGAGCTCAGTGCTCACTTTGAGCTCTGAAGAACTAATAGATTATAGATTTACTTTTTAGATAATAAGCCAAAACTAGGGCTCTTACAAATCCACTCTGGAGCCACTTTGAATACTGCACCCTTCAGTCACACAGGAAATTAATTGTTCACTCTTAACTACCTGACCTCATCAAAGGCCACTTCGGAGCAGGAATGTGCTCTTATCTATAATCCCTCGAAGATACTGTTTTCTATATTACCTCCTCCTCACCTCTTGTTCCAGGTCAAGCAGTGCTTGGCGATAAGGCTGCAAAACTGAATCCAGCCCTGTGCAGAAGGCCCTCAGGTAGATTCCATGGAGCCCACTTTGGCCCTGCTGGGATGGATGGTGATCCTACCAATAAACAAAGAGAAGTCAACTTTTCAGCTCAGACCCTGAACCTGAGGAAGACACTCTTTAATTAGTAGTACTTGTATTTACTTAAATAATCAAATAATTATTTGATTAAATAATCAAAGCAGTGTTTTAGCAAGAGGAAATGGAAAAACAACTGAAGATAAATACACGCGAAGGGGTGCATTAAAGAAACACCACCATAACTGGCTCCATGGCAATGAGAAGGATTTTACTGCAGGGTTTGGTTCCCAGCATCTGTTGTGTGACAAGACTTTTCCTGAGGAGATGCAACACACACACACACACACATCTACTCACCCTGGATAGCCTATGACAGAACAAAGTACAGATACTACCGAAGTCTGACTTGGTTAACCAATCAGTTTCATGGGGTTATTGACAGAAATATGAGTGAGAGATTACTTATAGGAGCAGAAATGTCAAAGATCACCAAATCCCACACTACCATGGGTGACAAAAAGCTGAGAACCTGGAGCACACTCTGCAGCCTATAGGCAGCTTAACAGGTTGGACTGTCCTGTCTAGGTAGCTCGGTTGATCTGAACCTCTTCTAAGCAGCTCAGCTGTTTCCTGCTTCTTTTTGGCTGCTTCAGAGGAAGGGGCTTAGTGAATGTGGCTTCAGGGACTTCCTAAAGCTATTCTGAGTTACTGACTTTCTGTCTTAAGGTGATTCCTCCTATGGTAGCTCACAACTACCTTTAAGTCGTATTCCTGGAGTACCAATACCTCCTGGCGTGGGCAGGCTTAAGAAAGGCACATGATACACATATGTGCAGCAAGTAGAACTTATACACATGGAATAGGTTTTTTTTGTCTTGTTTTTTGAGACAGGGTTTCTGTGTGTACCTCTGGCTGTCCTGGAACTCACTCTGGACCCAGTTGGCCTCTAACTCGCAAAGATCCACCTGCCTCTGCCTTCCAAGGGCTAGTATTTAAGGCATTTGCCAGCACTGACTAAAAGTAAATCTTAAAAAACAAACAAACAAAACAAAATACAAAAACAAAAAGCCCAGTAACTTGTGAGTCTGAAAGCCAATCTGGAGGTTGTGAGACTCTCACTGAAGGGTTATCTAAAATATGACTTGTCTTTCAGGAACCCTTCAAGTTGTGTGGCCGGTCCCTGCTGCTTTCCAGACAGCTGGGCTTGTCTGCAAGTGACTCTCAGTAGTCTTTATCACTTATTCTTTGGAGGGAGGGGTCTAGGGAATTTGGTCAGTTTCATATAAAACTTCTCATATAGTTTTATATGAGGAATTAATGGTTAAAGTTAGCTGGAGTCTATGAAGGATACTCAGCCCTCTTGCTAGGTAGAGATCTGGGTAACCAGGTTGAGAGTGGTAGACAAGAGTACAGAATTCAGCACCAGATGTGCTAAAGAAGCTTGGGGTCAGGGGTTAGAAAGCACAGTGTAGCCAGCCAAAAGATGCTAGTTGAAGAATCCTGATGTTCCTAAAGATAAACGTTCATAGCATGGACATGAGCAGATGGGGTTACAACCAGTCTTTGTTCTGATCCTATGGCATTACAGAAAACTGAAATGAGTCTTCATCTATCACAAAATGAAAAGAAAGGGTTTTGGTGAGGCTGTTATTTCACCTTTTTTTTTTTTTTTTTTTTTAAAAAGCACTATTAGGACTTCCTTTAGAACTGGAGAAGTGGGAATTCTCATGTCATGTAAGATAAAATCTGTATGATACATGGATAGGACAGAAGTTTTGTTGTTCTTATCCAGGAATAAAGCAATGAGAAATCTTGCCTTCCCTTGAACATTTCCAGTGGCTCATAAACTCACGTGTATTCCAGAAATTCCTAATTCCTAGTTTGAGTGAATTCACACCCTTGCCCTGTAGAAGCACATATCCAGAGAACATCATCCCACCTGTTGCTGCACATGGCCTGTGTATTGTTCAATGAACTCTGTGAATCGAATGTAGTCTGTGCCAAGCCGGCAGAGTCGATTCAGGACACTAGTTTCACTGGGGTGAAGAAATGGGAAGTCCTGGGAAACCTGCAAGAAGAGGGACAGTCATAAAGAAAAGTTGATGCCAGCTAGTCGCCAGCCAGGTTCTGGAGGGTTTAAAATGTTTCACATTCTTTATTTCCTTTCCTTAAGTTATCATGGTTTTACTTAGCTTTAATGTTCCCTGTCACCGGGTTGGTAATTCTGGTAACAATATAGTTAAACCACTACAAGGTAATGTTCCTTATCCAGATGTAACTGCTTGATCTTCAAATAGATAACATATAGTAAAGAATTCACATGCTAAGGGCTGGAAAGATGGCTCAATGTGTAACGGTGCTTGCCACCTGACAACCTGAGTTTGAGTTCCAGGACTCACATAGTAGGATATTCCTCTAAGTTGTCCCCTGACCTACCTACACATGGGTGGGGGGAGAGAGAGAGACAGAGACTCCCTTGGCTTGTATTCTCAAATTATGTCTTGCTTGAAAGCTTAGGCAAGTTATGGTACCTCTCAATGTCTTAGTTTTCATATGTAAAGTGATAATTAGGTCATATAAAGCACACGTGTTAATCACATAGTAAGTGTTCAATACAGACATTTGTCTTTTATTACTAACAAGACATTTCTATATAGTTACCAAGTGATATCTCTGAATATTTCTTGTTGGCAGAGTTTTAGAGAAGCTCTAGGTTTCAGTGCGAGGGCTCAGAGGGTCAGGCACTTGCTACACAAACCTGAAAACCTAAGTTCAATCCCTGGAACCCGCGTAAAGGTTGGAGGGAGAGAACTACTCCACAAAGCTGACCTCTACATACACTTTGTGACCTGTATGTCCACCCTTGCATATGATACACACATACACCAGTTAAAAAAGAATTCCATGCTGGGTGATGGTGGCGCACACCTTTAACCCCAGCACAGGAGGCAGAGGCAGGCTGGTCTCCGGAAGTTCGAGGCCAGCCTGATCTACAAGAGCTAGTTCCAGGGCAGACTCCAAAGCTACAGAGAAACCCTGTCTCAAAAAACAAAACAAAACAAAATAAAAAAACAGGGCTGAAGAGATGGCTCAGAGGTTAAGGGGATGCTAGCTGTTCTTCCAGAGGTCAATTCCCAGCAACCACATGGTGGCTCACAACCATCAGTAATGAGGTCTGGTGCCCTCTTCTGGTGTGCAGGCACACATGCGGACAGAACACTGTACATCTTAATTCCTAGAACTGACACAACTAGTCAGCATATAGCTATCCAAGCTTCAGATTTACGCATTCACAAGCTGGGACAAGCAATTTTAAGTTACTCGGTTATTGAGGGCACCAGGAATCAGTAATGGAAGCAGAATATGCTAACAGTTCTGAGACTGGAGCCAGACGGACCTCTGTTCAAGACTACGCTAGACTAACTAATGTGACCCTGGGAGTTAACTTTCTGCACTAGACGCTGTACGATTAGATGATCCAATGCACACTGCGCTATATTCAGTCTCCCGGTCCTAGTTAGGTTTCTACTGCTGTGACAAAACAAAGTGTTTAGTTCAGCTTACAGTCCTTCAGGAAGGGAAATCGGAGCAGAAACTGAAGCAGAGCGCATGGAGGAATTCTGTTTACTGGCTCGCTCCGTCTGGCAAGCACAGCGGCTGGGCTTTATTAACCGCGCCCGCCGAGACCACCTGCTGAGGAGCTCCCACAGCCCCCAGTGCATTGGGCGTCTACAGCAGTCATGGGTAAAGAAAATCCAGCACAGGCCTGCCCACGGGCCGACACGACGGGCATTTTCTCAAGCTCTAGCTTGTGTCAAGCTGGAAGGAAGGAAGGAAGGAAGGAAGGAAGGAAGGAAGGAAGAGAAGGCAAGAGGAGAGAAACAGAGCTAACTAATCAACACATTCCTCTTACACTTTTCTGAATACAGGAAAAGCTCTTTCAAGTTCTTCACCTGGTACGGAAATTTCCGAAGAAAGGAGGGAAACGCCATACGCTTACAAATTCATTTTTTCACCCAACACAATGTACTGCGTGTTTATAGTGCCTTGAGCTCTGTGTATTTCCACTATTCTCAAAACTCAGTGTGAAACAATGCAAGCTTGAATATACGGGGGCACCCTACTCCCTTTTTAATAATAAACCATCATCTAATTCCAGATACACATTCAGGGATTCGGTTTAACAGTAAGTTTACATGCAGTAAAAAGGACAGTTCTAGCCACTCGTAGTGGTTCCCTAGCCAGGAGTCAGGGACCGCAGGGCCGGCTTCCCCGCCAAAGGCGGAGCGGTGTCGGGATGGCTTCGGTTTCTCACGACTCGCGGGCACGGTCAGCCGGCGTCCCCGGGGTCCCGCCCCTCCGCGGCACCCGCTGCACTGCAGCGTCCCAGCCTCTCCGTACCTGCAGGCCACTCCGCTTGTTCCAGGTGAAAATGGACCCTGGGTACCCACTCAGCGCCAAGAGCAGTTCGTGAATCATTTCTGGGGCGGCCTCGGAGTCCCGAGATTTACAGCCTTCTCTCTCAGCGCCTCTGCGGGCGCCCACTCACACCCAGCCGAGCCGCTCGCTGCCCAGACACCCCGCACACCACCGCGCGCCCGCCGAGCAGTCACCGGGCTGCGCGCCGCGTCCCGGAAATGCGCGCGGCTCGGGGGCGCCCACCCGCTCGCTCCCGCCACGGAGCGCGGTGGAGGCGCCGGAGGTGCCGTCGCGCATGCGTCTGGGGAGCCCAGAGTGGCTCGCTCGGACTTCCGGCTTGAGAGCCGCGGTACCGGGGCTGCTGGCGGGCAAGACTGGTCTTAGCCGGACCGGAGTGGTTGAGGCCGGCCCAGGGAGAGGGATGCTAGTGAGCTGACAGGCGGGTTGAGAGACGCGGCCAGGGTTGGGCCGGAGGGAGCGCTCGGGACGCCTCGGCAGGGTCTGTGGCATTTTGACCGACTGACTGCACGAGGTCTCAGAGTGACCCGGCCGGAGGGGAGAAGACAAAGAGGCCGGAACCTGACAGCCGCCGCTGTGGAGCAGCGCTCGGAGCCCACGGGCTCGCAGCACTGGCCAGCCCCGGCTTCGTTCTCAGGAGACCCACTACCGCCTCCTCTCGGGCCGCCTCGCTTCACCAACTCCTGTGACCCTTCCCCAAGGCCACTTGAGTGTAGAAGCCCAAGTCAGCTTCCCCGGTGCGTGAGCTTGCCCATCTGCCGCTCCCGTACTCTTGCTGAGTTCTTATTTCGTCAGGGAGGAGTAAACGAGAGACCCGACGTTCCGCACTTGACTTTGGTTCGGGCTGGAAATTCGTTGTTTGGCGTTCAAGGGGGCGGGGCGGACGCCTGGGGCTTCCGGGAGGACCGCCGAGGTTCGGGGAAGATTAGCCGCCCCCCCCTCCCCCCGGCTGGACAGAGGCTTTTGTTGTCAGCCGAATGTCGCCCTGCCGCTACAGTCCGCCTGGAGTCCCGTGCGGTTCGAGTTGACGCTACAGCTTTGATCTAAGTCAAGTGCACTAAATGCGAGCCGACTTAGGTGAGGCCGAGAGTAAAGTAGCCGGGCTTTTCTGTTCTCTGCCACTTCCGAGGAATGCCCTAGTCGGCACCCAGAACTGCAGCTTTTGAAAGGTCATTTTCGCCTGGCTCTTGATTTGCTGTCCTGAAATGGCACTACCTCCGAAGACCACTTGGAGCATACGGGAAGTCAGGCCGACTCTGGCAAGACTTTAAACACGTGGAGATATTCCGCTAATAGGAAGAAGCTCCTTTTTACAGAGAGACTCGTCTGCAGCTGTTTCTGCGGGGGCATGGGGAGACCGTGAACTAAGTCTGGAACTCAGACACGAAGAGGAAACTGCTCTCTGCGGCGAAGGATGGCCAAACCCACTCTGCGAGGAAATGACACTAACCCTGAATGCTTACGACAGCGCTTCAGGAGATTCCATTACCAGGAGGTGGCTGGGCCCCGCGAGGCCTTCTGCCAACTTTGGGAACTTTGCTGTCGGTGGCTGAGGCCAGAGGTGCGCACCAAGGAGCAGATTGTGGAACTGTTGGTGCTGGAGCAGTTCCTCACGGTGCTACCTGGGGAGATCCAGAACTGGGTACAAAAGCAATGTCCGGAGAACGGAGAGGAGGCCGTGACGCTGGTGGAAGGCTTAGAGAGAGAGTCTGGGCTACCTGGGCATTCGGTGAGAAGGAGGGGAAATTCAGAAGTCTGTGGCTGGGAGGGGCAGTTAAAAGATCAGCCTGGCGGAAAGAGGTTTGGTGATTTTTCTACTCTGGTTGGGAAGGGTTACTTCTTCAGGAGGGCTTGTCTGGAGATGCCAGCTGGGTATACCTCTGCCCACTCTATTACAGTGCATCTTTCACTTCAATTTTTGTTGTTGTTTTTTGTATTTTTAGACAGGATTTCTCTGGGTAACAGCTCTGGCTGTCCTGGAACTCACTCTGTAGACCAGGCTGGCCTTGAACTCACAGAGATCTGCCTGTTTCTGCATCCTGAGTGTTGGGAATAAAAGTGTATGTCACCACCGCCCAGCTCACTTCAATTTTTTAATTTCTTTTTTTCCCTTTTTTCCTTTCTCTTTTCTTTTCTCTTTCTTTCTTTCTTTTTTGTTTTTGTTTTTGTTTTTGTTTTTGTTTTTGTTTTTCGAGACAGGGTTTCTCTGTAGCTTTGTAGCCTGTCCTGGAACTAGCTCTTGTAGCCCAGGCTGGCCTCGAACTCACAGAGATACACCTGTCTCTGCCTTTCAAGTGCTGGGATTAAAGGGATGCACCACCACCGCTCAGTTTAATTTCTTTCTTTCTTTTTTTTTCTTTTTTGGTATTTTCGAGATAGGGTTTCTCTGTAGCTTTGGAGCCTGTCCTGGAGCTAGCTCTTATAAACCTGGCTGGCCTCGAACTCACAAAGATCCACCTGCCTCTGCCTCCCGAGTGCTGGGATTAAAGGCGTGCGCCACCACCGCCCAGCTAATTTCTTAATAGAGAAGAAATGTAAAGGTCTTTCTTTCTTTCTTTCCTTCTTTTTTGTTTCCCCAGCTGGTAATTGGGTTTCTATTTTGATCTTTCTGGAGTTCAAGCCACTGTAAACTTATGATAATGGAATAAACACTTCTTTGTTCTAATCTCCCCACCCCTAACATTCTGTTCTTGCCTCAGAAGCATGGTCTCTTTGGGGATATTAAATAATCTCCCTGGGAATGGGGGTCGTTTTCAGGTCACAGTCTCCTCGGAGAAGAGGACACCCCTGAAATCATCACAGGAGTTCTTAGGTGTTCTTCAGGAGTCAGTGGAACCCCAGCCCAGTGGTGTGTCCAAGAGAGAGCTGGCAAGAGGCCCAGCCCCGGGACCACAGAAGCACATGAACCTGGAGACTCTCAGAGCTTGCCAAAGGAGCGGTGAGGAGTGACTTGTGGGAAGACAGAGCCATTCTAAGCTGGGAAGCAGGGAGTGGGAAAGGGGTTTTGAAATAGTGGAAACCGTCGACTCTGTGGTTGTTGGGGCCTTCTGAATTCAGGTAGTTCAACCCTCTAGTACAGTGAGTATTCTTAGATTTCTTCCAGAGAACAACTGCCTAGTTTCTATTATAATTAGAATAATCTTATGCCTTGGTGATAGATGCTTATTTTCTAGATGTATTCTTTCCTATATTCAAGATATCTTTCTTATAGTTGTTTCTCTTTTCCTCTAATTGTCTCCATTCTTTAGACCTAAGTTCTTATTCTCTACGTGGAAGTTCTCTAAATACCTTAGTTGTGGAGGATAAAATTACATCTGCATTATTCCTGGGAGGTCTGTTATGTAAAAACAGTAAGAATGTTACTTCAGAATTTGCAATGTCTTCTTCCAGTACAGCCCACATATAACCATATAATGGCCTTTGTTCACCCTGTAACCAGGGGTTCCTGGACTCTAGTGCCTTTGTACCCAGTCACTTCTACTTGATTTTTTAGAACTTGTTTTTCTTCTTTGTGCTCTTTTGAATTACATTTTGTGTTTATTATTTAAAACTTGTTGAAGTTGTTTTGAATTCTGATCTTATCATCCAAGATGACAGTAATGGCATTCTTGGTTAGTGTGATAATGGTCTTTAGCCATCCATCACAGATACCTCAGCCTCAACATATGGACCTGCAGAATAATCAGGTTTTAATTTAAACACCTACCATGTGCTGCAGGGTACATACAGTGCAGTAAGAAAAGGTACCTGTTGGCCAGTGAGCTGACTCAGCTGATAATGGTCCTTGCTACACAAGTCTGGTGACAAGTCCATAAAGTCCTTAACCTCCAGCAACTATAGCACGTGCACCCCACATATATCATGGACACACAATGAAAGTTTTGTTAAAGTACCTGCTATCAAAGAGCTGGCACTATAAGAACATAACAGTGAATTATGAATATGCACTTTACTGTCTGAAAACAATGTTAAGGACTTGCTTAGTTGTTCTGTAAGGGATTGGCAGTGTAGCCTTGAGGTGGGGCTGTAGGGAACACCTCCTGGGGGCATTGGCAAGGCACTTCCCAAATGCTGGGTGAGTGTGGACAGGAGGAAGGGGGGCACAGGTGAATAAAAGTACCACACTCTGAAGAGAGCAAGAATGGACGAACTTGCTAGACACCAAAGTTAAGGTTCAGCAGGACAGTGACTGCTGTGGGAGGATTAAGGGTCTGCACTTGGATGGAGGGGAGGATGTGCTGAGGGAAACACTTAGAATTTGGTGACTGAGTGTGAAGCAGAGTCGTGTTGAAGACAGGTCCACCCTAACCCCCAGCCTCTTGAAATCACTGAATTTAATTCTCAGGACTCACGTGAACAAAATAGGAGTGACTAACAGAGATATGTTACCACTTGTACACAAGCAGTATGGAGGCCAGGGAGCAGCTTGGAATGGAAATACCTACTCTAAACACACAATAGAATATTTTCTTCTCTTTTTGTTCTGCTCTAGAACAGAAATCAAATTCTTTTTCATCCTCTGAGGTTTCTTCAACTCACTGAACTTTCTGAAAGCATCTCCTTTATAATTTTTAGAGGCTGCGAATGTGGCTCAGTTGGTAGAGTGCAGTGTGCACAAGACCTCATTTGACCCCAGCACTCCATAAAACTCAGCATGGTGTGCACACTTGTAACCCAGCCTTTAGGCGGTGGGAGAAAGAGCAGAAGTTCAAGGCCATCCTCTACTGCATAGCCTGGGCTATACGAGACCCCATTTCAAACAAAGATAGAATTCCTTCGATGAAAAAGGCAGGGCTGATTTGAAAGTTTTATTGTTGTTGTTTTTATGATCAGTCCAAATTATGACACTTTGGTTTCTTCCCTGCAAACAGGATCAGTTCCTAAACCCGATGTGGTTTCCAGGTTGAATCAAGGAGAGCCATGGATCCCAGAGCTCAGCTCCAAGGAGAAAGATGTCCCAAAAGGCAACAGCACAGGAGACAAACAAGTCTATACTGATCCATTACTATCCCAAAGAGAGAGAAGTAGCTGGGTGGAACAGGATCACTGGGGTTTTGATGATGAGAAGGTGGTGGGTGTGCACTGGGGCTACAGAGAGACTAGAACACTCCTTGCAATTCTCAGTCAGACTGAATTTTATGAAGCTCTCCGAAACTGTCATAGGAACAGCCAAGTGTATGGGGCTGTAGCTGAGAAGCTGCGTGAGTATGGCTTTCTCCGAACCCTGGAACAGTGCCGGACCAAGTTCAAAGGTCTTCGGAAGAGATATAGGAAGGTCATGAGTGGTCATCCACCTGATACCTGCCCTTTCTTTGAAGAGATGGAAGCCCTGATGAGTGCCCAGGTCATTGCACTGCCCATTAATGGCCTGGAAGAGGCCGCTTCCCATTCTGGCCAGGCAGGCACGGAGACTGAGACTGAGGAACCGGCACAGAGGGCCTGGAAGCCTGAGGATGGAGAAGAGGCTGTTGCTGAAGGCTCTGACAGTGATGACCTGGAGGCAGTCCCCCAGGACCGTGACAACCCACCTGCATCTGTCCTCTTCCGAAGCCAGAGTGGTAAGAAGCTATTCTAGGGCTTTTGGGATTGGGTTTAAGGAACAGTGAAACCGGATGTGGAGCCAGCCATTGCTACCTGCCAGCTTGGCCACTTTAATAGGAGGCAGAGGTACTTCTCTTCTGTGAGCAAATAATGAGATAATAGTAAAGGATAGATCTTTTTTTTTAAGTGCCTGAAATTGAACCTGGGGCCACAAACACACACTAGGCAAACTATACCATTGAGCTACATCTCAAACTTCAGACTTAGATTTTTCAAAGAAATATACCCAAACAATCCAACTGTCTTCAAAGGGGTTAATTTTTTTACTAAAATACTTTTCTTGTTTATAAAACAGGTTCACTGAAAAAAAATGATACTTTGTTGTTTTTATTACTTTTTAAAAAAAGGTTTGTTTATTTATTTATTATGTTTGCAGTGTTCTGCCTGCAAGCCAGAAGAAGGCACCAGATCTTATTACAGATGGTTGTGAGCCACTATGTGGTTGCTGGGAATTGAACTCTGGACCTCTAAAAGAACAGCCAGTGCTCTTAACCGCTGAGCCATCTCTCCAGCCCCATTTTTATTACTTTTTAAACAGTGATTTTTTTTTAATGTGGATAAAACATGACTGAAGCAAAAAAAAAAAGCTTTTCATAATCTTTGTTCTTCTCATCTTTCCATGCCTCTCCACTTTTCCTCCCATACTTTGGATCTTTTCTCTTCTCCTTTACTCCCAGTAAGTAGTAAATAATGGAAGGAGTTGTTCTCAGATGGGCGAGGACTGAGTGGAACCTTCCCTGTCTCCATAGGTACCTCAGACAGTAGACTCTTCTTGCCTAAGAGCACTGAGACCTGCAGTGTAGCATGTGCTCTTGCTTCTTGCCTCACTCTACCCTCTGCAGTACTCCACCCAAAGATAAAGTACAGACTGTAAGACCCTTCAGGTATTTGCTCTTGCTGGGGTTGCTTAATGGAGATAGTAACAGATGAATATAGGCCAAGATAGGAATTTGGTAGCAGTATGCTTCTGAAAGATGCAGCTCCTTGGAGTTTTAAGTCATTCTTTTATTATTATTATTTAAAATTTTATTTGAAAAACTTGTTAATTTAAAAAAAATGCCAAAATTAACCAGACTACTTTGAATATTGATTCTGAAGCCATGAAGCTTTACATTGGACTTTACACTTTGACTATCAAATATTAAATCATTCTGTAGGAAGAAAATAGTTATGGAGAAAATTTATCAGAGAAGTTAGGGATGATGCATTGTGACTGACAGCAGTTGTGGATCTTTTTTTCCTGACGAGTGATTTTTCTAGTTGGGATTAAAATTTCAGAAAGATTAGTAAATGAGAAGAGAAATGCACTCTGTACACATACTTTAGTCTATACTAGTTGTTCTTGTTACTCACAAGATGCCAGACAATGGCAGCTTAAGTAAGGAAGGATCTGTTTTGGCACAGTGAGTATGTCCATCATGCTGGGGAGGACGTGGTGGTGAGAGCTGCTCCCAGTGTGGCAGTGGAGCAAGAAGTAGTTAGTTCTGCTGTATCTGTAGTCAGGAAACAAAAGAGTGATGCACACTGGTGCTCAGTTTGCTTTTCTCTTTTCTATCTTTTTTTTAAACTTTTAAAAAATATTTATTTATTTGTTATGTATACAATATTCTGTGTGTATGCCTGCAGGCCAGTAGAGGGCAATTACAGATGGTTGTGAGCCACTATGTGGTTGCTGGGAATTGAACTCAGAACCTTTAGGAAGAACAGGCAATGCTCTTAACCTCTGAGCCATCTCTCCAGCCCTCTTTTCTATCTTTTAATTCAACATGGGACCCCAGCCCACGGGATGGTGTCACCCATATTCAAGATAGGTCTTTCCTTAGCTAACCCTTTCTGGAAACACCCCCACAGACATGCCCAGTTGATGAAGATTAACCATCACAGTGCATAATGAGTGTTGCCTTAGTCATCTGGAAAAGGCTTGGTTTCTTCAAAGCCCCAGTGCACAGCTGCACCAGAGGAGAGATTTCTGTATCACTTAACCTAGAGCTTTAGAGCCTCAGCTCTTTAGTCTCACTGAAGACTTTAAATGGCTAAATGTTCCTAATAAAGTTCTCTGAAATTGCTCAAGGATATAGAAACAATGCATGGATAGGTTTGGGAAACATGAACCTTTTAAATCTAGGAACCTGAGCTTAGGTGGCCTCCCTCCCTCTCTCCTTTACTTATAAACTGAACCCCAGGCCTCATGCATGCTTAGTACACTCTGAGCTAATGTCTCCAGCTTAAGTGGTTTTCCTTGAAGCAGGCAGTAAGACTGAAGAGCTAAGGCTCTAAGTTCTGGATTAAGTGATGCTGAAAACTCTCTTCTGGTGCAGGTGTACACTGGGGCTATGAAGAAACCAAGACTTACCTTGCAATTCTTAGTGAGACTCAGTTCTACAAAGCCCTCCAGAACTGTCACCGCAACAGCCAGTTATATGATGCAGTTGCTGAGAGATTATGGGAATATGGCTTCCTTAGGACCCCAGAGCAATGTCGGACCAAGTTTAAAAGCCTAAAAACCAGCTATCAGAAAGTCAAGAATGGCCAAGCACCAGAAACCTGTCCCTTCTTTGAAGAAATGGATGCTTTGGTGAGTGCCCGAGTTACTGCCCCACCTAGTGATGACCAGGAAAAAGAAACAGCTTCTTGCTACCTCCAGGGAACCAGTGAGGCTGAAGCTGAGAAGCAAGCCAAGGACACAGAGGAGGAAGATTCAGATGATGATGATGATACTGAGATACCCCCAGGTGCTGTTACAACCCGTGCCCCAGTCTTATTCCAGAGCCCCAGTGGTAAGGTTCTTTTACTTTTTGTGACAGTTCATGTAGCCAAGATTGACCTTGAGCTCACTGCAGAGCCAAGGATGCCCTTAAACTCCCGATCCTCCTGTCTCTACTTCCTAGGTGGTGGTATTACAGGTGTGTGCCTCCATGCCTGGCTAAGGTTCTTTCAGTTCTGATGGTGTGAATAGTAAAGGGACACTATAGAATGTAGGAGAAAAACCATGGGATGGAGAGCTGAGCTCTATACCTAGCTTTCCTGAGTTCTTATCTTTCTTCCCCATGTTTCTTATCTATTAAAACAGCCCAGTGAAAAGCTGCAAATTATTAATGTGGCTTCCTTCAGCACACGACACCATCACTTGCTTGCAAATTTTGTAGATTTGCTATCACTTTCACGTGCTGCTAGGCTTCCAGTTTGCACAGCAGCTAATCGGAATGGGGACATTTTCCAAGTAGCATGTCACATATTCTGCAGAATGAAATTTATTTTTACAAACCATACTTATGTTTTTCTTCTAGTTTTAGCATGTCTGGGTGGGCCATGTAGAAACCTGACAAGCCTTTTCTTCAGATACATTTATTTATTTATTTTGGTTTTTCGAGACAGGGCTTTGCTGTAGCTTTGAGCCTGTCCTGGTACTAGCTCTTGTAGAACAGGTTGGCCTCAAACTCAGAGATCCGCCTGCCTCTGCCTCCCAGGTGCTGGGATTAAAGGTGTGCGCCACCACCCAGCTCAGATACATTTTATCTTATGTGTATGTATGTGGACCTGAGTGGATGTACATGTAGCATGTGTGCAGTGTTCTTCAAAGCTAGAGGAGTGTATTGTATCTATTGGAACTGGAGTTTCAGGTAATTGTGATCTGCCCAGTGTAGGCACCAAACCCAGGTTCTCTGTAAGAGCACCACTGAGATATGTCTGTCTCCAACCCCTTCAGAGAAATTTTTATCTGCAGGTTTCTGTGGGAACTAACTGAAATCTTAGCTGCTGTATAAGAAAAAAAAATTATCCCAATATGGTTTCCCTCCTCGTAGGAACAAGAGTTCTAATTTTGGAGTCATACATATTTAGTAGTAAGTATGACAATCTCCAATATTAGCTAAGTGATTTAGTGCAAATTACTTACCACCTAAATTTGCATATGCATAAAGACCTTGGGCTAGGCGTGTTTTAATGATAGAGTGCTTGCTTGAACATGCCCCAAGCTCTGGCTTAATCATTCATATTGAAAATGAAGCGAAGGTTGGTGTAACTGAGGTACTATATGACGCACCCACCACAGTGCTAGGCGCATAGTAGATATTCAATAAATAATGGTTTTCACTTTGTAAGACTTTTAGATCAGCATTCCAATGTTGCATTGAACATCAATATTTTACAAAAAAAGTTGACTTCTGAGTTTGGGAAATACTAAATAACCCTCTTGGAGGTGCACAGTACACATTTTAAAGACTCTAAGATCACAGTCAATCCAGCAAATCTCTTATTTTATGGACCAGCTTCCAAGTATAAGCTTCTAGGGAATACATACAGACTTACACTCAGTATTCCAGGGAATTCAGGATCCAGAGTTAACGTGAAAATATGAATGAGTGCAAATTCTCATAGCCTAGGCTTAAAGGCCGCATTTTCTTTTTAGGATGTTAAAAAGTTTCCCAGTTGGGCTCAATTACAATGTTTTTGCAACATTTAGGTTTTGGAGAGAATTTCTAATGAAGCTTTTCTCTGTCGAGAGCCTTTATTCTTTAAACACTGCTACATGTTTTTTCTTCCCTGTTGTTTTTTTGCTTTGTTTTTTCTAACAGAGATTGGAATGTGAGGGGGAGGGGATTCATCAAAACTATTTCTGGTTATAGAAATTTCCCAGGAAGTGTTCCTGGGCATTTCCTTCTAAGCCCTTTAATCACTGGCACAATATGACCGAGAGGTGGCAGAATGACAGTGTGGAAAGTGTCTGTCTGTAAACACAGAAATTGCCCTCTTTAAAACCCAGTGACTTCTTGCTGTTCTGAGTTTCTCTGCAGGTACTGGGTATTCAGAAATACCAACCAGCCCCAGTGTAGATTATGTAGATGGAAGGCATGTGATAGGTCCTACATAGGGAAGAAAAACTCTGGAATTTTAGTAATCCTAATATAGTAATTTTTGGGCAGGAGCCTTACTACTTTATTATTATTATTTGAGACAGGGTCTCACTATGTAGCCCTGGCTGGCCTGGAACTTGCTTTGTAGGACAGGCTGGCTTTAAACTCATAGAGATCTGTCTGTCTCATCCTCCCCAAGTACTAGTATTAAAGGTGTACACTACCATACCCAATTTAAAAATATTTTAAAATACTTTTAAAAATTATGTCTGTTCATGTGTTGGCTATGCACATCTGACTGAGTACAGGTGTCCAAGGAGACCAGAGGCATCAGCTCCCCTTAGAGCTAGAGTTACAGGTGATTGTGAGCCCACCTGGTACTGGTGCTAGGAACTAAACTCACGTCCTCTACAAAAGCAGTGCATGCCCTTGACTTCAGAACTGTCTCTAATACCTCCATGTGTTTACTTTTCTTTATTTGCTTAGGGGCACATACACCATGGTACATGTTTGGAGATCAGAGGACAATTCATTGAATTGGTTCTCGTTCCCCTATGTGGGCTCCAGGAATTGAACTCAGTACCTTTACCTGCTAAGCCATGTGCTCCCACCCCACACGTTTCATAAATTCAAAATATGGAATTTACTGACCACTTATTTGTAATCATCTAATGTAATACTTGCTTCTCCCAGGTTTGCTTTGTTGTGGTACATTAAGGAAATGAATGACTTTTCAAATTGTGTTCTTGTATTAGGTTTTGAGGCTGGATTTGATAACGAAAAGAATCTTAAACGAGATATTTCTGAGGAAGTACAGCTGCATAGGACATTACTTGCAAGGTCTGAAAGGAAAATTCCCTGTCACATTAATCAAGGTAAAGTTATTAAGAATGAGTGTTCATCAAAAAGCCAGTGGGAAAAGACTCAGAGAGAGAAAAAAAGAAAACTGGCATTCCCAGAGAAGAGTATCAGTACAGTCCTGACTTATCAGAGACCAGGCTTGGGAGACAGATCCTACAAATATCTCAGATACGGCAAAAGATTTGACCCAAACTCCCATCTCATGTATCAGGTATCCCGTCAGGTAGAGAATCCATATAAATGTGCTGACTGTGGGAAAAGCTTCAGTCGAAGCGCACGCCTCATCAGACATCGGAGAATCCACACTGGAGAGAAACCTTATCAATGCGTGGATTGTGGGAAAGGTTTCCGTGACAGTTCCAATTTCATCACCCACCGGAGAATCCACACAGGAGAAAAGCCGTACCAGTGCAGGGAATGTGGAAAACGCTTCAATCAGAGCTCAAGCCTTATAATTCACCAGAGAACTCACACAGGAGAAAAGCCTTACCAGTGTGAAGAGTGTGGGAAAAGCTTCAATAACAGTTCTCATTTCAGTGCACACAGGAGGATACACACAGGAGAGAGGCCCCATGTGTGTCCTGACTGCAGTAAGAGTTTTAGTAAGAGTTCTGACTTACGTGCACATCGCAGGACCCACACAGGAGAGAAACCTTACGGGTGCCACGATTGTGGCAAGTGCTTCAGTAAGACCTCTGCCCTTAATAAACACCGAGAGATCCATACACGAGAAAAGCTGCTGTCACAGTCTATGTCTAAGTAAGCTCCCAAGGAAGGACCTCAGCAAATGTATTGTTTGGAAGTCCTCTCCTATTTTGTGCCCAGCTGGCTTAGGAAGCACTCCTCAGGATTTTTGCCATTGTTTGTTCCTTATGCTTCCCAAATCTAGCTGAGTCAAATGTCTGGTTTTAAGATGAAAAGTAGATTTGGTCTGAAATGATGATGGTAATAATGTCTTCCTTCTCGGTGCCTGTGTTGTTCCCCTCAAGAGGATATGGTGGTATATCCTGTGGATCTCATGTATATCTTCCACTCATCCTGTCATTTAGTGCACTTCAATTGGAAAACCCATCTCAGCAGTTTTCCAAAGAAGTTGTGAGACTACTCACTAATTGGGCCATCTTGCTCACTTAAACTTGTATATAGCACTTGGGAGGCAGAGGCAGGTGGACCTCTGTGAGTTTGAGGCCAGCTTGGTCTACAAGAGCTAGTTCCAGGACAAGCTCCAAAGCCACAGAGAAACCCTGTCTCGAAGAAAAAAACAAAAGCCTGTGTATACTCTTCCATTTTAAGGAA
Source organism: Ondatra zibethicus (assembly GCA_004026605.1). Classification (NCBI taxonomy): domain Eukaryota; kingdom Metazoa; phylum Chordata; class Mammalia; order Rodentia; family Cricetidae; genus Ondatra; species Ondatra zibethicus. Next base: position 82,005 of record PVIU01000887.1, read on the forward strand.
AGTCTTTTTCTTTTTTTCCCAAGAATCTGGGCTGGGGATGTAGCTCAGTAGCAGAGCACTTAGTATGCACAGGGACCTGGGTTCAATCCTGAGGAACACACAGAGACAAACAGTAAGTTAGGGGGAAAATGTAAACCTTCTGTAAACACTGAATTTCTTAGTTTCTTCAAAGGGTAAAATAATGTTTTATATATATATATATCATCTTCTTTGATTTTTCCCTTTTCTCTCCTTTCCTCCTCACCTTCATCTAAATTTCATCTGTCCCTTGTGGACTAAAAGTCAAAAGAGCAAACTAGATAGAGATAGTCACACAAAAAGCAGTTAAAGCTACCAATAGGAGTCATCTATTTTTCCTACACTCCACATACGTATATATATATAAACCTATGGGTGCTCAGTACTAACTGCAAGGAACAGAACCACTGCCATATCCCCATGTACAGGCAAAATATACTTTACCCTAAATGACAGGGAAGATGGTGGAGCTACCAATCTACACACACTCAGCTATACAAATGAAAGTATCTACTTGAACACAAAAGTAATTACGGGTTTTCAAAATTAGGTGGTATTGAATTAATTCCCACATATTCATAGACTTATGATAAGCCCTGTACGATACAAGTAAACAGTCCTTACCCTTGTCTTTATACTGGAAAACAGATAATACATGGACAAAAAGCCTAAACATATAGTGGTAACATATTTTAAAGACAGGTCTCACTAGGTAACATTGGCTGACCTGGAACTCACTGTGGAGATTACACTGGCCTTGAACTCACAAAGATCTGACTGCCTCAGTCTTCAAAGTCCTAGGATTAAAGATATGCATCATCACAACAGGCTGCAATCGTTTTAAAGAAATTTAGGAAGCTAAGTAGTGTTACTATACTAGACGTAAGTTTTAATATAGCTTGCTTGCTCTGAGAAAAATCTGGAAAGTATTTTTTCAGGAAACAGTAAGCATTCAAAGGAAGAAAAGTAACTAGATAATTATAGTGAGATAGACTTTTTAAAACTAGTTGTAAAATTGGTGCTAGATGGGTAAAAAGTGAGAAAACATCGAAGCACAGGACAAAAGGTATAAAGTTCACTAAAGCAGGAAAAGCCTAATGAATGTATGATATAGCTGTACAGTAGGCAGAGAATCAACTCGGTGGAGAAGGAGTGGTGAAGGGAGACCCTGAGATGTACTGTGCTAAGCTTATTGACAATGGGATGGCAGCTTGACTCAGGGAAAAACGAGTTTTAGAAGACTAGCTCTTTTGAGAGATAAATATCAGAAATTACCATCTATTGAAGATATTTGATGAGCAGGTCAGAAAAGATGGCCAAGACCTGGAATAACTAACTTTCACATTTTCACTTATATTAGATACCCTCGGCTAGATTAAGATCTGAGGTAGTAGTGAGGAGAAAAGACTGCTCTAAAATTTTTTAGGATGAGTAATTAGGGTTTTGGTATTAAGGAATTCTAAACAAAAAACTAACATTAACAATTAAGGAGCTGGGTGGTGGTGGCACACGCCTTTTATCCCAGCACTCAGAAGGCAGAGGCAGAGGGATCTCTGTGAGTTTGAGGCCAGCCTGGTCTACAAGAGCTAGTTCCAGGATAGGCACAAAGCTATAGAACCCTGTCTCAAAAAACCAAAAACAAAGAGAAAAAAGAAAAGACAACTAAGGAAAAATGGTATCTCAATTATGCTACCAAAGCAAGCAGGAAGGTACAAGAAACCCCTGTCTAAAGCAAGGGCTCAGGATCTGAGATGGCTTTGGAAGTGAGCTGCAATGTCAAGAAAAATAGGATTATTATTGTTAGTATAAATCTATGTATAATACTGTGGAAAAGGCATAAAGGTATTAGCAAATAGATGGTTCCAAATATCTTGTGTGTATGTTTAACTGCTTCTGTTTCTCTTCCTGTAAAGCAGAATAATGTTTACAGCACATCTGCCTCTCAGGGATATCATGTTAATAAAAATTATGTCTATAAAGTGCTCTGTGTTTCTTCAGGTGTTTCAGTGTACATTTTACATATGCAAATTATATAGAATTATTAGCTTAATCATAAATTCTTTTGATTAAATTGTGGATGGTAGGAAAAAAATTCTTTGTTTTTTCCCCCTTCTTGTTATTATTAGTGACCTGCCTGAATTTTTACCCTGAAGGCAATGGAATAAATTACAATCACATTAAGATACCTAGGTAAGGAAAATGAGTCAGATTTTAAATTACACAGGACCCTTCAACTTCCAAATGAGGAGACTTTATAAAATGAACAGGGTGAACTCTGATCACTAGAGGAAGATCCAGGTCATTTCAAACTACCTCACAAATACTGCCAAGTCTCCCATTGCTGAGGGTGGACAGAAGCAAAAGTAAGCCTAAGAAAGTACTAAGAGGAGCAAGATGTTTAGGCCTCTAACCTTTACGTCTACAGCCTTCGTGGAAGAGGCATGCACAGAAATGTGTATTGGTAGAAATGACGTGACCTGCTCTCACCATGTTTCCTTAACACTGTTAACTACTTTCCCATATTTTCTCATTGAATATATTATACACACTAATTTTGTGTCAATTTTTATTCTGTAATACTTTCTTTTGTTTTTTGTTTTTCGAGACGGTTTCTCTGTAGCTTTGGAGTCTGCCCTGGCACTAGCTCTTGTAGACCAGGCTGGCCTTGAACTCACAGAGATCCGCCTGCCTCTGCATCCCGAGTACTGGGATTAAAGGTGTGCGCCACCACTGCCCGGCTTCTATAACACTTTTTTTTTTCAGAGTCTAAGCATAGGATTCTATAACACTTTTAAAGAGTATTAAATACCTACATTGAGGGTGAAGATGCAGCTCAGTGGTAAAGTGCTTGCCTAGCATGGGCAAGGTCCTGTATTCAATTCCCCAGCACAGTAAAGAAAAGAATGCTGTGGTCTGTGCTGCCCAAGGCCATGTTGATGTCCCAAGTCTATCCGGCTGCCAGAGGCGACGGTGATGTTTGCAGTCTGTTACCACCAAAGTCCTTGTAGATGTCCATGATCTGTGCTGCACTGACTAAAGGGCAAGGAAGCTGCTTTTGCAGTGGAATTGATGACTGCAGACTCACAGCTGAGAATGAGAGACCTCTTTCCTCCACACTCCAAAAAAGAACCAGTCTAGACATTCGGAAGCCCCTGAAGAGAACTCTTTATAAAATGTGTGATAGGAATTCTGAAGCATAGCTCTTCACAGTTGACGGCTTCTGGCAGAGGTGGGGTAGAAAAGGACTCAGTTTTCTTTAAGGGGCTGGCCACTGGGAGTTTGATCATGCTCCAGTGAGTAGTACATAGGCAACACAAATTGAACTTGGTATTTTTTTTCCTTTTCTTTGGGGGAGGTCAAAAGGGAGGTGGAGGAGACCTAGGAAGACAGGGAGATTAATAGGATCAAGGTACAGTAGGTGAAACTCCCAAATAATCAGTAAAAATATGTTGGTGGGAAAAGGGTGACATTTTATGGATTTTTAAAAAATCTGTATAAGCCAGGTGGTGGTGGCACATGCCTTTAATCCCAGCACTTGGGAGGCAGAGGCAGGCGGATCTCTGTGAGTTTGAGGCCAGCCTGCTCTACAAGAGCTAGTTCCAGAACAGCTAGGACCGTTACACAGGGAAACCCTGTCTCGAAAAAAACAAAAACAAAACAAAAAAATGTATAAATGGACATAGTTAGAAATGTAAGGTTAATAAAACACATATCTATGAACTTGAAAGTGTAAGTATCTCCTACTGTGCACCCTAAAAGAAAGACACACAGAAATCTCAACCTTAGTAACTGAATTAAGGGTGCCATCAGGCTTCTCTGAGATCAGGGAAAACATGCATTCTAAGAAGGAGAGCAAGTCAAGCATTGTTTCAGGGTTTTTAATGCTGTGATAAAAACACTATGACCAAAAGCAAAGTGAGGAAGAAAAGGGTTTGTTTCTTCTTATAATTTGTTTTTTTTTAAAGATTTATTTGTTTATTATGTATACAACATTTTTGCCTCCATGTATGCCCCCACACCAGAAGAGGGCGCCAGATTTCATTACAGATGGTTGTGAGCCACCATGTTGTTGCTGGGAATTGAACTCAGGACCTCTGGAAGAGCAGCCAGTGCTCCTAACCGCTGAGCCATCTCTCCAGCCCCCTCTTATAATTTGTAGTCCATCATCCTAGAAAGTGGAGGCGGAAACTGGAGCTGAAGCAACAGAAGAGTGCTGCCTACTGGCCTGCTCCTTGTTGCTTGCTCAATTTCCTTTCTTATTCCACCCATAACCACCTGCCTGGGGTGGCATCACCCCCTGTGGGATGGGCCAACCAACTGATTAAGTACTGATTAGGCCAATTTGGTGGGAGCATTTTCTCAGTTTAGGGTTCTTCTTCCCAAATGGCTCTAGCTTGTGTCAAGTTAAAAAATAACAAATAACAAACAAACAAAAAAACTAACCAGGACATCTGTTATCTGTTAAAGTTTTTTCCTTACCATGCAGAGCCAATCTTAGCTGTCCCTTGTCTTTGGCTAAAGTGGTCATGGTATATATATGTTTATGTAAGCCTGTGCCTGTGGGCATGAGGTTATGGGAGATCTAAGAACCCTAGAAGCCACAATGCTACTATTACTAGAAAGATCTTTTCAGTGAGTCCTGGCACTGTGGAAGTCCTGGCAGTTTCTACAATAAAAGCTAAATAGAAGCTGATTTTAAAAGTGAAGCTCCAGCCTTATGTCTTTCTCACTTTGAGCCAGCAATTCTTTCCTTTTCTTAAACTGAAGTAATTACTTCAATCCCCTTTATATATTTCTAAAGATACTATGAGAAGGGCAAAGCCAGATTCTAGCTTTGTCACTACAGGGTCACCTGACAACAAGGCACCCACACGAATGGCTGTGGTGTGCAATGTGGCCTGGCATCAATTGTCTTGAGAAATAATACCTGAAAGCGTTAGAAGAAGTGGAGAGGGTCTGATTAAAGCTCACAAAACACAGAGGTCTTCCTGAAGACAATAAGCTTCATCTCAGAAGTTTTATGATCAGTAACGTGAAGGGAGTGCTAATTGAAAAAGAAAGTTACCAGTGGATGAGGGATTTAGTTAATGATCCAGTCCTCCAGCAAGCAGCATGGTGGTGAAGCATGCAAGGTCTCAAGGCTCTTAGTCTAAGATATTGCTGAGCACTTACTGGTGTCAAGACCCCACACAGACTTGGTCCTGGCTTCAAGGGAAGTAGTAGATAGTTCCCTGAGTGGATGTGGCAGATCTTGGCTACAACATATAGTCGGAAGTAGTTCCCCTCATCCCAGCTTAAAAGTGGAACACTTTGGGCTTCAGGTGATTCCACCGCCTTCTCAGTTCAGATCTGGTGTTGTAAGAAGCAAAGATGTAGCTGATGGATTCATAAGACAGATCCCACACTTGAGACGCGGTCAAATTAAATGTTTCTGCTGCCAGTTGATATTCTTGAGAAAGGTTTGTCGAAAAGACACCCTTGTCATCAGTCTATCAATAAACAAGAACAGTTCAACATAAAGAAGTGCTTTGTAAAAACTAATCTTTTTTTGTTCAAAATCTATTTTCCCATACTTTTTTCAATAATCTAAAAGGGAACTTATAAATGCTCATCTGTAACAAACTTGTTTATACTTAAAAAGAAGGCCAGAGTACTTTAACCCTGGTTGCATATTACAGACAAAGAAAGAGCTTTTAAAGCATATCTAAGCCCAGAACTCATCCCAGATCAAATAAAGCAGGGACCTATTGAATGGGTACTGGGAATCTGCACTTTTTCTTTTCTTTCTTTCTTTCTTTCTTTCTTTCCTTTTTTTTTTTTTTTTTTTGAGACAGGTTTCTCTGTGTAACAGTCTTGGCTATCCTGAAACTCACTTTGTAGACACGGCTAGCCTATTTTTTTTTTTTTTAAGGTTTCACCAGATACTGCTTTACTGCTTCTGAGAACCAAACCTGTTATCACCTGAGCCCTTTGCAGCTTTCCCCATATCCCCCTCTAGCTCTGTTACTGGGGCATTTCCTTTAGGAACTCAAGGTAATCAGCAAGATAATAAACATGTAACTTAATGTAGCAACTGAATAGGAGTAAGAATAGAATACTTCTTACACAGATCACAGAAGGATGAGCAATGCTGTACCAGAATCCAAAGTGATGCTGGTCATAAGATGGAACTGTCTGGCTCTTGATGTTTGAGGTCAAACAAAATTCTAGACGAAAGGGGAAAAATTCTTCTATTAAAAGCAAGTAAGTGAACTCATTCAGTAAGCACCAGGAAGACTCTCAGGAAAACTTTGAAACTCTGCTGATTTAAGCAGTTTCATCATTCCACAAAATGTACTGCTCATTACGTGTAATATGAAACTGTAGTTCCCATTTGGGGTGTAGCTTAGCAGAGGAGTGAGTGTCTGTCTCATGGGCAAGCCTCTGCACTGTCTTCCACCACTACATACAAACACACGAACTGCAGTTCAGATGATACTTGTACAGAGATACCTGTTATCGCTGTGACAGCAGCTGTATTGGGCAAGGAGTTACTGGTCTCTTCACAGTGATGGGAGAAAGACCACAGCCTGTCACACTCTCTCTTAGAGCGTCACATCCACTGTTGTTGTTTGAACACAGGGTCTCACTATATTTGGCCTGGAACTTACTATGTATATCAGGCTGGCCTTGAACTTAACTCACAGAGATCCACCATCCTCTGCCTCTGCAGTGCTGGGATTAAAGGAATCACACCTGGCCTATAACTGATTTTGTGGGATGTCTTTACTGTCTTCTGATGAGTTTATATAGGAAAGGTCTTTCTTTACTGCTCTACTCTCAGCAAATGGTGTAACAACGACAGCAAAGGAGTCACTCACAGCATATTCACAATCACATGTGCAATGGTCACTCAGGATATAAAAACAGTCACTAAACATATTCACAATCGCGTGTGCAATGGTCAATCAGGATATAAAAACAGTCACAGCATATTCACAATCACATGTGCAATGGTCAATCAGGATATAAAAACAGTCACAGCATATTCACAATCTCATGTGCAATGGTCAATCAGGATATAAAACTAGGTTTACAGTTTCCCTGATTTCTTTTTTTTTTAAATTTAACTTTTTATTTTATGTGCATTGGTGTGAAGGTGTCAGATCCCCTGCAACTGGATCTTCAGACAGATGTAAGCTGCCATGTGGTTGCTGGGAATTGAACCCAGGTCCTCTGGAAGAGCAGTCAGTGCTCTATAACCACTGAGCCATCTCTCCAGCACCAGTTTCCCTGATTTCTAACATGTTTTAAAATTTTTATTTTATGTGTATGGATGTTTTACCTGTGCATGTCTATGTGCTGCTAGTACACTGTTGTAAAATATTAGTTGAAGATGTTTTACATTCATTTATGCTGTGGAATATTTGTTTAGTAATGCAAAGATGTGTTGCATTCTTTTATGTTGCATTTGTTTAACTCTGAAAAGCTGTGTTACTTTGCCTGCCTAAAACACCTGATTGGTCTAATAAAGAGCTGAATGGCCAATAGCAAGGCAGAAGAGAGAAATAGGTGGGAATGACAGGCAGAATAAATAGAAGGTAAATCTAGGGAAGAGAGTGTGGAGTAGTGAGGAAAGGAGGAGAGGAGGATGCTGGGAGCCAATCACCTAGCCACAACCCAGCCATGGAGTAAGAGGAAAGAAAGATATATAGAATAAAGTAAGGTTAAAAAGTCCAGAGGCAAAATGTAGTTAGAGAACTGGGATAATATAAATTAGAAAAGATGGTTAGAAACAAGCCAAGCTGAAGTCAGGCATTCATAAGTAAGAATAAGTCTCCATTTACTTATTTGGAAGCTGGGTAGTGGACCCCCAAAGAGTAAACAAACAAACAAACAAACAAAAAGAACTACAGTATGCCCAGTGCCTGAGGAGGGGGCCAGAAGGCAGTGTCAGATCCGCTGGAACTAAAGTGAGACACAGTTGTGAGCACCCATGTGGTTTCTAGGTATCGAACCCAGGTCCTCTGGAAGAACACCCATTGCTCTTAACTGCTGAGCCATCTCTCTAACCCCAATTTCCCTAATTTTTGAGACAGGTTTTCCTGAGTAATCTAGGCTAGTCTCAAACTAGTAATCCTACTGCCTCCACCTCCCACAAGGCAGGAATATAGGCCTGTGCTACCAAGCCTGGCTGTAATTCTTTCTTCTTTTTAAGATTTGTTTGTTTGCTTATTATGTATACAGTGTTCTGCCTGCACACCAGAAGAGGGCGCCAGATCTCATTACAGATGGCTGTGAGCCACCATGTGGTTGCTGGGAATTGAACTCAGGACCTCTGGAAGAACAGTCAGTGCTCTTAACTTCTGAGCTATCTCTCCAGCCCTGTAATACTTAATTTTTAAGTAAATGTTACATATTTCCATAACATTAATTTTATTTTTTAACATCTATTTAGAGAGGGAGGGAGGGAGGGAGGGAGGGAGGGAGAGAGAGAGAAAATCAGAGGACCCTGTGAGTCACCCAGACAGAACTCAGGTAGGTCATCATTGTTGGCAGTATACATCTCCACCTGTGAACCATCTCATTGGATCCATGTGTTAATTTTATTATAATCATCTTCAAAATTCTAGATGACCTTTATTTTTTTTATGTTTGTTTGCTTGCTCATTTTGTTGTTGTTGTTTTTAAGACAGGGTTTCTCTGTGTAGCTTTGGAACCTGTCCTGGAACTTGCTCTGTAGATCAAGCTGGCTTCAAACTCACAGAGATCCACCTGCCTCTGCCTCCAGAATACTGGGGATTAAAGGCATGCGCCACCACCGCCCAGCCTATGACTTTATTTCTTAAACAAACAAAACAATAACAGCAAAAGACTGAGTTCCCAGCACTAGGGATTGTAGCTGTCAGTAAAGATGAACACAGCCAGAGTAAGAGAAAGACAGAGAGAGAGCCCTGCCATCATGAAATTTCAAATAAAAGCTAAAACTTCCAGCACTTCAATAAGACCCAGAAATCACGTACACACTTAATTTGCAAATATCTGCATTTTAGTACAGTACTTTCCCACATAAATCTTGCAATCTGGGGCCTGGAGGAAGCAGGGCAAGAGGGTTGTCTGGGCAACATGAAACTCTGCCTTACCCAGAGGTATCCGGTGTTGTCTCACAAAATCAACATGACCCAGGGAGCCTCCCTCGGAGGAGTTGAGGAACGTTCCATGCCCAATTCTGTCAGGAAGTAGATCCAGCAGCATTTGTGTTTCTTTTTTCTTATCTGGAATCTTCAGAAAAATGATAAGAGGGGATCAATGGCCTCTGCCTTCTGAGTGGTGAACGCCAATGTTTTTAAAAAACAGAATTACTTAAACCTTCTCAAGCCTCCTCAGCTCTATCAATCTTCTACAGCCTAATAGTAATCTCATGAAGTATAAACATAAAGAAGTAAAAACTAGCCAGACTATGGTGGCATAACCCTTTAATCCCAGCACTCAGGAGGCAGAGGCAGGCTGAGCTCTATGAGTTCAAGTCCAGCCTACTCTACAGGGTGAGTTCCAGGATAGCCAGGACTATATAGAGAAAACCTGTCTTGAAAATTTTAAAAAAAAGTAAACGCTAAGAAAAATGAATTTCGCTGGGTAGTGGTGGCACACGCCTTAATCCCAACACTCGGGAGGCAGAGGCAGGTGGATCTCTGTGAGTTTGAGGCCAGCCTGATCTACAAGAGCTAGTTCCAGGACAGGCTTTAAAGCTACAGAGAAACCCTGTCTTGAAAAACCAAAAAAAAAAAAAAAAAAAAGAAAAGAAAATGAATTTCCACAAACAAAACAAACCCCCTTACTTCTGTATGTGTGTGTACATGTGTTCACATGTATTAGAAAAAAACTAGAGAAATATATACACCTAATTTAATACCACCTCTTAGCAGGATTTTACACCCTTTTCCTTTGATACTATAATCCCTAATACTTGAAATTTCTTCAGGTATATAAAACTTTCAGTCAAAAACAAAATATTTTGAAGACACTGTTCACAATCTGAGGTGGTGGGATAAGGATGAAAATTTAACTCCACTGGACTGCAAGGCCACACACTCCCCTCTGTGTGCTCGCATTTACTTTGACAAGGCTATCTGTGAACAGACCACAATTAGGAAAATATCCAGTTATGCTCTCTTTCTCCTAGATGGACTAGAAGGCAAATGACCAAAATATTTTTAAATAAACTATTTCATACTCGGGCAGTGGTGGCGCATGCCTTTAATCCCAGCACTTGGGAGGTAGAGGCAGGTGGATCTCTGTGAGTTCGAGACCAGCCTGGTCTACAAGAGCTAGTTCCAGGACAGGCTCTAAAGCCACAGAGAAACCCTGTCTCGGAAAACCAAAAAAAAAAAAAAAAGAAATGCTTGGGGCTGGAGAGATGGCTCAGTGGTTAAGAGCTCTGCCTGCTCTTCTAAAGGTCCTGAGTTCAATTCCCAGCAACCACGTGGTGGCTCACAACCATCTGTAATGAGATCTAGCACCCTCTTCTGGCCTGAAGGCATGATTGCAGGCAGAATACTTCATACACAATAAGTAAATCTTTAAAAAAAAAAAACTATTTCATATTCAATGCAGCAAATAAGAAATTAAAATTCCCTAGCAAGTTCTAACCCTAAGCACAAGACAGAAATAACTGGTCACAATGTAATGGGAACCACAAAAACTTAAAAACAGTAACATTAAAGCAAATCATGCCTTAATGTTTTAATTAACATTTAAAAATACTTCTAATTCCCCCTTTTAAAATGTTCTTCTAAACAGCATAGTGACATATGCCTACAACCCTAGCACTTGAGAGGGGACAGAAGGATCAGAAGTTCAAGGACATCCTCAGCTACAAAGTTAATTCCAGGCCAGTCTGGGTTACATGAGACCCTGTCTCTGAAAAATAAGAAAGAAAGAGAGAGAGAGAGAGAGAGAGAGAGAGAGAGAGAGAGAGAGAGAGAGAGGAAGAAAGAGAAAGAAAAAAAGAGAGAGAAAAGAGAAAGAAAGAGAAAAGAGAGAAAGAGGAAGAGAGAGAGCAAGAGAGAGGGAGAGGGAGAGAAAGAGAAAGAAAGAAAAAAAGAAAGAGAGAAAGAAAGAAAACAAAACAAAAATGTTTCCCAAAATTTTTCCCCAAAATAAGCCTATTTCTATTAGTTATTTACAAACAACTTTATTTTTAAATTATAATCTGCCCTCTCCATTCTATGACAATATTATTTACCTCTGCAAGATGCAATGCCAACTTCAGACCTGCTTTTTTAGCTTCTAAAAGAGGTTCCAAGAAGTCTTTTGCTTGTCCTACCTTGAAGATAAAACAAGGGCACATGAGAATACCAAGCAAACTGAGGGATCTGGTGTTCTACTCCAATAAGGGATAAAATGATGGCAGATTGGTTTCATTTGAACCTCTTGCTTATAGAGAGCCTTTAATGTGCTAGACCCTTTAGGGAATACACCATAGAAAAGCTATTCTTGAGTCCAGTACCAGTGAACTCAGGTCAATAAACAAGTTGGGTATGATAGGCCAAAATTCTTATTTCACACAGATATTTAGTATTATGGGGAACTCATTTGATTTAGGAAGCTTTCATGATTAAAATCAACAACAACACACACAAGCACACAAACGTGCAACCACACCCGTGTGACACCTTTTTTTTGAGACAAGGATTCTCTGTAGCTTTGGAGCCTGTCCTGGAACTAGCTCTTGTAGACGAGGCTAGCCTCGAACTCACAAAGATCTGCCTGCCTCTGCCTCCCAAGTGCTGGGATTAAAGGCGTGCGCCACCACCGCCCGGCTTTTTTTTTTTTTTTTAACGTGTGACACTCTTAACACCCTTATCTATCCATCATACATAATGGAATTAACTTCTGGGTACAGAGCCTGTTACTAGTTGTATACTATCTTTAGAAGAATGGACAGAGTGGTAATAATATCTATAATTTATTTATATATTTATTTATAGATATATTATACAATATATTTATAATGTAATTTTACAGTATTTCTTTCAAGGACCCTTAAGAAATGCTATGCTATACATTCTGCTGATCTAGGCAGAACAGGGCTTCATTAGGTGTCTGCTGGTATGGGAGCCTTGAGTACCTGCCTCAGTACTCCCCTCAGGGCTCAGAAATTGGATGCCTACGGCAGGCAAGGATCTGAGGGTAAAAAAATTAACTCAAGCACGTTATATCTGCATCTGCTTTATTTTTCATGCGAGAGGAGAAAGGGGGCACAGAGGAGAGGAAGAATAAGGAAAAGAAGGAGAAGAATAGGGAGATCTCCACGAGGTTTCTGGTTTTTACAGACATAGTTGGAAAATTCCAAAGGCAAAGATACTGATAATATGCATATCAAAATCACAAAAAGGGCAGGTAGAACCTAACAAAACTGTACCCTGGAACAGATGATACTACCCAGGAAAGAGCCAGCATTCAAGGGAAAGTACCTGACACCCCAAACCATTAGTTACTAAACATCCCTGAATCCTGGAGTCACTCATTCTTCTAATCTCTTTTGTGATAACCAGCTTTGGGGACACCCAGATTTGTTTGTGAGCAAAGGTGGGCTATGCTGCCTTCCTGCTCAGTGCCTGTCTTCTATAGAAATTACTATGTGGTCTGTTAGCAGGTAATTCTGGGGCACTTGACTCTGTAAATTTGACTGTTAGAACAAAGAGTCAATGTTATCTCTCTAAGGCCTTGTAGTGTGGAGGAATGAAGCAAGGTCAATCCATTGCCCGTGCAGAGGTTACACTGCTGAGGTGTTCTAGGAAGGAATCCCATTTTGAAGGGAAGAATCATGGCTTCACAAGGTTCCCACAGATATGACAATGACTTTTCCAAAAGACAAGTGTTCCCGCAGCTCTGCAAAATGGGTGCCCCATAAGTTGTACTCTTATGTATGAATCTGTCAGCTGTACATTTACTGCATAGTCTTGTGGGCTCCAACATGCTGGCCCCTAATGCATGATGCTCCAAACTAAGCCTCACCCCACTGACTAATTCTGCACTGAGAGATAAAATATAATAACTTACAGTAGGATCTCCACTGAGGTCAAGGCCAAGAACTGTATCCTCAGTAGAGAGGAAGAACTCTTTAGCAAGTTCAACAGTCTCCTTGGCTACCGGTAGGCCACCTCTTCTGTCAACTGCCATCAAATACCTGTAATATAAGAAAAACACAGTTGATACTAACCTGGCAGGAAAGTCTTATGACAAGAAAATCACAGTTGAAGTCAGGCATGGGTGTATATGTGGCTATGATCAAAGTGTCTGGAAGGTGGAGGCAGGAAGGTCATGTTGGGCTACAAAGTCAGTTTAAGGCCAGTCTGGGATGCATGAGACCTGTCTCAAACAAAAAACAAAAAACCCAACAACAACAACAACAACAAAAAAACAAAAACAAAAATATTTCACCAATCTAAAATCAACTAAGCCCAGATAAGACTACCTATAATCATATGCCTTTTCCTTATGAACTTTGCCGCTTCATTGAAGTACTTAGTATAAAGCACCAAAAGAGTAAAGAGCAACTTATAACCACAAAATATTTGAGAATGGATGGAGTTTGAGGCCAGCCTGAGCCACAATAGACCATGTCTAGACCTTGTCTCAAACAAAATGAAAAAAAAAAACAACCAAAAATCAACATTTGAAAAACTATGATGCGGGGCTGGAGAGATGGCTCAGTGGTTAAGAGCACTGGCTGCTCTTCCAGAGGTCCTGAGTTTGATTCCCAGCAACCACATGGTGGCTCACAACCATCTGTAATGAGATTTAGCACCCTCTTCTGGCCTGCAGGCATACATAGAGGCAGAATGTTGTATACATAATAAATAAATAAATCTTTAAAAAAAAGAAAACCCAATAAATAAAGAGATAGATAAATAATAAAAAAAAGAAAAACTATGATGCATATAAAAAAGACAGTTCTAAATATTTCCATAAAAAGTGGCTGGCTACTTGGAATATAGCTTACTCTGAAAGGCAGTGAGTCTAAACATGACACTGTATACACAGAACAAGACATGAATGTCTAAGTAGTATCAGTATCTAGTCTGTTCAAATTTCCAATAATCTCACCTTTCTGTTTATATCTTTGGGTGTTTTGTTTTTTGTTTGATTCAGGATCTAAATGAAGTCTGCAGTTTTCGTCAGGCAGTGTATCTCTTATCTCACATGGTGTACATGGGTGTGTGCATTATCATTTGGTTTTTTTCTGTGTAACAGCTGTCCTGGAACTAGCTCTTGTAGACCAGGCTGGCCTTAAAACTCCCAGAGATCCGCCTGCCTCTGCCTCCCAAGTGCTGGGATTAAAGACATGTGCCACCACCGCCCAGCAGTGTGACCATTTGTAAGGGATGCAATTATAGGCAGGATATTGGGCATGTGGAGATCACAGAGCAATCGGTGTGGGTCCTCAAGCACCTACCTTTTGTCTGAGACAGAGTCTCCCATTGGCCTGGAACATCCTCATGTAGGCCAACCTAGCTGACTGTGAACTTCCAGGGATCTGCCTGCCTTCACCTCCTAGGGTTACAGCACGGACACCTGGCTTTTATGGGGTTCTAGGGACTTGGACTCACGTCCTCACACTTGCTAGACAAGTGCTCTACCAACTGAGCCCTTAAGTCTCTTTTAATCTATTCCTACTCATTTCTCTCCCATTCCCATTTCTATACTACCTCTTCTCATGTGATTTATTTGTTGTTTGTCCTACAAAGCTTCCCATAGTTTGGATTCTCTTGATTGTGTCCCTATGTTAACGTGTCCTCTTGTATTTTCTATTAACTGATTAATTGGATCTAGTCTAGAAGCTTAATTAGATCAGATTTAATTTTTTTGGCAAGAATAAATAGGTGATGAAGCCAGGCATCATGGCACATGCCCATAATCCCAGCACTTGGGAGGTAAAGGCAGGAGATCAGGAGTTCAAGGTCAACCTTGTCTATATAGAAAGTTCCAGGCCACTTGGGCTACTTGACTCTATTGCAAAAAGTTGGCTTTGTTAAAAGTACTGGATGTAGTAGTAAATCAAGGACAAGGACTCTGGCTTCCCTGACTCCAGTCAAAGGGCTTGTATACTGTTACATGAAGCACGGGCCCTTTGTTCTGTCCCGGCGCCCAGCTAGCTTACACCCGAAATAATCACACAGAAACTGTATTCATTTAAACACTGCCTGGTCCATTAGCTCTAACTTCTTATTGGCTAACTCTTATGTCTTGATTTCTATTTCTATTAAATCTGTGTATTGCCACATGACTGTGGCTTACCGGCAAGATTCTAACCAGCATCCGTCTCAGGCAGGAGCTCCATGGCATCTGCCTGTCTGCCCTTCTTCCCAGCATTCAGTTCTGTCTGCCCTTCCTCCCAGCACTCAGTTCTGTCTGCCCTTCTTCCTAGCACTCAGTTCTGTCTTCTCCACGCCTACCTGATTTCTGCCCTATCAAAAGGCCAAGGCAGTTTCTTTATTCAACCAATGAAAGCAACACATAAACAGAAGGACCTCTTACACCAGTATACTCCATGACAATACAAACTAAGGCCAAAGAGGAACATGGGTAAGGAGGGACTTGGGGGCCAGGAACATGCTGGACAGACTGACTGCTTGAAGGAAATAACAGCCAAATTGAGAGCTGACTAATGAGAAGGTAGATGTGTAAGGACATGATGGAAGGCAGAAGTGCCAGCGAGTGCAAGGCACTGAGAAGACTAGTCTGAGCCTATCGGAGAGAGCAAACAGCCAGATCATGTGGGACTGTGTGGGCGGCTATAGGAAGCCCACTTCAGCACAGCAGCAATGAGAAGCCATACTCGACTTGAGCAAAAATACTAGAATTTTACTGCCAGATGACTAAATTCAGAATTGTATTCTCATCTTAGCAACAGGGTTCTTGATTCTATTTTTTTCTATTGTAGGTAAAAATAGATAATAGTTGATTGTTAAAAAAATCAATCACCTTTATTAGACAATAAAACATCATATTCTGCTTTTTTTTAAAGGGTATTATTAATGCACCATCTTCTTACCTAACATCAATATCTAAGTTTTCTTGTTTGCACTGTTTTATGCCTTCAAGTATGGATTCCACGTAAGTCTTCTTTGTCATTCCTGGAAAGAGTGCAGAGTGACATATGTAAAGACATTACCACCTACTTCATCCTTCAGACAGCATCACTCTGTGCTGTGCTAGGGCCTGGCTAAAGGGGAATCATAGCCTTTAGGGAAACTTTTTTTAAAAATATTTTATCTTGTGTGTACACATATATATACATGTGTATGAGTACCCAAAGAGGCCAGAAGAAGCGGTCAGATCTCCTGGAGCGGGAGTTATAGACTGTGGTGAACCCACCTGATACGGGTGCTGAGTACCAAACTGGTCCTCTGAAAGAGCAGAAGGGCTCTTAAATGGTGAGCCACCCTCTGGCCCCAAGGGGAAACTTAAGTATAGCATCTTTGTCTGTTCATGGACCTGAAGTCTGAACCTAAGACATCATGTGTGCTAGGCAAATGCTCTACCACTGAGTGGCATTCTTATGCCTAAACGATGTGGCCCAGGCTGGCCTCAAACTCACAATCCTCACACACCTTCACCTCTTCAGAATTCCCCACCATTACAAGTGCTATCACGGGCTGGAGAGATGGCTCAGTAGTTAAGAGCACTGGTTGTTCTTCCAAAGGTCCTGAGTTCAATTCCCAGCACCCACATGGTGGCTCACACCCATCTGTAATGAGATCTGGTGCCCTCTTCTGGTGTGTAGACATACATGCAGAGGAATACTGCATACATAATAAATAAATAAATCCTTTTCACATCTAGATCTGGTTAAAAAAAAAAAACAAGTGCTATCACAACAGGTCATTTTAGCTAATGACTGGACTTCAGCAAAACTGAAAAGACAACACCTAAAAAGTGAAAAAACCAAAACCAATGTTAGGAATAATAAGTGCTTTATAAAAATGTTCATAAACAAACATAAAAGTAACAAAAGACAGAAAACAGAAAACAGACCAAATGACAAGCAATACGAGCCTAAATGAAAATTAATCTTTGTCCTCTTTTTCCACATATGTGCTATGGCATGTTCTTTATACAAAAATAATAACTTTTTAACTTAAAAAAAAGTAATTAAGAGCCAGTCATGGTGGTGCTACCTTATTCTTGGCATCTGGGGGTCTGAGGTAGGAAGATCTGAAGTTTTAGGTCAGCCTGGTCTACAAAGACACTATTTCAAAATAATCAAATAAATAAATAAAAAGATTTTCTCCTTTAGCAGGATGTTTTTCTTCCACTCTAGGGGAGGAAAACAAAAAACAAAACAAAACAACAAACCCCATGTTTCTTTCCCTCAGCCCTGCTCAGGATGTGCCTCTCATTCACAGCCTCGGAGATGTCAATCCAAGTTTAGAGTGCTCACGTCTTCCCCTGGGGTGCCTCGTAAGACTGTTCCAGAAAAGTCTCTATTTTTACTGGTCATAAATGCTTTTTTTTTTTTGACAGAAAACTTTCAGTATAACAGAAAATTATAAAGAATAAAAAGTAACCACTGCTGGGCGGTGGTGACACACGCCTTTAATCCCAGCATTCGGGAGGCAGAGGCAGGAGGATCTCTGTGAGTTCGAGGTCAGCCTGGTCTACAAGAGCTAGTTCCAAGACAGGCTCCAAAGCCACAGAGAAACCCTGTCTTGAAAAAAAACCAAAAAAAAAAAAAGTACCCACAATCCCACGACCGACAGATAGCTACATCTTATTTACAACTGTGCACACATGCTTATGTTTAGCAGATGAAACACCACTAGCTTTATAGATTCAGTAATTTTTATTAATTTACTTATTATGTGTCTAGTGTTCTGGGTACCGGATCTCAGATCTCATTATAATGGGTGTGAGCCATCATGTGGTTGCTGGGAATTGAACTCAGGACCTCCAAACAGCAGTCAGTTCTCTTAACCTCTGAGCCATCTCTCCAGCCCTAGGTTCAGTAGTTTAACACAGCATTGGGAGCCTAGGAGTGTTTTTGCAACAACTTTTTTTTTTTTTTTGAGATAGGATTTCACTATGTTGCTCTGGCTGGCCTGTAACTCCCTATATAGACTGGACTGGCCTCAAACTCAAAAGAGTTCCGCCTGCCTCCACCTCCCAAGTGCTGGGATTAAAGGTGTGTACCACCACATCTGGCTGCAAATATATTTTTCTTAGTTTATTTATTCATGTTTTGTGTGTATATTCCCACACATGGGCATGCACATACCACATTGTATAACTTGAAACTGATTCTACAATTTAAAACTGAGATTAAGAATCTCCGTTTCCCATTTTGACATTTACTTTAACAGTTTCAAATAGTTCTTAACTGGCTACACATGTTTTGGTGTAAGATCACCTATGTCTCTTCAGGTCAAGAAGGACTCAATGATAATATATAATGTCTCCTGATTACAAAACAAAACAACCTCCCTCTGTCCCTGAGAGTCTGGCCATGTAGTCAAGGGCAGGCAGAAAGTCATTCTTCTCTCACTTCTGCCTTCAGAGTGTTACAGGTGTGAGGCACTATGCCTGGCCAGACAGCGCTTATGGAAGTTTCTATGAAATTACTAAACCAAATCCAGCTCAACTCTGTCCCCAGAGGGTTGAACACTTTACAACTTGCTTCTAACCATTCTCTAAGGAGTCAATGAATATCTGACACTTCAGTGACTGCCATAAAATGGCATTCTATAACCACTTAGTGGCATTACTTCCCAAGTGCAGGAGCAAGAACAGCCTCTACTGGAGACGATGCAAAGGTGATGTTCTTTGTGTGTACGTGTGTGTGGCTGCATGTTCAAGTGTGTCTTTGTGTGGATGTGCAAATCTGTGTGGAGGCTAGAGGACAGCCCTAGATATTCCTCCTCGGGTGTCATTCACCCTGTTTTCTGAGGCAGACTCTCACTAGCATAGGGCTTATCTGCTGACTGTCTCCACCTGCCTAGTGCTGTGTTATAAGAGCACTGTGCCCAGCCTTTTATATGGGTTCTGGATCTTGAACTCAGACCCTCATGCTTGCAGGACAAGAACTTTACTGACTGAGCTGTCTCCTCACATGCTGTGTCCTTTTCTTGTAGAAAACAAAAACAAAGCCCTAAATGCCATTTCCCTTCTTTATCAAAGAGTGATGAAGTGGGTTTTCTACTTTCGTTTAAGAATAAGAACCACGAGTATCACTGTGGCTCAGGAGTAGGTCACTCGCCTGCAATGTGAGGCACTGGACCTGAAACTCAACACCACCATGTATATTTTTTAAAAGCCATTTTAAGCATCACTAATGTACACGGTGAGAGTTTTTGTTGTTGCTGAGTGATGGAAGCAAACAGGAACCTTGTGTGATCAGAACCCATGGAACAGGACAGCACATCTATTGAGAAGGAGTTCAACCCTACCAGTGGCACCGTCTCCTCTGGGTGTGCTCCTCAGCTCCAGGTACTTGACACCATCGTCTGCAAATTCCTTAATGACATCCTTTGTGACCTGATAATACAAGGAGTGCACACAGTGTTGGCCATGCTGGAGGAAGGTGCCAATGCAAGGGCCAAGTGCTACCGTTTTATTTCGTTTATTAAATTTGACTGGCAGAGGATGTAGGGAATCTCCCAGGTAGTAGGGATGGCCTGCTTTGTCCATCCCTTTGTTCAGCAACAGTTCACATGACCCCGTTCCCATGTGAAAACTAACTCTGCAAATTAGCCATGCTTCTTCCTTTCTTTTCTTTTTTTAATTTTTGAGACAGGTAGTCTAGGTGAGCCTTGAACTCATTTGATTCTCCTGCCTCTGTCTGCCTAGTGGCAAGCCTGGCTTTCTTTCTCCTTGACTTTCTAGTGTTTATAATGGCAGACAAAACAGAGAAATGAGTCAGAGTCATTGGAGTCACTCAGTGTTTGCACGGTGTTGGGAAATGTACAGACAAAGAAGTAAACAGCTCTACTGATGTAACGTTTAGACTTTACTTGTGTGTTAGCTAAGGTCATGGCTTAGGGTTCTTAGCCTTGTATTTTTCACCAAATTCTGACAGAGCCAACTTTTTCTCTGAGGTACTTGGGAAAATTCCCCTTAGGCAAAGAAAGTGTGTGATAAATAAAGTCAAATATCTAATACAGTACAAGTCTAACAATCTAAAAATTGCTGAAGGGACATTCTTCCTTTCTGCCATCAATCCTAAGAAACACCAAATTTAGATGGGGAAAAGGACCAGATTGAAGATGCCACAAATCTGCCATAGTTGGCCCTTCAGTTGTTAAACTAATCTTAATCTTCTTTGTGTGCATATGAACCTGCAAGGACAGTGTCTTAACAAAAGAACAAGTGTTGGCTGGCTTTACAGGCACCTAACAGGGTGGCACTTAGTGAATTCATAGCAATACAATGTCTGCATCCACTTTTTTGTTCTCACAAAAGTCAAGAAGAATTTTTTGTTGTTGTTTATTTTTTGTTTTTTAAGACAGGGTTTCTCTGTGTAGCCCTGGCTGTCATGGAACTTGTTCTGCCTCTACCTCCCAAGTGCTAGGTTAAAGGCATGTACCACCACAACCCTGCCCGAAAAGGAATTTTTAATAATAGAATGGATAGTTCAAGTTCACAATACAGGCTAGAAAATCAGACAGGGACTGCCCTGCTCAGGGCAACACTATAGCCTTCAAAATCATGTCACTCATAGACAACACAAGATACAGAGTACCAACCTGGAGCTTCCAGCTGTTGGCACTGGACCCTCTGGGGACTACTCCCAAGAACACCAACTTGCTGCCACTGCTATAACAAAGTACGGCCTCATCGTTGCAGGCTGAGAAACCTGGATCTCAGAACTACAACCAGGAAGGGCCAACTAACCCTATTCCACTGAGACCAATAGAGAAACCAGATGTTGAGAGCAGCTGTGTTAGGGGGCTGGCTCTCTCATCTATTCCCATTCTTGTTCCAGACAGAACACAATCCAATCAGTTAAATCCTAAACAGGAAAGTATATGGGCTCTGGAACAGACACTACTTTGTCACTTCCTCTGTGTGGCTTTAGGTAAGCTACATTTCATTTCTCTCTTCTTGCTTTTTTTGGTGAAGGATGCTGGGAAGTATGCACAGGCACTAAGCAAGCAGGGCTCCAACGAGCTGCAAGCCCAGGCCACATTTTTTGTTTTGTTTGTTTTGTTTTGAGACAAGGTTTCTCTGTGTAGCTTTGGAGCCTGTCCTGGAACTCGCTCTATAGACCAGGCTGGCCTCGAACTCACAGAGATGCATCTGCCTCTGCCACTCAAATGCTAGGACTAAAGGCATGGGCCACCAGGTCTGGCCTTTGTAGAACCTGACTCTTTCACATTATACATAGGTCATCTTGACTAGAGTTTAAGTGAGCCCCATGTCTTAGTTAGGGTTTCTATTGCTGTGATAAAACACCATGACTAAAAGCAACTTGGGGAGCTTATAACTCTTAAGTCATACTCCATCACTGACAGAAGTCAGGGCAGGAGCCTGGACGCAGGCAGAAACAGAAGTAGAAGCCATGGAGGGGTGCTGCCCACTGGCTTACTTCTCAAGGCTTGCTCAGCAGGAGTACATTGTCCAGAGTGCTAAGCCCTGCCACGTGAATCATTAACCGAAAAATGCACAATCGACTTGCCTACGGACCAATCTTAATGGAGGCATTTTATCAACTAAGAGTCCCTCTTTTAGTCAGGTGTGGTGGTGCATATTTTTAATCCCAGAACTCAGAAAGCAGAAGCAGGCAGATCTCTGTGAGGTCAATGCCAGCCTGGTCTACAAAGTGAGTTCCAGGACTGTCATGGCTGTTACACAGAGAAACCCTGTCTTGAAAAACAAGCAAGTAAAGAACAAACAAGATCCCCTCTTTCAGGCATTATCTATATGGCTCACTGTCATCACTTGGTGCTCATGCCAGCGGCACTAAACCAAATGAACAGAATCTTTATGTCTCATCTGAGAGCTTTCCACCAACTTTCATTCTGAAACAAGATGAAGGTGAAGATAGCATTACTCGACCAATGGTGTAATAAAGCTCATTATTTGCCCTACGATATCCACAATAAAGTAAGACCTGAGTCCTCATGGTAGACACTGCTAGCAATGTTCCAGGTTATCTGCTAAGCAGCTAATGAGATTACATCCTAAAATCCCTGTGCATGTCTCCAACAGACAGTGTTATATAAATCCATCTACTGTCAGGACTCTTTCTCCAACCTCCCATAAACCCCCAGAAGCAGGGATTGTATCCGTTGTGTCTTTATATTCCCCAAATATATATTCCCTAAGTGTAGTGCCTAGAACATTGGGGATACACAGTCAACGCTTCCTGAACCAAATTATTAAAGCTAATTCTTCTCTAAAAGGGAATCAATACAAATAGCACACTTATTACAAAAAGGAAGAAACTGACTAGTTCAAAGTTTTAATTCTCCAGAACCCAGATTACATTTTTTTATTTACCCTTTCTTATTTCTTTCTTTCTTTCTTTCTCTTTTTCTTTCCTTTCTTTTTTGTATTGCCATGCAGGTATGGTAGAGATTTCAAACCCAGGGTCTCTTTCATACTAGGCAAGTCCTCTACTACTGAACTACTCATCTATTCATTTTTCCCATTTATTTATTTATTTATTTATTTTTGTATCTGAATCTTTCCTGCCTTCCCTCCTCCTCCTTCCTTCCTTCTTTCCTTCCTTCCCTCCCTGTGCATGCCTCTGTGTGTGTGAGACAGAAAGTAGGAAGGGGGTGTCAGTCTTGCTATGTAGTCCAGGCTGGCCTTGAATCTGTCACCCTCTTGAGAGCTGAAGTATAAGCATGTGTCACATTTTCCTTAATGACCTGGGCATGGTGGTGAACACCTGGAATCCCAGCACTTGAAAATGGAGACAGGAAGACTAGGAGTTAGGAGTGTCAGGGCAGCCTCAACTACACAGAATGTGTGAGCCCAGCCTGGGATATGTGAAAAAAAAAAAAGCAAAAGCAAAGAGAGAGGATGAATAACGTAATTCCCACCTAAGGTCAAATATTTCTATTTTTGAGGTTTATTTTTATTTTATGTGTACAAATGTTTTTCCTGCTTGTATGTCTGTGCACCATGTGTATGCAGTGCCACAGGGGCCAGAAAAAGATGTCAGTGAAGTTACAGAGGCTTGTGAGGCACAGCATAGGTGCTGGGAATCCCACCTGGGTCCTCTAGAAGAGCAGCCAGTGCTCTTAATCACTGAGCCGTCTCTCCGGCTACCATGTTTCTTATGACATGCCATACATGGAAGCAGGATCAGGCTTTCCTGTCATTATTATTCCCTACCCAATAGAAGATGCGGATCTTGGTTCTTTCCCACGTCTTCCTTTTCCTCTTCCTTATTTCTTTTTCTTTTTATTTTTTTAGATTTATTTATTTATTATGCATACAGTATTCTCAGTATTCTGTCTGCATGTATGCCTGCAGGCCAGAAGAGGGCATCAGATCTCATTACAGATGGTTGTGAGCGACCATGTGCTTGCTGGGAATTAAACTCAGGACCTTTGGAAGAGCAGGCAGTGCTCTTAACCTCTGAGCCATCTCTCCAGCCCCCCCTCATTTCTTTAACAATAACAGACTTCAGGCTAGCTTAGGCCAATGTCTTACAACGATTTTTAAAAGAGTTGTCATTACAAAAAATTTAAAAATCAATGGAAAAAGAAACTGAGAAGGAAAAAAGAAAACATTTTCATTGGGTCCTAATGAAAGCAAAAGGTCATATGTAATGAGAGACATTCATTGCTTCAAAATTCAACATTCTAAACTCCTTCCATGTCTCACCATCAGAATATCCTCAGCACTAGTAGTAAGCTGGTGGATAACTTCGAACATCTGGAAACATCTACAAATGAACAAAATGTTTTAATACACTTTAGTCAACAAAAATTTGTTACTCAAGAAAAACTCCCTAAGTGGAATTAATTAGTAAATTTTAGATTAATAGTAAGTATATATTTAGATTTACAAAGAACCACAGGATAATCTTTTCAAAAGTTGCAATAATCTAGAAAATCAACTTAATAGCTAAAAATAAGATATTATTTATTTATATTTTAAAGTATGAAATAATTACATTCTCTAATCCTCCAGCAAAAGCAAATAGGGAAAAATCCACATTCCATTATTTTCAAATCTAAGAAGCAACTCAATATAGTATAATTTTTTGTTTGTATTTTGTTTTTCAAGACAGGGATTCTCTGTCACTTTGGAGCTTATCTTGGAATTTGCTCCGTAGACCAGGCTGGCCTCGAACTCACAGAGATCCACCTGCCTCTGCCTCCCGAGTGCTGGGATTAAAGTAATGCACCACCATCACCTGGCATCAATATAGTATAATTTCACAAACATAAATTATTACAAATACTATCAGTAGTCTGACAGTTGGAAAAATGTTGTATGTTAGGTTATATCTTCCATGCCAGATGTCTTTTTACGTTTTTATTTTAGGTTTTTCAAGACAGGGTTTCTCTGTGTAACAGCCCTGGCTGTTCTGGAACTTGCTCTGTAGACAACCAGGCTGACCTTGAACTCACAGAGGTCCACCTGCCTCTGCCTCCTGAATACTGGGATTAAAGGGATGTGCTATCACTTGATTCTTATCCATTTCAATCTCAAAATACTGACAGACAAAAAAATTCCTACAATCTCCCCAAACTTACTCTTCTAAAGTTCTTTTCTTTCCCTTGTCAATCATGGTCATGTGATCATGAACTTTAAGATGTGGCTTCTTGGCTATCAATTTCTTCATGGTACTGGAACTAATGGAGCCATTCAAGTGGGCATGAAGCTCCTAAAACAAGAGAATGTAATCAGTAAAAACATACCAAAGGGGCTGGAGAGATGGCTCAGTGGTTAAGAGCACTGGCTGCTCTTCCAGAGGTCCTGAGTTCAATTCCCAGCAACCACATGGTGGCTCACAACCATCTGTAATGAGATCTGGTGCCCTCTTCTGGTGTGCAGGGATACATGGAGGCAGAATGTTGTATACATAATAAATAAATAAATCTTTAAAAAAAAACCATATCAAGGATTTACAAGATTCCTAGTTCCATACCACGCTCTGGTTGTTTGTAGTTTGCACAAGGCAAACTACTTGATTTAGCTATACCCTTTCTACAAATTCTACCCACAAAACTTACTTTTCTTTTGTGGGAAACAACATAAGAGTTGTTGTGCAACAAGAATCTGCAGTTAATTCTTACCACTTTTGGCAATTCCACGTAAAAATCTGTCTTCTGTGGACACTGCTGTCCTTCTGCCTCCATCCTTTTAGGAGGAGGCAAAGATTTCATTCACTCTGACTCTGGCTTGGAGACTACAATCAAGTCAGCACTTCTGAGGTCCTGGCCTTTCTTCGATGGCTTTACTTACTCGTACTTCAGTAAGACTTGCTTATGTGTAGCTTTGAGTTGAATTTCACCTGTATTCACGAATGCAAATAATTTCAGATGTTAACACAGAAACAAAGAAACACCACTATTTCCTTTCACAGACCGCCCCTCCCCCACCCCACTACACACACACACACACACACACACACAAACACACGGCTAATCTTAGGTGTTTCTGCAGTGGGGAAATGACTAGTAAAGCTATGAACAAAACATAAGAAAAACTATTAAAACTCTGAGTTAGTCAAAGGTCAGGACGTCACTTACCTGTTTGTACATGCCTTTAACTTCATGTTTACTGGATTATTTCAGGTTAATGCACACATGTAGCACTTATGTATTTGCTTTCATAAGGAAACACTATTTCACAATCATGCTGTACCAACACTTTCCTTAAATGGGCTGGGACTGACCTGGACCGTATTTGGGCCCAGACCCTGGCTCTAGATGGAGGCTTGAACTGTCTCCTCTCCTCTGGGTGGATTAGATGCCTCCAGTAATAGATCTTGGAGTCATTCTGCCACAGAAACTGCTCCCCTGAGACCCTAATGAACTCCTGAGCACCAGAACTTGACATTATTCATCAGCTGGACTCAAAACTCCTCATAGCTGCTACATACCACTGCTTTGGATCAACCATTCTTAAGATCTTCCTCAGCTCCTTTCCTAATCCAGCCAGACACAAAATCAATAAATGATAACGTTTCTACACACCTTTGGGAATGGGTTCTTACTGGTAACTCCTAGGCATCCAATGCAGGAACTTCATTTTAAATCCCAACCTGAGTTGCTCTCTCTTTTTTTAAAAAAAAGATTTATTTATTCATTATGTAAGTGTTCTGTCTGCTTGTATGCCTGCACACCAGAAGAGGGCACCAGATCCCACTATAGATGTTTGTGAGTCACCATGTGGTTGGAGGGAATTGAACCCAGGACCTCTGGAAAAACATCCAGTGCTCTTAACCCCTGAGTCATCTGTCCAGCCCCCGTGCGTTGCTCTCCTTAAAACGGGGGACGGAGGACTCAACATGCCACCAGGAATAATTACATCTCTTTCACAGTTATTTTCAGCAGACATACTCAACACCATATAAGAATCACAGAATTCTGGAAGTGGAGGACAGTGTCATTTTATAGATGAAGAGAGGGTGATTACTTTACTCACTATAGGCCTAGGACAGAACTGTGAATACATGACAACCAATAGCATGTATGTGTGCAGGGGGCTAAATTACAGGTAATTATCTGTAAAGGTCTCTTTCTTCACTTTCCACCTGGTCTAATTTAAGATTTAAATGATTCTCTCTTGCAACGAGAACATTCAATAAAGGAGAAACTGTTACTTTTTGGGGTGGGAGGGCTCAAAACAGGGTTTCTCTGCATAGTCCCGGCTGTCCTGGAACTTGCTCAATAGACCAGGCTGACTTCGAACTCACAGAGATCGCCTGCCTCTGCCTCCCGAGTGCTGGGATTACAGGCGTACGCCACCACCGCCCGAAAAGAAATTATGACTTTCGCACAAGGAACAATCTATTCTTGCCTGCTAAAGATCCGCGGTGCCGGTCCTTTGCAGGAAGTCGGGTCGTCAGCCCCCGACTCGCCTAAAAATGTTCTCAAATACGAGGACCTACAGGACTTTTCCCCTTCACGCCGAAATGCCTGTAGAAAAGTGGTAACGAGCTCCACACACTCTAGCTGTCATCTCAGCAGAGGGCGCGTTCGCGGGAAAACGTAATTCGGAAAAATCGAAAGGTCTCTCGCGGTATTTGGCAAAGCGCGCTCTGCTCGGAAGTGACGCACACCGCACCCGGAAGCGAGCGACACTAGCGCGGTGTTTCGTGTGGAGTACTGCGGAGCGTCTTCAGGTCATGGGCCCGCGAAACCGTGAGCGCCGGGCGGGAACCGTCCAGAGCACCAACGACAGCAGCGCCCTCAGCAAGCGATCGCTGGCCGCACACGGATACGTGCGCGACGCCTTCGCGGCGCTGCTGGTTCCGGGACCTGTGCGGCGCACGGCGCTGATCCACCGCGGCTATTACGTGCGCGCGCGCGCCGTGCGTCACTGCGTGCGCGCCTTCCTCCAGCGCACTGGCGCGCTCCCGGCCCCGACCCGGGGGCAGATTCTGTCTTTGGGTGCAGGCTCCGACTCGCTGTACTTTCGCCTGAAGGCTGCGGGCCTCCTGGCCCGGACTGCCGTTTGGGAGGTGGACTTCCCGGACGTGTCTCGGCGCAAGGCGGAGAGGATCAGGGAGATCCCGGAGCTGTGCTCGCTGACCGGCCCTTTCCAGCTCGGGGACTCGTCCTCCGCTCTGTGCTTTGAGAGCTCGGACTACCGCATCCTGGGCGCGGACCTGCGTGAGCTCCCGCAGTTAGGCGAGGCCCTGGACTGCGCGGGCCTGGACGCCACCGCACCCACGCTGCTCCTGGCCGAGGCGGTGCTCACCTACCTGGAGCCCCCCGATGCCGCGGCCCTCATCGCGTGGGCCGCCCAGCGTTTCCCCGACGCCCTTTTCGTAATCTATGAGCAGATGAAGCCGCGAGACGCCTTTGGGCAAATCATGCTGCAGCACTTTCGGCGACTGCACTCTCCCCTGCAAGGCCTGGAGTTCTTTCCCGACGTGGAGGCCCAGGTACGGCGCTTCCTTCAAGCTGGCTGGACTGCCTGCAGAGCCCTGGACCTGAACGAGTTCTACTACCGCCTTCTCCCCGCAGACGAGCGTCGGCGGGTCGAGACTCTCGAGCCCTTTGATGAGTTTGAGGAGTGGCATCTGAAGTGTGCCCACTATTTCATCCTGGCAGCGTCTAGGGGAGACACGCTATCGGGAACTCCAGTGTTGCCACCCCCAGAGGCATCTTTTTGGGTAGATCCTGCTTTGCCTTCAGGTTTTCTTTCTGCCAGACCAGTCACTAGTGACCACCAGCACTCCAGTCTGAAGAGATATGGCCACGCCTCTGTCCTCTTGAGCCCTAGCATTATTTTCAGTGCGGGCGGCTTTGGAGAAGAAAAGGGGCGACACTGTCGAGTGAGCACGTTTCACTTGCTCTGGAGATCCCGTGACTCTGAATGGAAAAGCAGCCAAATAAGTACTTTGGGGACTGGAGGCCAGTGGGATGGACGCCTTTATCACACCATGACAAGGCTTTCAGATACTCAGGTTCTGGTTCTTGGAGGGAGACTGTCCCCAGTAACTCCAGCTTCCGGGGCTCTCCAACTTGAATTATACAGAAGTGAGGCCAATTGCCCCGAGAGTCAGAATGTAAAAGTAACAGAGGCTGCCTTGGAAGAAGGTCCCGTGTTGTCATGTTGGCGGCATTCAACAACGGAAGTATACTATCAGAATCAAAGATACTTATTTGTGTATGGTGGCCGAAGTGTGGTGGAACCTGTACTAAGTGACTGTCGTTTCCTACATGTAGAGACAATGGCTTGGGTCCGAATCCCAGTAGAAGGGGCAGCCCCCGAGGGTCGGCATTCGCATAGTGCCTGCAGTTGGCAAGGAGGAGCACTTATCGCTGGAGGTCTTGGGGCTTCTGAAGAACCATTGGGCTCTGTACTCTTTCTTAGACCAAAGTCCTCTGGATTCCTCTGGGAATCAATAGATATTCAGCCCCCTATTACCCCAAGATACTCTCACACGGCACACATATTTCATGGGAAGCTGCTTCTGGTTGGAGGGGTCTGGATTCATTCCTCCTCCGTTCCTGGAGTGACTGTTATCGATTTGACTACAGGGTCGAGCTCTGAGTATCAGCTCGACACGACATCTGTGCCCTGGCCGGTCATGCTGCACAGCCACAGCAGTGTCCTCCTTCCCGAAGAGCAGCAGATCCTGCTGATGGGAGGGGGAGGGAACTGCTTTTCCTTCGGTACTTATTTCAACCCCCACACAGTGGCATTAGAGCTTTCTTCCTTAAGTACAGGCCAATAAAGACTGACTCTTGATAGATTCAGGACCCAAGAATAAATATGATTGTAAATATTGCCATATACCCCAACACACACCTTTCTTACCTCACTATTGAACGTAGAACGTGAAAACAATCTTTAAATACCAACAATAAGATGGTACAAAAATCAAACAGTTAAAGGAGTGTCCATGCATCCTAAGGGTCTCAGCATCGTGCACCCAGTTTATTGGGTTTCTACCGATTTTCAAATCTTAGCCACTTACAACAATGACAACCCGTAGCCTAAGTAAGAAATTTTCCAAACCGGGTCTGTGGTCTAGATTGTATTTTGGAGAAAGTTTCAGACAGCTCCTTGGTAAGAATACAAGATTGAATATAGATCAGGAATACAGTATTGACCTGTTGCTTTGTGTGTAAAATCTGAAATGAGCACTGTAGTTTAAAGACTTAGTTTGAACACAAGACTGGCTTTAATAATGAAAAGTACAACTTAAAACTTGTGCTTTTCATCACTTTTTTGCTAATATTTTGCAAGTGCTAATAAACTAGACATTTAATTCCTTAGTCAGTTTTGTACCTGGTATAATGAATGTCCCAGATCTTATTCCACCTCTCACTGGCAGCCATCACTGTTCTGAGCCTGCAAGCAGCTTAGATTTTCAGGCGGCATCAGCCAGCTCTCTTCTAGTTTCTGGTTGAGGGAGAGCAGGAAGTGAGCCTCTACACGTTTGACCGTGGTGCTTTCTGTCACGTCACCTGCACAGGAACGCAGAGCACTGATGCTGCATTGCTTCAGGTTACAGGAATTATTTCCTTCTTAACTTTTTCAGACCTAGGAGCTGTGCTGGCTCCTTGTCAGAGCCGAGCTGCCGTACCCAATGTAGTGTACTACTTACTTTCCTTCCTTTGGCAGTGAAGAAACACCATGAGCAAGGCAGCTTGCAGAAGGAAGGGTTTACTTGGGTTTTTGGTTCCGGAGATAAACGCCCATCCTGGTGTGGCTGGAAGCAGGGATGCTGAGAAAGCACATCCTTTACCGTCAGCGCAGAGCAGAGCACAACCTACAAGTAGGGAGAGGCCTTAAGGCCTCAAAGCAATCCCTGCTGCCATCTCACCCATTCCCACCCCATGCCATATTTCCTTTAGCAAAGACACACCTCATAAGCTTCCCAAGTAGCGCCACCATCTGGGGACCAAGTGTTCAAATTCATTAGTCTGTTGTCATTCAAACCACCACAAGTAGCAATTAGCAACTTGTGACAATCTAAAATCATTAAATATTGGGACTGTAGTGTACCTTCTGATCTACAGTCATTAAACTCCCCTCAGTTATCCCTTAAATGATGGGTAAGTTTTTGGAGAAATTAATGACATTTCTTAAAGTTTGAGACGTAATCTGTCATGTATGTAACATGAGCTTCATGGCTAGGAGGTAGTGTCTTTATAGAACTGCTAGACTAGTGTGATCCTGGATATGGTAGTGTCTTGAGATTCTGTAAGTGTCCAACTTAGTCTTAACTTTTTTTTTTTAAAGATTTATTTATTTATTATGTACACAGTATTCTCAATATTCTGTCTGCATGTATGCCTGCGGGCCAGAAGAGGGCACCAGATCTCATTTTACATGTGAGCCACCATGTGGTTGCTGGGAATTGAACTCAGGACCTCTGGAAGAGCAGGCAGTACTCTTAACCGCTGAGCCATCTCTCCAGCCCCTAGTCTTAACTTCTTAGTGAACTTTGTGACATGGAGTCCCTTTTCTCCAAATGTGTTTTGTTGACTTTGCACATAAAATGGATGTGAAGGGTAGTTAGTATAAAACTGAGCATGGTTGTAATTTAACATAAACTTTATGCTAAACTAACATGAGACTTTCTAATGGACCCCTCTGAAAAAGTCTTTGGTTATGTCCAGGCATGAGCCTTGGAATACAGGGCTGCATCTGGCAAGGCTCTCAGTGGGCCAAGTGCTAGATGACTGACAGCAGCATGATTGGCGTGTCAGGTTCACCGCAGCCTGCCTCCAGCTTTCAGGAGCAAGTCAAAGGAAATTATGAAATTAGTGTTCTCAACTGTGTAGGAGATAGGACCAGAGCCCTGGCTATAAACCCATTTCATTTGGCTGGTATGTCATCAGTCATTTATAATTTCATTACTGTGGGTATAAACAGGTACAGGGAGATCAAGAGAATGCTGGTGTGTGCCAGAACCAAAGCAATGCGGCGGGGCCTAGTCTCCTGAACACTGCCAGGCAGCTCATTATGAGTAATTGGGCTTGGGCTCGGGCTTGGGCTCGTTCCCTCAAGGGAACCAACCTGTGTTTTCTGGAAGTAATTATAAGATTTGGCATGCCTTCCAACTTCAACCCTATTTTTTTCAACATGCTTAGCTAAATTATCTCCTAAACTCTTTGTAATTAGCACACTTAGTAATTTTGCCAGAGTATTTGCTCCATGACTGCGGAGCCGCGCTCTGTGTGTTCTGGTCAAGCACAGGCGCTGGGCTAGCTTCATTAATGATGGTCTGCAGCAGCTGGTGAGATGGACCACACTGAGAACTGAAATTGAATAATACCTTCTGTTTCTTTGTTTCTTTTTTTTTAAAAAATATTTTTGTTTTAAAATTCTGCTATCGAGCTTTGAGATAGTTTTGAGAGTTAATTTTCGTGACTATCTTTCCTCTTTTCATGATTTTTCCTTCCCAACCAGAAAAACTATTAAGGAAAGAAAAGAACTTTTACTCTGGGTCTCATAAGCAGTGTATCATATTAGACTAAGAAAACAAGGTTTGAGGCTGGAGAGATGGCTCAGCAGTTAAGAGCACTTAACTCCTGAGGGTCCAGGTTTAATTCAAAGCACCCATATGGGGAGGCTCATGACCACCTGTAACTCCAGTTCTAGGGGCCCCAACACCCTCTTCTGGCCTCCAAAGGCACCAGGCACATATGTACACAGACATGCGAGCAGGCTAAACACCCACATACATTTCTTTTTCAAGGAGAGAAGACTAAGAACAACTATTCTGGTACTGGCTTTGGAATGATACAGAGCAGATGAGCAGGGGTCCTGTGTGAGGATGGCAAGAAAGCCTGTGAGGCTCTAAACAACAAAACCCACAACTGTTCTTGGATGTGATCTTCATAGGCTAAGCCAACACTGTCTGCCCTCTGAGGTTTCCAACTAATGTCTACCATAGAGAGCCAGGACAATCCAATGCTTTCTCAGAGGCCCTGACAAAACGACAAAAGGAACCTAGCACCGTGTCCTTGCCCAAGAGCAGACTTGGTTTGGTTTTTTGTTTGGTTGGTTGGTTGGTTTTTCGAGACAGGGTTTCTCTGTAGCTTTGGAGCCTGTCCTGAAACTAGCTCTTGTAGACCAGGCTGGCCTCGAACTCACAGAGATCCGCCTGCTTCTGCCTCCCGAGTGCTGGGATTAAAGGTGTGTGCCAACACTGCCTGGCTAAGAGCAGACTTGGAAAGGCCAGTCTGGGGCTGATGGCCAGGGCCTCCAGTGAGTCAAGGTTTCAAGTTCTTGGGAACTTGGCTTTTTCGCCTAAAGAGACTAAAGTTATCTGTCAGTGAGTCTCAAGTCTGCTGTGTGCTAGGTCTATAACGCTCTTGACATACAGTGTTCCCTTTGTGCAACATTGCTTGATTAGTTGGGTGGTGGTGGCGGCACACACCTTTAAACGCAGCACTTGGGAGGCAGAAGCAGGCTGATCTCTGTGAGTTCGAGACCAGCCTGGTCTACAAGAACTAGTTTCAGGACAGGCTCTAAAGCTACAGACACCCTGCCTTGAAAAACCAACAGAGAGAGAGAGAGAGAAAACAAACCATTGCTTGATTAATTTCCTGCTGCCTCTGTCCCATTTCTCCCTGGAAACAGGAGATGCTGTATAAGATGCTGTACTTCTGACTAAGGCTTGCAAGTCTTCAGCTTGTCCAAGACTTTCTGCTGCCAAGCTTTCCTCTCTTTATCTTCTCATCTCCTGGCCTTAGGTCCTCACTTAGGACCCCGTCACTGAAGAATGATCTGGTCCAGTCGGTCCGCCTTTCTTTCATCTTTCCGCAGCTTTAATCCTTCTGAGTGGCTTTGGGGAGATGGATCAGCTGTGTCCCCATGCATCTGCTACAGTGCCCAGGTATTTCTTTAGTGATCTTTTTCAGACCCCAAAGTCCTCATTTGCTACTGTGCGTTTTATGGTCACAAACCCAACCTCCAGCACCTGAGCTCACTCTCAAGCTTGTACTGTGAGGAAACCCCAACTGTAACCAATCTCTCCTTGTATATTTGTGGAGATTTGATGGATATGAGAACTAGTTACTAGGGTGGGTTCCTAATCATAGGCATTATCCAGTAATGTATGGTTTGACATCAAGGCTACAGTAAGCTTGGTGGGTGTGATGGTACACCTGTAATCCAAGCAGCTGGGAGATTGAATGGGTGGACTGTGACAAGTTCTAGACAAGGTAGTCACACATTGAAAGCCCAGTCTCAAAACAGACAAACGACAAGCATAAACCTTAGCGTTTTCACAACCGCTTCCCTGGGGGAGATGTGAACAATGTTTTCACCCTCCTCCTAAGGTTCCAATGATAAGTCAATGTACAAGCCCAAAGAGTTCACCCTGGGGAAACTAATGAGTTCATGGGGCTTACTTTCAGAGCACAGGTGACCCCAAAGCAGCCACACGAGGAAATCATCGCCTCACTTTCCAGTCAGAGACAGTCTCTTTTCTGTTCGCTGCTGTGTGTGTCAGGCTAGCAAGCCCATGAACCTCTAGGGAGTCTTCTGCCTTCGCCTTCCATCCTACTGCCAGGGCCCTGGGACTAGAGCTGTGCACTCCCAGGCCAGGTAGGGTTTTCATGTACTTTGCCCTCTGCACCATCTCCCCAAGCCCCAACCCCAACTCTTTCAAAGTCAACTTCCTTAGCCTGCATCAGGGCTAGACTTCCTGATGTCACTCCTAGCTTTATTTGTTTGTTTGTTTGTCTGTTTGTGTATGGTGTGTGTGTGTGTGTGTGTGTGTGTGTGTGTGTGTGTGTGTATACCCACATATGGGAGTGCAATGATGTGGAGGCCAGAGAACAACTTGCAACAATCGGTTCTCTCCTACCACATGGGTTCCAAAGGCAGAATACGTCATCAGGCTTGGCAGCAAATGCCTTTACCCTCTGAGCCATCTCACCTACCACTCCTAGCTTTATGGAGTGAGTCCAGTTTCCAGCAGATTCCAGATTCCAGTTGATCCTCAGCCTCCTTTGCTTGACAATGGTCCATGGTTACCCCATGTCCTTTGGAGATGGAATGAGTTAAGTTGGCCACAAACTAATCTGAAACCAGGAACATGCAATTAAAGATGCCCGTGAGCACACGCAGGAGCTTCCCAGAATGCTGTGGTGCTTCACCGGGCATGACCTGATATGTAATTCTCAATGTAAGTTTAATAGAAGAAAGACTTGTCCTCATTTCTATGTGCCAAGTCGTTTGCTACCTAACCGGAAGATTAAAGCTATGAAATAAATTGTAATAGAAATGGTTTTGAGATATTACACAACCATCTGCCCCTCTCATTTCTTGGTTTATTCACATTTTTAGGCTTCCATCAGAGACCCAATCTTAGATTTATATCTACTACCTCACAGAAAGCTAGCCAAGATGATCATTCTTGTTTATGAATAAATTAGAGACTTAGTTTATAAAAAGAAAGAAATGAGTCAACTCCTTTCTTCCCTCCCTCAAATTCTCAATTAAAAAAGTAGAGTCCATCTGGGCAATGGTGGTGCATGCCTTTGATCCCAGCACTCAGGAGACAGAGGTAGGTTGATCTCTATGAGTTTGAGGCCAGCTTGGTCTACAAAGAGAGTTCCAGGACAACCAAGACTACACAAAGAAACCCTGTCTCGAAAAAAAAAAAGTAGAGTCTATAACCCAATTTATAAAATTTATATTTACAAATACAGTATTTTTGTTATTAGAGCATAGCCCAATAATTAGGCTAAAATTTTAATCATATGAATGATTATGTGGTTTAGTTAAGCTAAAATCAGTAGTGAATTACTAGTAAATTGCAATGTTTAAAGCAGAGATTATATCTGGGCATGATATATAGGGTTGTACATGCTACAACCCTAGGCTGAGGCAGAAAGATTATAAATTTGAGATCAGTCTGGGAAACTTTGCAGACTTCATTTCAAAACAAAACAATAACAAAAAAGACTCTTGGGCTGGGCATGTAGACCAGTTGGTAGATTGCTTGCCTAGCATGTACAAAACCTGGATTCTGTTTTCAGCACCACGTAAGACACAGGCATGGTGGCACGCATCTGTAATCCTGGCAATGTAGGCAGTGAAGGTGAGGCAGATCAGAACTTAAAAGTCAAGCTCTGCTACAGAGTCACTATATGTTTTATTTTCAGGTGGTAATTTTCCCACATTTTCTCGCATTTTCCCACATTTCATTTTAAGATAGTGTGCATGTGTATGTACGTGTTTGTATATACGTTTGTGTGGTGCGTGTGTGCATGTGTGTGTGTGTGTGTGCGTGTGCATGTGTGTGTGTGTGTACAAGTTTGTACACAGGACACAGCACATGTGTAGACTCAGGGGACAACTTGTGGGAGTCAGTTCCTTGTTTTAATTGTGTGAGTCCTGGAGATCCAATTTGGGTCCTCAGGCTTGGTGGCAAGCACATTTATTCATTTGAGTCTTCCTAAAGGCCCTGATCATTTAGATTGTGATTCTCCTCTTTCTTGGAGAAATGGCTCTCTTTTTTTGTTGTTGTTAGGCTTTTGTTTGTTTGTTGTTTAGGCTCCTTTAGGAACCTAAAGTAGGAGGATAGAGAGTTCAACATCAGCTTGGACTAGGCTGTGTGATCCCTGGTATTCACATGGTAGAGGCTGAGAACCCACTCCCACAGACTGTCTGTCGGCCGCCACATGTGAACTGTGCGTCCGTGCCTATTCATGGGTGAGGGATGAAATACAGCTACTCTGGGTAGAAGAGAAGGGAATTTACAAACTTGAGCAGCATGGATGAGCTGTAGTCACTGACAGCCTCAACCAAACTGGTTTGTGCAGCTTGAAGATCTAACTGAAAAGAACTGAAAACCTCACATTGAGAGCTGAGATAATGGTAGCTGTGAAAGGAGTAGTTTATAATCATGGGGCTTGGAGTCAGACAGACCTAGGATGGATTCCTAGTTGATTCTTGGAGAAATTACTTAATCTCTCTAGTTCACAGTTCCTAACTATGCTAATGGGACACAATAATATCACGAATTACAAACTGATGAGAGAATTGTATAAGAGAGTGTGAATACAGTATTCAGTACAATGTGGGGTTAGTCTGCAACCTCTCTCAAGTCCTTTGTTCCCAAAGTGTAATCAATCAGTCAATACAGTACTCAATGACTGTTTAATATTGTGTTAGGTCTGTGGGAGGAAGTAGGCGCTCTACCCACAAGAACACATGAAGCTCACAATCTAGCAAAGATCAATGCCCTGAAGTAACAGGAACAGCTGGTATGGACAGATGGTCTCAGAAGAAATCAGAGGTTCAAAAAATTATTATATTATTGTGTGTATTTGACGTGTATGTGCATGTGCGCATGTGTGTGTTTGATGTGTGTGTGTGTGTGTGTGTGTGTGCACACGCACATGTGCCACAAATATATGGAAGTCAGAAAACAACTTTGGTTCTTGCCTTCCAGTATTAGTTATGGAGATTGAACTCAGGTCATCAGGCTTGTGCAGCAAGCCCTTTTACCTACTGAACCATCTTTCCTGCCCAAGATAGAGTCTAATAGAAGCTGCTAAAGACATAAAGATATGATCTAGCACCATAGTTCTGCACAGTCAGTATGTGGCAGGAAACAGGGGTTTCTTAATAAAGGAGAACATCACAAAAGTACTGAGATATCAGCTATGTGGACCAGAAGAGGCCTGGAATCAGGCCAAGGGAAGACACAGAGGGGGATCATAGGTTTGGTGGAAGAACGAGAGAACCAGTCACAATGTTCACATAACAAAATGGGATGCCCAAGCCTCAGCAGAAACCAACACAGGACATGGCAGGATCAAACCAGACACGTGATATCCAAGACCAGATAGGAGCCAGAGAACTATACTCCTATGCATGTGAGATTGTGTAAGCTCTCTCCATGCTCAAAACCCATATTAGGAGGACAGCAATGAGTGGAAAATGTCTTAAAAGTAAAGAAGTACCCTGGATAGAGTTTGTGAACTAACCAAAGGCATACGGTGACAGACACAAAGGTTACATAGCTAGCAAACAGAGTCCTGGAGCCTGTGTCCTCCATCACCACACCACACTCAGACAGATGCTGGACAATGTGAATTCTCAAGAGCTTGGAAAATGCAGGTTAGAAGCCATAGATGTAAGGAGGGAACCATTGTGGACTCTGATCTGGAGACTTGTATGGTGTGTTAGGAAGGACAGTGCAGGATAGGATGAGGAGAGTCAAAAAACAGAATAAAATGTTAAGTAGCAGTGTACGTAACCCAGGCTAAAAGTAAGAGCTGAAAGTTGAGCTGTGGCAATGAAGAACAAAGGAAGGAACATATTCCAGGCCTTTGTAATAAGAAAACCATCAACACTGCACCCAGGACTAAGTACATGCTAGCACCATGCTAGACACCATCTCACTTGATTATCCTGGCCAGGGTTCTTTTGGTTTGCAATCTTAACTCTGGTATTTTTCCCTATTCTGCATGAGGAAATGCACTGGCATGGAGGTTAAGCATGACCACGTGGCTGCAAAGGGGGGAGTAACACATCAACTCAGTATGTCTGATAATGGAGTCTGGGGTTTTAACCAGTCTCCTTGACCACGGTGTATCAACAGGAGAGGGTGACTCCTCACCACTGGGAAGGAGGCTGGAAGGCTCAGAGAGCATGTCAAGCATGTGAGATTAGGAAATGGTAATGCTGGCACTGGGCAGATGGCTCAGTGGATGAAGTGCTTGCCTTGCAAGCACTGAGGTCTAAGTTCTAGCTCCAGAAGTCACATCTAAGAAGCTGGGTATAGAAGTGTGCCCTTGTCATTCCTGCACTGGAGAGGGGTGGGTCTTTGGGGTCCATTGGCCAGACAGTCTGGACTACTTGGCAAGTTCCAGGCCAGTGAGGAACCTTGCCTCAAAAAACAAAAATGTGGTTGACACATGAAGAATGACACCGAGGTTGTTCCTTTAGCAGACAAATGAGAGACAGACAGAGACTGCTGTTGACGGAAAGTTAGAAAAGAGAGGCGGTATAAGAGAAAATGACCTTGCAGACATGAATTTAGCTTGGGATATTTGAATACATCAATATAGCATATATAATTTCCAAAGAGCTGGGATAGACCTTAATGGGACATGGGAGCTTTTTAAGTCAATGCACAGGAGAAAGTAAAATTAATCTTCAATTTTTTTGATGTAATTATATTTTAATAAAAATAAAAAGTATTAATAAAACAAAGCAAAACCAACCACAGTTGACAGCATAAAGACGTCATATGTGTGTTTTCAGTGCTAGGCTAAGATTCAGTGAGGAGCTGGTCTCAAGGGCAGGCAGTGAGAAGGGGCCTGACCACTCTGTCCTGCCAGGAAGCATCAGAGTCCCACTGCCTAGAGTCCTCCAAGCTGCTATAACAAAGGCCCAGAGGCCTGAGATGCTCCTGCCTCCCCTGGGCAGTGAGAACAGGCTCACCCCAGCTGCCCAGACCACTGTACACATTTTCCTCTTTCTAAGTCACAGTCAGCGTTCTTGGGTTTCTCCATTCCTTTAGGGTGAAGTCCTTTATAGGTTTGAGCAAGGGGCAATTGTGCTGTCTCTTCTCTGGGGGACACTGTTGGCTACCCCTTCCCTGCCAGCTTAAGCTTCTTCTGGTAGCCTTTCTTCTCGGGGACCTGGTGCTCACTGCCATGCCGAGCTCACCCAGCTGTCTCAGGAGGCCACGCCCATCATACCCACACCTCTCTGCTCTCTCCCCTCTGGAC
Organism: Ondatra zibethicus; assembly: GCA_004026605.1. Taxonomy (NCBI): domain Eukaryota; kingdom Metazoa; phylum Chordata; class Mammalia; order Rodentia; family Cricetidae; genus Ondatra; species Ondatra zibethicus. The sequence goes on from PVIU01000887.1 coordinate 121,361, forward strand.
AGTAAGAGATGCCATCATCACCATGCATATGCATTTACATTAGGGACAGCAGGTACTGAGGGAATTGACATTCGGCAGAAGGTAAGTCACAGGAGCATGACAGGATGAGGGAAACCTCTCGATCTCCATGGGGGCTGCCAAGTAAAGAAGTGCTTTCCTTGGACAGTCCTGTGCCTCCTGATGGGGGCAGAACACACTGAAGCCCACAAATTAAGAGTAGTTAGGAGGGATACCCTGGGCCAACTTAGCTGTGTGTTCTAAGTCAACCATCTCATGGTGGAATCTTCAATTTTTTTAAAGACACACATTATTTTTGTTAGTTTAAGTTCTTTATTGTGTGATAAGAAAAATCATAGCACACTTTCTCTCCATGACATCAGAGATCTACCAGATGACCAGGGGATTCAGGAGTCTAAAGCAGAGCATACGCTGTCAGCTTTTGTGGGAAGGAGCCCTTTGTGAGGCTCCTCTATTTCTAGAAGCTATAGCTGAGGCCTGCGGTTGCTCAGCAGACACCTCCACTCTTATTCCTCATCTCAAATATAGGGTCAGCAACGCACAGCTCTGCCTCTTCACTGCCACAAAATAAACTTGAGGTCTTTGCTGAGAGAGTCACTGGTAGTAACTGACTCAGGACAGAAGGGGAGCCACCTGGCAACAGAATGGGGCAATGGTAGAGAAATACAGGCCTCGCCAGAGGCTCCTTCTGCAAAAATAAGGAGGGGAGCGCAAAGCCAGGGCAGTGTGAGTCTAAAAAAGATTCATTTCTTCTATGGAGTTGACTCATCCAGCCTTGACATGAGGTATGTGCCTTGTCTAATTGTAACTTGTTATGCTATGTTTGGTTGATATCCCTGGGAGGATTGCACTTTTCTGAAGGGAAACAGAGAAATGGATCTGGGGGAGAAGGGAGTCAGGGTAGGAGTAGGGGTAGGGGAGGCTGGAAGGAGAGGAGAGAGGGGAAACTTTAATCGGGATGTAATATATGAGAGAAGAAACCATAAGTGAATTAAACAGTTTTATTTCTTATTTATGTGTATGTGTGTCTCTGTGTGCATGCATGTGTGTAGGTTCCCACAGACTAGGAGAAGGTATTAGATCCTCTGGAGCTGGGTATCACTGGCAGCTGTGAACCCCCTGATATGGGTGCTGGGCACTGAACTTGGGTCCTCTGCAAGAGCAGGAAGCACTCTTAATCTCTGAGCTGGCATTTCTCTAGTCCAACACGTGATTTTTAGATAGTCATAATCACTTGTATTTATTGACTCTGGACCTAGAAGTTGTCCAAGTGCTTTTGTGTGGCATTTCCTGTAAACCTCACAACACTTTAAAGAGGCACTGTTACCATATCCTCTTTAAAAAAGAGAAAAGTGGCTGGGCGGTGGTGGCGCACGCCTTTAATCCCAGCACTCGGGAGGCAGAGGCAGGCGGATCTCTGTGAGTTCGAGGCCAGCCTGGTCTACAAGAGCTAGTTCCAGGACAGGCTCCAAAGCCACAGAGAAACCCTGTCTCAAAAAAAAAAAAAAAGAGAAAAGTGCCAGGTGGTGGTTGCACATACTTTTAATCCCAGCACTTGGGAGGCAGAGGTAAGTCAATCTCTGAGCTCAAGGCCACCCTGGTCTACGGAGTGAGTTCCAGGACAGCCAGAGATGTACTGAGGAACCCTGTCTGAAAAAACAGCAGGAATGGGTGCTAAGGTTTACACAGAAGGTCATTTGTTTGTGAACACAGGTCAATTACAAAGATAGGATTCAAATTCAGGGTTGAGTATGCTGCCATCATCCAATATCAAGACAGCCCTGTGTAGCAGGCTTTCTTTGGGCCATCAACCAGCTTCCAAATCATGACACGGAGACCTATTATCAATTATGAGTGCTCAGCCTTGTCTTATGCTTGTTCCGCTAGCTCTTATAACTTAATTCTTTAAAAATATTTATTAATTATGTATACAGTGTTCTGTCTGCATGTATGCTGCACGCCAGAAGAGGGCACCAGATCTCATTACAGATGGTTGTGAGCCACCATGTGGTCGCTGGTAATTGAACTCAGGACCTCTGGAAGAACAGATAGTGCTTTTAACCTCTGAGTCATCTCTCCAGCCCTTTATAACTTAATTTAACTTGTTTCTCTTCATCTATGTTTTGCTTCAGGGCTTTTTACCTGTTCTTCATTCTATTTGTCCTGTTTTTCCTGCTTCCTCCATATTTGACTGGCTGTTGGCTGCCTGACTGACTCCAGGCATCTCCCTCTCTTTCGCCCTGTTTCTCTCTTCTCTCGACCCTAGATTCCTCCTCCTACTTATTCTCTCTCTGCCAGCCCTTCATATCCCTCCTCCACCTGGCTATTGACCATTCAGTTTTTTATTAGATCAGGTGCCTCAGGCAGACAAAGCAACACATCTTTACATCGTTAAGCGCAACATAAACAAGTGTAACACATCTCTACATAGTTAAAGTAGTAATCCACAACAGCTTCTGAATTGTGGATTCAGCCCAAACACACTAAATTTTTCTATAAGGGCAGCGGCTGCTACATTTCACAGGCTGGAGGAGTCAAGAGGGCACTTGAGGAAAATCACCTCTGGAATGTGCTGCTGGTCAGACTAGCCATACAGGCAGCATCCACCCTGCCCTTGAAAGGACCAGACTCCTTCAATCCAGCAACCTGAAACCCACTTCTGTTGACTTTGAGAACTAACCTTGCATAACCCTTTATTGCTTCTCCTGCTCTATACAGCCATAATGTCATGCTACACTAAGATCAAATAATCAAGGTGCTGGTTTCTGTTATAACAGTGTCTGTCTCATGGCCATTGGAGAGAACCATTGTTCTTTTGTTCAGAACAACCACCTAAGTATAGAACTATGATAGAAATTTGTAGAGTTTCTTGGAGTTGGTGTAACCCTGGGTGCCTTACCTGTATCTTAACTTAAAAAATAATGGGGTAGGGTTGGGTGGATAGACGGTTCTGTACATATATGTGCTTGCTGCCAAGTATGAGAACCAGAGTTCAGATTTCCAGACCTAAGTAGGTGCTGTATAAACATGGTTCACAATTCCAATGCTCAGAAGGCAGACAGGGGTTCAACTGAGAGACCCTGCCTCAAGGAATAAAATGGAGAGCCATCAAGGAAGATTCTAGATTCCAGTCTCTCCCCTCCACATGTATACACACACACACACACACACACATCTTCACACATGTGTGCACATGCGCACACACAGAGAGAGACAGAGAGAAACTGGGCTGATGAAGTTTGAAGATTTTGAATTGAGAAATGAGTTAGCATGAGAGTTATTCTCATCTGGACATGCCAGATGAGAAATTTTTTATTGTTTTACCAGGATCCAGACTTCTTGGGCTTCTGTCTTACGTTGATAGCTTCATTTGCTGTAGGTCAGAAGTGAAGAATGGGCCCTGGCTTGCAGCTCCTGAGGTGACCATCCACACAGAAGAAATGACATCTGTTTCAGTAGTGAAACTCTGAGAAGTGTTTTACAACTCAAGACAACAGCATCAGTTTTGGAGGAGTTGAGTAAATTTCCAGCCTGGGACGGAGCAGAGCAGCTGCTATTCGGAAGCTTTAAGCTTGCTTAATGGTGCTGATAGGGTCCAGCCCCTGGTTACCACTCATGCTTAAAACATTGCTGAAACCGTCCCGGGATGTCCTTAGCACCATATAAATGCCACCCACCACAGCTGTCCGGTTTCCTTTCAGGATGCTGTTGACAAAGAAATGAGATTTCTCGTTCCCTTCCCTCTGACACAAATCTGGACTTTCAGGCTGGGCAGATGGCTCAATGGTTAAGCACTTGCTGCTCTTCCAGAGTTCGGTTCCTAAGATGAGGCTCATAACTGTCCATAACTTTAGCTCCTGCCTCACTTACACTCCCACGCCCACACACATCTACAGATAATTAAAAATAATAAAAGCCAATCTTTTAAAATCTCTTGACTTTCTTCCTTTATGGAGGTTCCACTTAAGTCATTGATTTGTAATTATTTATGGGGTCATGGAGGGTCAGAGGGAAAGAGGGAGGATCAAAACCAGACCAAGCTGTTTGCAGAAGTTGTGAAGTTCTTTTTCTGCACTCCAAATGACGGGGATAAAGCCATCGCTCGCTTGGAGCTTCGGGTAAGCGTTGAAACAGTGATGCAGCCATGCCGCCATCTTTAAGTGCTGCCCTGGCCTCTTGCCTACGACAGGGCTTTTGTTAGCCTAGGTCAGCAAACAGCCGCACCTTCCCTTAATGATTTTTGCACAGTCTCTTCTGACCAACAGAAATCCCAGCCAGAATAATCATTAACAATGTTGAAAACTGACTCATAATGATCTCAACCTGATTTCTTGTCAGGTTCTGAATAAACTTTCCATCACCTAGTCTGAACGCTTTTCTTCTGGCTTAAAAGTTGTTCTGGGAGTTGCTTGGGTTCATTCCTCAGGTGAGCTGAACCATCTGCAGACAATAGGCTGGGAATTATCTGACGCTGGTGGAGTCTCAGGGCCTGTGACAAGGATTTAGGACTTGGAGCCGTGGGATGGGAGTCAGGATAGGAAAGTCCATTTGTCTGTCAAGGGAATCAGAAGGAACTTTGGTCCCAGACAAAAATCACAGAAATAACATGTGCACTATTGTATTTCTTCAGTTAGAGGATATATGTGGCAACCAATAAAATGACCAGAGAGTCGTGTTTCTTTTTTTCCCTATACATTGTTTTATTAATTTTTCTTTTTTTATAATTTGAGGATTTCATACGTGAATAAACCATATTTGAATAATTTTATCCTCCTCTCCCCTGTTCAGTTCGTCTTCTGTCCCTTGGCTAACCACCCCCTCTGGCTTTATAATCCTTTCTTCTGATTTATTTTTGTCTCATATACACAACTCACTGAGTCCAATCAGTGTTATTCTTATTTGCACGTATGTAGAGATAACCACTTAGGATTGAGACGCAGCACAACAAACAACAAACAAACAAAAACCTGGTTCTCCCTCTCTCAGCAGTCACTGGCCGCCTGTGGCTCTTCCTCAGGGCTGTGGCCTTGTGGAATTTTCCTCCACTCACGTTGGCAGGTGGGCTGGTGTGTTCTTTGCAGGTCTCATGCAGGCAGCCAGATTGTTGCAAGTTCGTGGAACAGAATCCTTTGTCCAGAAGACATGATCATTGCGTAGTGCTGGTCCTCAGTCTTTTAGATCCCCCCTCCCCCATTCCCATGATGCTCCCTGGGCCTTAGATGTGTTACAGATGTCCCATGTGGCCCTGGGCGCCCTGTGGTCACTCATCCTCTGCATTTGTAATCAGTTGTGGATCTCTCTTGTCTCTGCTACAAAGAGAAGCTTCTCTATGAGGGGTGAGAACTGCACTTGTGGATATACACACGAGTACTTCGAAGGCAGCTGGAAGCTATTGCTTTAGTAATGTCATATAGGGAGGTCAGAGAACCATATCTCTTGGGAAGAAGGGGTAAGACCCTTCAAGACAAAAAGACTATATATTCAAGAGCCTGGGCCCACCTGTGTGACTGGAGAGAACTTATACAATCCCTGGATAGTTTTTTTTTTAATTTGAAAAATGGGTATGACTTTGGGGGGGTCAATTTGACACAAGCTAGGTTCATGTGGGAAGAGGGATATTCATTCATGCATGTCTCTATCAGGTTAACCTGAAGGCAAGTGTGTAGGGTATTTTCTTGATTAATGATTAATGTGGGAGAGTTCAGTCCAATGTGGGCAGGGCCACCCCTGGGCAAGTGGTCCTGGGATATATGAGTAAGGATGCTGAGCAAGCCATGGGGAGCAAGCTGGTAAGCAGCATCCTTCATGGCCTCTGCTTCAGTTTCTACCTCCAGGTCCCACCTTGAGGGCCTGATTTGACTTCCTGTCATCATGGACTAAAGCTGTAAGGCATATATTATGTAATTCCATTTGTTTGTGGTGTCAAAACCATAAATTCACAGGCAACAGATTAGTGGTTTATTAAGATAAATTTTAGCCAGGTGGTGGTGATGCTCACCTTTAATCCCAGCACTTGGGAGACAGAGACAGGAGGATCTCTGTGAGTTCGAGGCCAACCCGATCTAGAGAGTGAGTTTCAGAACAGGCTCCAAAGCTACAGAGAAACCCTGTCTCAAAAAAAAAAAGATAAATTTTATGCTATGTGTTAGCATAACAAAAGTTGGTCACTGCTATGGGCATATGAATTCAGTCCCCTGAGACTCCTTGAGGAGCTAGGTAAAACATATTTCAGAATGGTTTTCCTAAAGGAGGCCAGCCGAGTATTTATCAACAAATATTGCATGCCAGTGGTTAAGGTTTGTTCATAGGTGTGTGTGTCAATTTCTTTTACTTTTTTTGGAGGGGGTCCTTAGTGGGTAACAGGATCTTCCTATATAGCCCATCCTGACCTTGAATTCTTAGTCCTCCTGCCTCCACCTCCCTACAGTAGGGAGTTCAGGAGTGGGCTCTTACACTCCACCAATATCTTCTCCTTTCTGAGACTGAACATGTGTGAATGCTTAGCAGGTTAGAGTCCGGGAGAAGAGCATGAGATATTCCTGATGAAAGTGTGCTGTCAGGTCACAGCTGTCGTGAGGGCAGGAGAAAGGTCAGACACATCACATCCTCTTCTCCAAATCCTATAGGCACAGATACATAGACTAGGAAGTATGTGGGAAGGAGAGAACAGGAAAGAAGGTAAGTGGTTGTCACTCCCTGATGTTCACGTGAGTTCAAGGGCCATTACCTGGCGCCTTTTAAAACAGAGTTGTTTGAAGTCTGTTCTCTTGCCCTTTATCACAATGTCAAGTTGCTCAAATTTTCTTACCTGCAATATGCCTGTGGTGGTTTGAAAGAAAACAGCCCCCAAAGGGAGTGGCACTATTAGGAGGTGTGGCTTTGTTGGAGTAGGTGCGACCTTGTTGGAGGAAGGGTGTCTCACTGTGGAGGTGGGCTTTGAGGTTTCATATATGTTCGAGCCATGCCCAGTGTCTCAGTTCACTTCCTGTTGCTTTTGGGTCAGGATGTAGCTCCTTCTCCACTCTCAGAACCTTCTCCAGCACCACATCTGCCTGCCTGCTGCCATGTTCCATCATGATGATAACGGACTAAACCTCGGAAACTGTAAGCCACCCCATTAAATGCTTTCCTTGTAAGAGTTGCTGTGGACATGGTGTCTTTTCACAGCAATAGAAACCCTAACTAAGACACAGCCCAACACTGAAAACATGGTGTCCTCAAAAACATCTAGCTTGTAAAGCATTTCCAACAGAGGTTATTACTGCTTACCCATGGCATAGAAGAGTCTGCAGTGGGAAAGAGAAGCCAGAAGTTCAGCCACGAGAAGCTCGCCAATGGAGAGGAAGTTCAGTTGGGAACACTAGATGATTTCTTCAATTTCTCCATTTGGTTTCTGTTTGATATCCAAGATGCCACCTTTGTTGTATCTCTCAACCAGGACACTCCAGTAATCTCTGTCGAGCATTGTCAACTCCTGATTTGATGACATTTTTACTGTCCATCTGCGGTTTCTATCTACTATTTACTATTTGTTCTTTAATTTTTTCTTGCTATACACTCAATAAACCCACTCAATGCCAAAAGTATGATTATCACAGACTGTCGTCTCCACTGTAGAAAACACCACTCAGTTTTCTCTACAGGAAACTTTCTTCTGCTCCATCAAGATGTCTGGGGAATCGATGGCCCTGCTTTGTCTCTGTCTGGAAGCTTTCTACTGCCTCCACTTTTCTTCCAAATACAGTTTAGAATTGGTTTCCTTTTAAATCTTGTTTGCTTTTAATCTCTCCCTCAAGCTAGTTCTAAGGCTCTTGCCCACGAGTCCCTCTGCCCCGATGGAGTTAAGGCTCAGGTTTCTCGGTCAGGTACTGAGATGAGACCCACTGCACAGGGCAGCACACTGTGACCGACCGGACCGACCGGCACCTGCTCCATCCTCCAATGCTTTCTTTAACTCCAGGATCTTTCTGTCTAGCTGGCTTCAGTGTTGCAAGAGTGAAAGGCTAGGGATGCATCCCAGGTGCCCTGCTCTGCAGGCGTGACGTGACTAAGTTTAACCAAACGGAGAAGATGGCTGAGGGATTTCTGAAAGAAAACTGGCTCAGCAGTTGACTTTCTGTTGATTTGGCTCTTGTTGGTATAGCATCTGGGAGGCCACCTGGAGTCATGAGGTTATCTGGAGCCATGACAAGACCTTGGGAGATGTAAATAATAGGAAAAAGTTTTGGAACAGGAACAAATTTTGAACTTTGGTATAGTCAAATGCCAGCCCCTCTTATTTCCAGAGTTCTTGTATGTGAAAGTCATATATTTGATATTCGCTGCTACCTGCTTTGTTTTCTGTCATATGCACCTGAACTTACTCCCAATTAGTAGAATCGCTGAGCTCAGAAGGGCCTGGAAGACTACTTAGGATCCTGACGCCTTTCTTGCACTGATTTATCTGTGCATTCTCTTCTGTGATTCTGTCAAACTTCGGTCACTCTCCTCAAGTATCTGCACTCCACTTCTTACCTAAAAGTCAGAAGATTGCCTGCTCTTCTGCTTTGATGCTAAACTAGAAATTATCAAGTCAGAAATCCCCAAATCCCTGCCACTGACCCCTACATCCAGCACTCCCCACCACTTTTCCTCTTACCACACAGAGGAATTGTTTTCCACCCCTCCCCGAGAGGCACCTCTCTCTGGAGGCCTAGATATCCCACTTCTTGTCTTCTTCACTGGTAAAATGCACTAGAATGGTATATAATTCTATAGTTGTTGGCTAACACCACGACCCACACTCCACAACAGTTGCGTCACCCCCTCCCAGGACTCCCTCACCTTGAGCCTGGGCTCCCAGGCTCCTGCTCCATTTTGTGTGTTACCTGGCTGCTCCTTTGGACATTGGAGTTTGAGGTCCACAGATTATTCCTCCGCTCATTTTTTTTCCTATCAGCAGGTCGTCATGAGCCACTAGGGAAAGATCCCTCTTTTGGATTCTTTAGGTACTATCCTTCCTTCAACCAAACTTGAAAGAGTTGTTGATTGGGTTAACTAAATTCTTCTTTACATGCCTGAAGTTCTCCTGATATTCATCATCTAGAGAAGAACTCTTTTTCCTATTTCTTTGGGAAAAAAATAGAAGAAACAACAATAAATTATCTACTGCATTTTCTCAGAGGCTATTTCTTTTGTTCCAATAAATGGAATACTTCAGAATTTGAATGAGAAAGTTCTGTCAGAATCATGCCAACTTGTTCACACACGTTAGAGATTTAAGACGGTGAAAGCAACCTGCCCAGAGGAAGGACATGGTGCTCAGGTCTGCACCTTCCGTTTTTCTTTGACTGAATCACCTCGTGTGAGAAACCCTGAGTGTCTTTTCTTCTATAAAGAGACCCATATTGACATGGACATTCGGAAAGAAAGAAGAGAGAATGAGAAATGAGGAAAGAAAGGAAGGAAACAAGCAAGAAAGGAAGGACAGGTGAGCAGGAAGACCCAGGTATTTCATTCACAGAAGGTTGAAACAAAGGCAGGTGGTGGCTAAGTCCTTGTGTTCTTTGGTTTCTTTTGATTTTGTAGTGCTGGGGATTGAACCCAGGGCCTCAAGTCTGCTAGGCAATTGTTCTATTACTAAGCTACACATCCAGTACTGAATATTTGTTTTTAGTAGAAAATAAAGGGACAATAAGAAAATCATTTTGTAATGTCCATTATTTTTTGCCATGTGTTGTTTGAGCTCACCAAGAAGCTGACTCTAGAACTGGGGTTTCCTACACCAACATTTAGACCCAAGCATGCTGTCTCCAAGGCCCCTTGTCTGGGGATGGGATGGACCCCTAACTCTGTGACAGGGAGGGAAGAAAAAAAGAAAAACAGACAAGAGTAAAAAACATCATATCCTTGAGAACAGCTAGAGGGTAAACTGTACAGGAGAGATGACTATTGTTTGTCCCGTGGTATAAAAATGCCTACAGTGGGAAAGAGAAGATAGAAATCCACCATGGGCTCCAACCTCTAACTGACTTCAACATCTCTGGGCAGTTTCTAGCGGATGTTGTAAGATCTGATTTGATGATGTTATCTCTGTTACTATCTGTCCTTTTGCTTGGAAGTCTCACTGGAGAGGGCACTCTGCCTGGGACGCTCTTGATTGGGAACTCCAGCTGGCTGTCATCACAGGGCTTCCCCAGCTGGTTTCTGCTAGGTTTCTAGGCTCTGATGTGATGATAGGACCTTTCTGTGGTTATCTGTTCTCTCCTCTTGACTCAATCTCAAAAACATGTTCCTTTTGGGACCTCTTTGTCGCTCAAATCTCCAGCTGACTGTCTTGGTCTCAAGGGTCTCTCCAGTGGATTTCTACTGGATGATACAAGTGTGTGATCTGACCCTCTGCTGACTTTCTTTCCTTGCTGTTTTATTCTTTTATCTTGACTTGTTATATACTTAGTAAATACACTCATTCACAGTGCAAAGTATGGCTATCACAGATCATTCTGAACTCTACGAAATGCTCCCCCCCTTTTTTTTTCAACTGGTCTCTACCTTTTGATGTCCTGAAAATTCCCCTTTGATGATTTTTTTTTTTAAAAAGAATGAAAACAAAGTCTGGCAAAAAGAATCAGTGCTCGATTTTGTCTTAATTCATTGTCTTCATTTCCTACGTAGTCCTTAGTTCTCTCTATAGCTTTTCCGTCCCACCATCACACCATCGAAATCTCTTTCACTAGGGTACCAAGGGTCTCCATGCCTCAAGCTCATGGATGCATTTTGGATTCTATGACGTGTTTATTCTGTAGCATTTCATGCCAAAAAGCATCACTGCCTCCTGAAATGCTCTTCTGTTTCTCTGGCTTGGACTAACTTCCCCAGCTTTACCTTCTGTGTCTGTGGCTCTGCTCAGCTCCCATCGTCTAATCAATGACTTACATACTTGCTCCATTAAAGCTCTGTCCTGGGCGGTCTTCTCACTCCATACCCATGCCCTGGTGCTGTCCTCTGACACCAAAGATGACCGGTTTTTTTTCCCACGGAGTCTCCCTCTAAGCACCACGTTCTTCAATCCATTAAATGTCTCAGTCTAAATCATGTATCTTGACCTTAACCAACATCTGACTCTCTAACTCCACAAAGCAAAGCAGGGAGCCAGGTACCTCAGGACTCATAACTTCTCCCTAATCAGACATCCAACCAATCACCATGACTTGAAAATTTTACTTACAAATGCTTCTAGAATCCCTCACTGAGAATGTCTCTAAAGCTGCCGCCCTGGTCCAAGTCTCCCTGGATTACTTTGGAATCTCCAGTGTATCTCTTCCCCACATTACCTGCCTTCCCATCCATCCTCCACATTAGTGCCAGGATGATCTTTTAAAAACAAACCTCACTTTATGATCCTGCTTAAAACACTTATTGGGACTGGAGCGTTGGCTTGAAGATTGAGAGCACCTTTTTTTATTATTTTTTGGTTTTTCGAGACAGGGTTTCTCTGTGGCTTTGGAGCCTGTCCTGGAACTAGCTCTGTAGACCAGGCTGGCCTTGAACTCACAAAGATCCACCTGCCTCTGCCTCCCGAGTGCTGGGATTAAAGGAGTGCACCACCACCGCTCGGCGCACCAGCTGCTCTTGCAGAGGACCCTGGTTGAGTTCCCAGACCCCCATGATAGCTTACAAACATCCATGCTCCAGGGCATCAGACGCCCTCATCTGGCCTCCATGGGCAGGCATGTATGTGCTGTACATTCATACTAGTGGGCAACACACACACATAAAATACTATAAATACATCTTTTAAAGTATTTAAAAATCTGTAGGGGTTTCCCATTGCTCTCAGAAAAAAAAACTAAAATGAAATCTGAGTTGTACCTTACGTCCCTTCAGCTATCTTCCTCTCCCAGGCACTAACAGGGCTATGGCTTTCTACCCTGGTTTGTTTGTGCAGCTGTTTTCTTGGTTACACTAGCATCAATTTCCCATTCTCAGTATCCCCAATCAGCTTTCAAAACATTTGCTTCAAGAGGCATCTTATCTCCATCCTCCACCCCCAGAGTTCACTGGGCCTTGAAACACATAGTTTCAAGTCACTCTGTACTTACTCAGTGGGAAGGGAATTAACTGTGAGATACCCATCTCCCTTGGTAGAATGCCAGCTCCCTAGCAGAGGGATCCCACATGTTATTTACCACGACTCCGTCAGAGCCCAGCCCCTGGGAAGAGTTGATAAAAACAGTTATTGAATGTATACATGAAAGGCTTTCTGGGGCCTCGTTAGGAATTAGGTTGCTCCAGGAACTCCCAAGCATAGCAGGGGTTAACCTCTGAGAACAGTGGCTTCACTACTGCCACTAAAGAAACTTTAGGATATTTAGTTCTGGGGATATGAGCAGAGGGGTCTCAAATAATGACTCAGTAGTGAGAGCCCCAAGCTGCACTTGACTCTAGTCCATTGCAGCACGTAAGTCATCTCTCTTCTCCTGAGGCTGCACACTGCGTCTTCAATGTTCTGGCTGTGGTTGTCTCTCTCTTTGAGATGTTCTCCAAGGGCATTCCCAAAGACAGAATTCTAGGCATACCATGTAAACCACGTTTCCCATTCCACGGTCCCAAATACACCTCTCTAACTGGAAGTATCCTTACATGCTTACTTGTATCGGAAGAGCCTGGAACAGCTCCTGGTGCATGACTGGTATGCACTGTTTGCGGAGTCAGTGGACGAAATGCATGGGGAGTAGGAGAATACTTGTCAAGGCAAGCTCATCCCGTTGTTGGTGGCAAAAGAAGGAACTGAGTTCTATCTTAGGATTTAGATGTAGAAACTGGGAAAAATTCCGCTACTCTTCCCCCATTGTTTTCAAAGGGCAAAGCAGCACCCTTAGCAGGGTGAACATCTACAAATCTCAGCATTCAAAGGATTGGATTTATGATTTATGACTCGGAGGCCAACCTGGCTACAAAGAGAGTATGCCTTTAAAATCTTCCAGTAGAAGAGACAATAGCAAAGAGGATAATGGGGATGGACCACAGCTATTGTTCTTGGGTACTCGTAAGTAAAACAAGCTTAAAGACCTAGGGTGGTCCAAACTGACACCAGGGAGGCAAAGACAGGATAGGTACAGGCCTGTATGAGGAAAGAATCTTCTGGAATAGAACCCAAAAGTCAACTACAGGGGGACAGGAGCTCATCTTAGGGGAAGGGTGTGGCTGGTTTCATTTGAACGCTCCTCCTGCTTGCTCTCCTGTCTATATAACTGTAAAGCTCTCAGGATCATGGACTTGGCTGGGAACCAGTCTACTAGAACCAGCTAACTCATTGTTGAAGAGTGGGGTTGAGCTGTCGTGAAAACAAGACGGAGCAGCAAACAAAAGTAAGCAACTATGGGCCTCTCTGGGACTCCCAGAAGGAACCCCGGGGGATAACTGACTTCTAGCTAGTTCTACAGGAGAAAGATTGGTAGTGTTATAATTCAGATGCATAGAAAGCTGGCTTTATTTTGTAGACAGCTCAGCTGGTTTGGGTGAGAACAGCTGAATGAACATATAGAAGCCTGGCGGTCGGAGGGGAAGACAAACTATTGAATGGAGGCCCTTCGGAGCCTGACAGGAAGGGCGGTGTTGCTCCAAGAAAGGAAATATGGGACCTGGGCACCAGAGGTGCGTCTGTGAGGAGCAGGCATCTTCGACCAGCTGGGAGAAGACAAGAGTGATCAGGGAAGGGAATGGCTCTGGAGAGTCTTTGAAGCTTACCAGAGATCAGCAAGCTAATGAGAGATAAAATCCAGACTGATGTGGCTAGAGATGCGGTCGGGGTTAGGCAAGGTGGCAGAGCCTGCGGGCTGGGTTACGCTGGACACTGGAGCAGTGCAGTGTTGGGAGCAGGGCTGTTAGTGCACAGGTTTACGTTGAATATGATATTTTCAATTTACTGAGAACAATCAATAACAAATAAGGAGGAGGCTGGACTCTGTCTGGACTACATCAAATTCTCCTTGGGTAGGAATGTCTTTAAGGGCAGCCAGCAGCAACTCTTGATGTGTTATCTAATACAATATGGATCTCACAATGCAGAGGATCATAAATCTTGCCTTATTATTTATTTTTATTTTTTAACTACATATGTGAATGGGGTATGTGCAATAAGTTCAGGTGCCTGGGAAGGCCAGAGGCATCAGATCTGGAACTGGAGGTACAGGCAGTTGTGAGCCATCTGATGTGGATGCTGGGAACTGAACTTGGGTCCTCTGCCAAGCTCAGTATATGCTCTTAACCACTGAGTCATTTTTCCAGTCCCAAATCTGACCTTTATTCCCAATGGAAGTGCTTAGTGTCCAGATAACACTTCAGGGCTCTGACATTATTTGATGAAAGCAACCCCATGAACAAGCATTGGTATCAGCTTCATTTTATATGGTAAAGTGAAGCTTGGTGAGACTAACATGCTTAAGATCAATTAAGTACTTTAGCTCAGACAGACCCGAGAAAAATCCTGAACCAGGTTCTCTAACTCATAAACTTCTTTCTGTTCCTCTGGTAACAACACCCTCAAATAGTACGTTCCACTTAACTAATGGACTTTTATAATATTTACAGAGGTAAGTAATAAATACATTTGGGCTAATGAGCAGAACTACCGAGTTTGATTTTGAACTTTATGGATTGGAAGTGACTGTGGGACCTTCAAGTGAAGAGACACAGCACAGGTATCCAGGTGTGGAGCTAGAGAAGGATTTCAGTGTATCTGTGCAAGACAGAGCATGCTGTCTTGTTTTGTGGAAAGCCTAGTGGATTAATTGACCTAGCAGAAATGAACACTACCAACATCGTGATGATTCTGTAGCAGATGGCCCTTTTCATCTGGAAGCTAATTTAAAACAAAAAACAAAAAAACAATCGAATGGGGCATTTTTAAGAAAAGAGTTATTTACTTTCTGTGTGTATTTATTTTTTCAGGCATGCATGTGAATGAACCGTGTGCATGCAGTCAGTACCCAAAGAGGCCAGAAGAGCATATCAGATCAGCTTGGAATTGGAGTTACAGGGGACTGTGAGCCACCCTGCGGGCGCTGGGAACAACCCTAGCAGGATGAACAAAAGCTCTTAACCACTGAGCCACCTCTCCATCCCCAGGCACATGTTGTCTTAGGGGGAAAATGTATAGCGCAAACTGAAGATGACATGAGAGGTTAAAGAACACGGTTTGAGGGGCTGGGGGTGTGGCTCAGTGGTAGAACACTTACCCAGCATGCATAAGGGTTCAACCTTTAGCACTGAAAATAGAAAACAGGATCTGTACTGCCATGGTTACTGAGCATAATTTAATTAGTTGATCCCAACTTAATTAAAAAGTAGTTTTCCTATGTAACTGACTATCAAGAGTGCCAGGTAGAGAGGACTGACATGGAAGACACCAGTGCAGGCTGGTGGCTCCTTCCCCCGATTAAAGGTTTGTGAGAGCTGGGTTTCTTTCACCATCTGCAGGTCTAAACAGAGCTCTGACGTCTAAACAGAGCAGGGAGGGAAGATAGCTCTGACTTTGCAGTCTGCGGCTCTCAAGCTTCAGACACGTCTCTCTTTGCCTACTGAAACTCTGGCTGCGTGAAGTGAGTGTTGGTTGCTGTGGCCTCTCCTAGGCTGGGTTCAGAACTAGCCCCGGCTGTTAGCACTTTCCTGACCTTGCTCACACTGCACCTCTGGCCTGGAAGACCTTTCCCATTCCACGTCTCTTCTCCAAGGTTCTCTCCACCCCTGTTCCAGTGCTACGCTACAGTCAGCAGCTCCTCCCAGGACTCCAGCATCTTTCCCATCTGCATCCGGCTGAGTTCAGGGTTGTAGGATCTGCAGGCCCTGTAACAATAGAAATTGAGACATTCGGTCTTGTAATGGGACCTCTAGGGTAGAACAAATGGAAATTCTCCAACAAACCCAGATAATGATGCTGTGTTTTCTTTAATTTAGACGCCGAGAAACCTCTTTTCCTCTTTGTCTCAGTGCATTTTTTGTTGCGGTAACTGAACTGGAGAAATTTACAGAATAGAAAGGTTTATTCAGTTTTCATTTCCAGCAAGGTTGAGGTCTGTGCCTGGTGAGGATCTTCCTGCTGGTGGGCATTAGGCAGAGTCCTGAGGTGGTGCAGAGACTCACATGTTGAAAGAGACATGCTCAAACTGAAGAGAGCCATTCAGAGATAACCCATGAGTTCAACCATCCACTCATTGATTAGGTGACCTTCCACGTACATGCACACACACTGTGTGCACACACAATCATGCACACACACTGTGTGCACACACAATCATGTACACACACATCCAACAATATCTTTACTATGAATTTAGAATTTTATTACAAAATTATGTATAAAAGTTCTATTTTCCTCAAAATATATATTCTTTGTAGTCCTGGAACTCACTCTGTACATCAGGCTGGCTTCGAACTCACAGAGATCCACCTGCCTCTGCCTCCCAAGTGTTGGGATTAAGGCATGTGTCACCGCCACCTGGCTGAAAATATTCTTAAAGTTGGGAACATCTCTCTCTCACTCGCTTTTTAAAGGATTTATTTATTTTTTATTTATTATGTATACAGTATTCTGGCTGCATGTATGCCTGCAGACCAGAAGAGAGCACCAGATCTCATTACAGATGGTTGTGAGCCACCGTATGGTTGCTGGGAATTGAACTCAGGACCTTTATAAGAGCAGCCAGTACTTTTAACCACTGAGCCACCTCTCCAGCTCCAGTTAGGAGATCTTTTTTTTTTTTTCCAAGTCTCCTTGAGAGAGTTGGGAGATCTTAAAGTGGCATATCCCTCAGTTCCCAAGACTTGGAAGTTGAGACACAGGGAGTGTGAGTTTGAGGCTAGCCTGGGCTACATAGTGAGTTTCAGAATCCATCCATACCCCTCCTCCAAGGGAAAAAGTAAAAGAAAAAGATATTCTTGACACCAGTAACTAGTTATTCTTTTAAGCCAAAGTAGAGCAGTTTTGACAAAATAAAGTCTATGGACACTCAGAAAATACTTGGCAGTGAGTGGTTTTTTGTTTTTTTGAGACAGGGTTTCTGTGTGTAGCTTTGGAGCCTCTCCTGGTAGTCACTCTGTAGACCAGGCTGCCCTTGAACTCACAGAGTTCACCTGTATCTGGCTCCCAAGTGCTAGGATTAAAAGCATGTGCCATTGCTGCCCGGCTGGTAGTACATGATTTTAACAGGTCTGATTGTGGCTATTCTCTCAATACACTTTACACATTAAAACAGGCAAGGAATGTGCCAGAAAGCTGATTACAATAGGGGTGGAACTTTACAGTGAGTCACACAGATTAGCCTCTTGTACACTTTGTACAATAATGAGTAAATGTGTGAAGTCTTTGTTTTCTCACAATGCTTATTCTTTGATCAATTTAAATTACTCCGCAGGAGCATTTAATGGAGAGTTTGCTTTTTTTTTTTTTAAAAAAAACCTGTCAGTCTGGTATGTGCATGCAAACACGCACACATGTAGAAATGCACGCACACACACATGCACACACACGTATGCACAAACCCACACCACCCCCCACAGAACGCCTGCCATGGCTTTCTTACCTATCTTCATACTTGGTTTTAAATTATTGTTTCCTCTTCTTTTCCTCACTCATTCATTTGATGTGTGGTTGTGTGAGCCGAGGCCTGTGGGTGCCATTGGAGGAGGAGGTCTGAGGACAACTTGTGAGAGTTGATTATCTTCATGCCGTGTGGGTCTTGGGATCTAGCTCAGGTTGTGAGGTTTGCCTGCAGGGCTTTTACCTACTAAGCTATCTTGATGGCCCCTTATTTACTTGTTTTTAAATTTTCTTAGATTTATTTATTTGGTGTGCATGGGGGACACAGGATGACCTACAGGAGTTAGTTCTATCCTTTCACCATGTGGGTCCTGGGGATTAAACTCAACTCTTACCTCCTGAGCCATCTCATTGACCTGGGTTTCTTAACTAAAACATTTTAAGTACTAACTGTAGATTTAATTTTTTACTCAGTGAAATACAAAAAAGAAGATTGTAACTATCGTTGGATATTCTGTTTCTCCTATTCCATCTTTTTAAAATGTGCATATTTGTGTAAACAGCTAAAAGACATCATTTTTATATTCTACCCCTATTACTTAATTATCAGAGACAATTGCTCCCTGTCGCTGGGAACATCATGAGTTTCACTTTAATCTACTGGACAATTCGCTGTTTCACTATGCCTTGTTTTTCTTCAGTATGCAAAGTTCAGTCTGAGTCCTTGTGGGTTGCACCATCCCTTTCTGTGACCATCCGTCTTACGTTCCTCGGGCCTATGCTTTCCAGTCATTCCTGTCCCAGTACTGACACTAATGGATGATGCCAGTCTAGAGGGTGCAGGAAGAATGTGATCCTGAGTCCTGGTGTGACAGGAGACTGGAGCCTTGCCTTCCATGTCACTTGGCACTTCACAGCTTAACAGAAGGTCCCTCAGCAAGCGTTTGAAAGGCTTAAAGCCAGGCTTCTTTCCTTAAGCTAGAAGGCACCTGGAACAACGGGAAATTTCAGGGAAGGGATGGGAGGAGGAGGAAGTGGCAGCCACACCCGCTCCATGATGGAAGGACAGGCTCTTAACACTCAGAGAGGCTTTGAGCTTTTAACACTCAGAGGCTTCAGGACCAGAACCCTAATGCTGGTCACTTGAAGGGACTTGATTGACCTCAGGGAGATGGATCCCGGTGAGTACTGGCAATCTCTTGAACTTTTATGAGGTGTTAAGTCTGGGGAGGGAGGAGTGCAGAGAAGACGGGAGAGACCATACCAGCAGTGGATGGCTCACTGTGCCATCTGTCTCCTTCCTCCTGTTTCCCCACCTGCGTTTGGATCTTGGAGCACATATCATACAGTCCTCAATTTTCTTCCCTGAAGCTGTAGACCATCTGGCCTTTAAATTTCAAAGCTGGGATGGCCTTGGGAAGTCCAAGTAGGACATATGGGACATCTCTTACTGATGGTCATTTATCTTTTAGTATTCATGCTTACAAATCATGCTGCAATGGATGCCCCTGTTGGTAGAACTTTGTAGAGATGTTCAGAAGTATTTCATATGCAAAATTTCTAAAAGAATAAATGTTGGGAGCTGGAGAGATGGCTCAGAGGTTAAGAGCACTGACTGCTCTTCCCGAGGTCCTGAGTTCAATTCCTAGCAACCACATGGTGGCTCACAACCACCTGTAATGAGATCTGGTGCTTCCTTCTGTCATGCAGACATATATGCAGGCAGAACACTGTATACATAATAAATAAATCTTTTAAAAATAGAATAAATGTTGGAGCAAGGGCGATATCCACTTTATGTTTTGTTTGTTTTTTTATTAAAGAATTAATTTATTCATTATGTATACAGTGTTCTGCAGGCCAACAGAAGGCCCCAGATCTTACTACAGATGGTTGCAAGCCACCATGTGGTTGCTGGGAATTGAACTCAGGACCTCTGGAACAGCAGGCAGTGCTCTCAACCGCTGAGCTATCTCTCCAGCCCCTCCACTTTATGTTTTGATAGGCATCAGCTGACTTTAAGTCTGTATGAGCATATGATCCCACACTCTCTTTACGGGGCATCTCGTTTCCATATGCTCGGAACAAAATAGGTTATTGTTATTTCAAGCATTTTCAATAGACCAAAGATGAATCTCATTATGGTTTTAGTTAGCATTTTATAATTATGACAAGCTGATTCTTTAATATTTATAGCTACTTTTATACATGAGCCAAGAGACTTAATGATTTAACCTGTGCAGCCAACCCAGGAACTGCTTTCTGCTCAATAGCAGCTATTGAAACTACTGGACTTGGGGAGTAAACAACTAATTAGTCACATATATACCATTAAGCAAAAACATTTCAAGGAGGCAATATAGTTGGCAGTAAGGGATTAATTGAAAAATAGGTGGTGTGAGTCTAAGGAACTGCAGAATATGGAAAGCGATCAGGTGGGTCCTGGGGCTGGTTCTGTTCCAACCTACTAAGCTACCTGAGGGCTTCTGAACGTTTGTTTGTTTGTTTGTTTGTTTTTGTCTTATTGATCATTTGAGACAGGGTCTCAGTTCAGGCTGACCTCAAACTTACAAGGTATCTAAGGATGAGCTTGAACTCCTGATCTCATTGCTTACACCTCTGAAGCGCTAGGATTACAGGTGCAAACCACTATACCCTAGTGGTGCCAGGAATTGAATCTAGGGCTTTGTGCATGCTAAGGCAGGTGCTCTATCAGCTGAGCCTCATCTGATGCCCCAGTTTCTGCACCCTGTGCTACCTTTGCATGACGGAGTGGAAACGGAGCTGTGGTTTTTCATTGTTGTTTGCCCCCCTTGGGTCCTATAGAGAAGCCTGGTCTGGAGGATGCCTCCCCTGTTCTTCTAGCAGAGCAACTTGTCTTAGGGTTGTTCATTTCTTTACTCCAAAAACAAAAGCACAAAAAAAAAAGTAGATGGCTGTCCGAAGGGAAAGGCAGGAATTGTTCACCCTAGGACCACCTTCCAGGTGAAGAACTAGGTGCGTTAGTCAAACTACATTTAAATGGCAATAAGTAGGTAGCACTGAGGAAGCCATTTAACCTTACTAATCACTGTTCTACTTATCTGCCACGTGGAGTTGATAATAGCTCATGGGATAGTTTAGGGATAAAAGGAGATAATGTGCAGAACGCAGGGAGGCCTAACACCTACTATCAACCACTGAGCTACGGTCGCAACTATTGTGCTCTAAAGCAAAGTGCTTTGAAAGGATTTCAGGAAGGTGGGTGCTGCATTTCACTTGGAAAACTGGTGTGGTGGAGATTCACAGAGCTTAGGGTAGGGTTGGAGCTGTCTAGACATGGGCATGGTCCATCTGGTGGACACCATATGAGAGAGCTACAGTTCTTTGAGGAACACCTGGGAGGTAAGATGGGAATCAGCTTGACCCACACTTTGGAGGAGTTTGGATTTAAGCTTTTGAGTTATGAAAAATTTTTATTTTCTCACACTTAAATATCTACAGAACATTCTGGCAATCTCACCACATAGGAATCATTTCATAAAATTTTGCAGATTGTGATCTTTCTCATATTTTTTAAGATTGAAGAATTGAAAAGGAGGGGCGTATGCATCAAAGTCCTCAAATCGTTAAAATCCCTAATTTTAACGAGTGGGGAAAGAGAGAAAGATAGCACAAATGCAGCAAAGGCAGAAGAAAGTCACTGAATTCAGCCAGAATTTGATGGCAGAGGCCCATTCTCTCGCTGGCTGTACCACATGTAACTTACCTTTGGTATCTTTACATGAAGTGTCACTGTCTTGGCAATGGATTCCTCTTCTGGCCCTGATCTTCACCTACACCTGCAGTGGCCTTAGGAAGCCCTGCAAATCATATTATTGCAACACATATTTATTAGCTGCCACATGCCCATAGAGGCCAGTCTCTGGAACACATGGCTGCTCCCTCGCAGGCTCTTCCCATCACCTGTATTTAATTAAGTTCCCATTAGCCTTTGATTGAGATCATTGCAACAGAAATGTCACTGCCTTCTCCACCCTTGGCTTTCTCCCCCTCTGGTCTGAGCTAAAACACCACAGCTAAATTAATCTCAAAGTACAGCTTTGATGAGCCACTCCTGTTCAAAAACCCATCTTTAATCACTTCCCCACTACAGAAATGTCTGTTCAAAACAAAGGCTTGATAAACCAAAAAAACTTGAAGTAATGAAACTTTTCCTATAATTTCCAGTACCTTTTGTTTTACTTTTGGCATCTAGAGGATGATTTCTTCTTATTCTTTGATTGTGTGTGTGTGTATGTGCATGGGTATGTATGTGCATAACACACACATTTGCACTCATGCCTGTGAACGTACAGGCAAGGGCTAGACTGTGACATTGGGTGTTTTTGTTGATCAGTCTCCCCCTAATATGTTAAGGCATGCTCTCTCACTGACCCCAGAACTTGCTGACTCAGCTAGACTGGCTAGCCAGCTTGTTCCAAAGATCCTGTCTTTGAAGGTCTGTGTCTGTATGGATTTTATACTTCCATTATTGTATATGAGGCGATCTATTTCCATATGCCTTCAACAAATAGGGTATTGCTAATTATTTCAATATTTTAATAGATCAAATATGGATCTCATTATTGTTTTAGGTTGTATTTAATTGTGATCTGAGTAAGATTTGCTTTTGTTTTTGTTTTGTTTTTGTTTTTTTGAGACAGGGTTTCTCTGTGTAGCCCTAACTGTCCTGGAACTCACTCGAAACTCACAAAGAACCACCTGCCTCTGCCTTCCTAGTGCTGGGATTAAAGGTGTGTGCCACTACTGCCCGGCTCTTAATTTTATATAGTCTTAATTTTATAGCCACTTTTATGTTTTGAACTACCGTGACCGCCATGACTGCCCTTCTAATGCCTCATTCCTTGAAGTTTTAGCACACAAGCACCCTGTCCATTCAGTAAACATCAGTTAGCACCTGCCCACTGGGGAAGGCAGGAGATGGTGAAGATTAAGGGACAGACTCTGGAGCCAGCCTGCTTAGGCTTGAATTCCAGTTCTGACCAGAACCCTCCTCCGTGTCAGGAACAATAGTAACACACCAATACAGAGTATTTGTGAGAATATAAAAGATTTTGGACATGGATAATGGACTGGCTTGTAGTAGGAATTCTCCGAACACAAGCATGATTTTCTAAAATACTTGGTTTTGGACATGGGGGATCCAGGTTCGAGGTGACCAAGGTCTCTGCTTTTGTGGGGCTAACTCTAGATGCTATTCAATTCTCTGCAGAAAACAAAGGTGTTGTGAAGGCAAGCCATCATGGGGTGGGGCCTCTTCAGTGGCTAAAGAAAGCCCATGCATGACTGTGATTCTCAAGACCCAAGTGGAGGGAGGGATGGAGCCCCGCCTGAGAGCAAGGCTGTCTCAGGTTTTGGTTTCTCTGAGGATTCCTCCTAGGCAGACAACTAGTTTAATGTCTCCTCCCACCCCTTTCTAAAGGCTGGTAATATATCCGGATATAATTTCATCCTTTTATGCCCCTGTCATTGTGTTAATCAAGTAAGCGCCAGGCGTCTTGTGTCTGAGGCTCGCCTCTGCTTTTACTAACACCATTACTGCCACTGGGACCTCATCCAAGTCAGGCCTTGTGGGTGCTGGCGCGTTTTCCTAATTGATTCTACTGGATTTCCTGCATTGTTGAGCTTCTTCCTGATTCTCTCAGCTTCTCTTCCTGGCTTCATTGGAAGCCTTTCCTTTTGTTCTAAGTCATGTCTCCTTGACACGAAAAGCCCTTGGGCAAGCCAACACGTAATTATATTAAGTGGAATAAAAAGAAAGCCGAAGTGTCTGGTGGAGACTCTATCTTTTCATGCAAGCAGCGTTGGCCTTGAGAGGGGAGGCATCCAGCCCCTCCCTCCTTTGCTTCCCAAACTTGCCCGGGGAAAGGGAGCCAGCTGTGCTCCAGCAGTGGCCAGTGGCCAGGAAAGCCTGCCTCCTGTGCAGCACATGTGAGGGCTCCCAGTGCCCTTCATTCCTCTTCAGGGTACATACATGAGCTTTCAAGGTAGGCACGTTTAGGGTAGAGCACCTTTCTAGCTAACTCAGTGGACTTGGTATGAACACTTCAAGAATATGAGATATAATCAGCTTCCAACAGGATCTAGGCCAGCTGCTTTCAAACTTTTCACTATGACCCATAATTCACACTATGACTCATTTACACATAAGTTGTCCTCGCTTTTCTAGTATTCCATACTGTCTATCCTGTTTTTCTTATTGGTCACCTATCTTTTAGAATATATTACATATTATAGTATATTTGTGTGTGTGTCACTTTAATATTATGCACACACGTCAGGGTCAGAGGACAGCTTTTAGGGAGACAGTTTTCTCCCTCTGGTATGTAGGTCTCTGGGATCTTACCTGGATGATCAACAGTCTCTTAAGCCTTTTCGTCTTCCTTACAGTTGACTGATAGGTACTTTGAAACCCCATACTAGGTTTTTCCCTGACCCAGAGGTTTCTCCACCGATGATGTAGTAAGCCAAATTGAGCCTAACTAAAAGTAGAGGACCAGGTCTAATTTAAGGGAAGCACTTCCGGGTGATCTGGGGGCGGGGTGGGGGTGGGGGTAAGGATGGGGGGGCATGAGAGGAGAAATCACGTGGCAGGTCTGTGGACCAACGCTTAAGTATCCTATAGCAGCCTTGAGCAGCGCTGGGGGAGGAGCCGCCACTTGGGCTTTCTGAGAGGGGGTGGGGTTTGGAATGGGAGAGAGAAAGACTGAGGGGGAGGTTGCAGCTAAACATTGACCCCGTAACCTATGCTGCTGAAGTTTCTTCCCAGCGGAAGACATTGCAACATCCACCCCTTCTCTTAAAACTGAAGTCCCAGCGGCAAACAGGAAGTGTCCCGACAAAGTGTACTCTGGGGAAATCAATGAGTTTATTGGGCTTCCTTACAGGGCACAGGGGAGGGGTATTACAGGGGTCTGGTGTTCCTCCTAGAACAGACTGCACCTGGGAAAACCTTTACCAAGCAGGGCCTCTCCCTTGGCTGCATAAATGGAGCCCTGCCGCCAGTCGTCCGTCACTTAGACCTGTGACTCTTCCAGGAGGTCACGTGTAAGTAAGATAGAGGAGCCCAACAGGTGATAGGGAGTAGTTGGAGACCCAGGTAAGGGTCATGACCTTCCTCACTGGTCCAGGTGTGTAAACAGTCCACAAAGCCTGCCTGGAGTAATCCTTTTGTCAGCAGGACTGAATGCCCTAGGATGGTGCTTGTTTGGCTTAGAAGGTAGTTGCTCACAACCTACTAATAGGCTGGACTTGTTAGAGAAAAGACCCAATGATTTTTTGTTGATAAATGCAAAACGATCATTGTCAGCAGGAACAGCAAAGCAAATTCAAAGTGAGCTGCTATTTGGAGTAACTGAGAATCAACAGGCACTGTCTCTGTGAGTGGCATGGTGCATAGCATGGTGCATGGCATGGTGCAGAGGTTCTCACACATGCCTCCTTACTGAAGACCCACGTAAACCCTATGATGCAGGAACATGATCGTCTCCCTACTTTTTAGATGAACACACTAATGGTCTAGGACTATTAGATGACTTGTTCAAGGTCTCCTAAGTGACTTGCCAAGATGATGACCTGGGGCCGAGTCACTCCAGAGACTTTATCTACTGTGCTAGGAGAACCTTACAACCACGCGCTAGGTGTATACCCACAATACCTTCGCATAGACCTGAAACAAAACCGAGAATCAGGAAGTAAGCTCAAGGAATCCGGAGCCCCGCTCCCCTACCTGAAATCAGGGACTTGCCTTAGAGCAGGCGACCAGCCTCCAGACAGCTCGACTTCGTCCATACACAATTCCAATGTGTTTTTTTCTTAAACCAGCAGGACAATAGATGAGTGACTTTCCATTCCTGGGATTTGTTTTGCTCTCGGGGACACCAATCCTCCAGCTCTGATGCCTCTAGGACTGATAGCCTTCCCCATCCCTGGCTAGGAGCTGCTCAGCTGCCCTTTGAGGTTATCATGACATTAGAAAGCAGAGAGACAGAAAAGCTAATGCCAGTCAGGTTTCACAGAAAGGATTCCAAGTCTCAGCTGGGCAGTGACCTGTCTTCCCTCCCTAAGTGGCAGCCTTGGAGCTCAGGTCTGTGGAACGGCAGATCCCCAGGAACAACAAGGAACACCACACTCAGGAGATGGGCTTGACCAAGCTCATCCTGCGCCGGGGCCAGGATTTCAGCTTAAAGTTGACTTTCAACCGACCCTTCCAACCCCAGAAGGACCACCTCACCTTTGTGGCTGAGACAGGTGAGTTTGCTCTGCCCTTGGGTTCCTCTGGTTCCCTCAAAACAGAAAGTTAGTAAAGTTCTCCTGGGGGAAGGGCTCTTGGCACCTATTTCTGAGGTGCCATCTCCTCTCTTCTGGAACCCTAGGACTCTCACATCGGTACTGTTGGTCCTGTTAACTGTGATCTTTTAGCCACAACAGTCAATCTATAAGTACACAGGCACGGTCATAAAACTCCACAGACATGACCTCCTTTTAATTCTTATGGAAGACTTTAAGTTGGTACTACCAGACTCTCATTTTACAGATTGGAAATGGAAAAAAAATCAGAGGCCCAAAGAGCTAAAATGTCAGTAAAGGCCTTAAACCAAAAGGCTTTAGTGAATGTTGGGAGAAGGTAGGGCATCTGGCAGGCCATAGGGAGTCATATACCACATTTATTTTACTTTATTTTTATTACTTTTAAATGTGTGTGTGTGTGTGTGTGTGTGTGTGAGTGTGTGTGTGTATATACATGCACATACTGAGAAGTGGGCATCAGATCCCTGGAACTGAAGTTACATGTAATTTTGAGCTGCCTTACTTGAGTTCTGGGACCCAAATTCCAGTCCTCTGTAAGAGCAGTTTCCACACTTAACCACTGAGCCATCATGCCTTCAGCCTCATCACATAGAGTTCTGAGCCTTCTCCTGGGATCTTCTTTCTCCCTTACCCAGGACCAGAGCCCTCAGAGCTTCTAGGGACCCGAGCTACTTTCTTGCTCATGCAGACCCGGACTGGGAATGTCTGGAGTGCTTCCTACTTCATTGCCGACAGTAACTCTCTTCAAGTCTCGATTTTCATCCCAGCCAGTGCAGTCATTGGCTACTACACACTGCAGACAGAGATTTCTCAGGACCAGGGTCCTGGTGTGACTTACCCGCTGGGGAATTTCATCTTGCTTTTTAACCCATGGAGTACAGGTAGGACTTGCTCCCAGCTTGTGGTGATAATGTGGTGCATTGGGAATGTTCTTTCAGATAATCATTGCATATCTGTGAGACATATTACTGTGTGCTGAAACAAAAAAAAATAACTTATTTGTGTGTGTGCGTGTGTTCACCTACATATGTAAAGGTCATCTTGTGGGGTTGGTTCTCTCTTTCCAGCATGTGGGTCCCAGGGATAGAGCTTGGGTTACCAGGCTTAGCAGTAAGTGCCTTTACCTACCCAATCTTCTCACCAGCCTTAAATATATATATTTTTTTCCTTTTGTGAGATGGGGTATTGTGTTGTCCAGGCTGGTCTTGAATTCATGATCCTCTATCTCAGCCTCCTGAGTATTAGGATTATAGGCATTCACTACTGTACTCAGCTGCAAAATTTGCTTTTATAAAGCGTTTTGTTTTGGTTTTGTGGTTTTGGAATGGGCTCTGATTATGGAGCACTACTGGCCTAGAACTCGCTCTGTGGACCAGGCTGGCCTCAAACTCACAGAGATCCACCTGCCTCTGCCTCCCGAGTGCTGGGATGAAAGTGTGCAGCATCACACCTGGTCCCACAAAGAATTTTTAAAAATGATTTAGTTATTTTTATTTTATGTAGCTTGGTGTTTTGCCTGCATGTTTGTCTGCATGAGGGTATCAGATCCCCTGGAATTGGAGTTACAGATGTGAGCTGCCATTTGGGTGCTGGAAATTGAACCCAGGTCCCTTGGAAGAGCAGTCAGTGCTCCCAACTGCCGAGCCATCTCTACAACCCCCACAAAGAATTTTTTTAACAACATGATGAAAATATCCTAGTGATGCTAAGTGAGATAATTTAGCAAGTGGACTTCAGTTTGAGTCTAACTAATTATGCATATGCATACAGCAAAAAGACAATATTATTTCTGAGTAGTGGGTGTGAGTGATTTTTTCCTGTATTTTCCAAAAGTCTAAAATAATCTTATAATTTTTGTCACATATTTTGTCAGAGTGTGTGGGTTCACGCGGGTCCGAGAAATGGAGACTCTGAGTCACACTGAGAATGAACTTAGCCTCTGCCGCTAACTTAGCCTCTGAGCAGGGGGCTCAGTCTTGGTGAACTGAAGCCTTCCCTTCGCCTCCCGGCATCTTTATTTTCCCTATATTTACACCTTAGCTAGTAGATTTCCAATCTCAAAACAAACTGGTAGAAGCTTCTGACTTACAATGCAAGGTGCAAATACCTGATTCATGAGGTACCACGGTTTCCCCTGAACCAAGTTTTGCATAGGCTTTGTATCCATGGGAAACTCTCAGTCAAGATTCACATAAAACAACAAAAAGTGTTTGTCACTCAAAGGAAGGCCTAGGGTCTTTGTGAAAACTCTGGAGCCAGACCAGGTATAACCCAGCGGGGTTTCATGACTAGTGGAGGTTGCTTACCATCCCTCTGGCACCAGGCCGCTGGGACATTCTGCCACACATTTTTATAAGCTATAATTTTTATTATTTTTATTATTTTTTAAAAATTTATTTATTTATTATGTATACAGCATTCTGTCTGGATGTATGCCTGCAGGCCAGAAGAGGGAGCCAGATCTCATTATAGTTGGTTGTGAGCCACCATGTGGTTTGCTGGGAATTGAACTCAGGACCTCTGGAAGAGCAGCAGTGCTCTTAACCTCTGAGCCATCTTTCCAGCCCTAAGCTATAATTTTTAATAGCACAGATTTTGTTGCTGGCTTCCGGAGAAGCATGTGGCTGGTATTTAAGAGGGCCCAGTCTTAATTTCTGTTGTCCTAGTCATCCATTGACTGTTTTCCTGTTTCCAGAAAGACATTGTTACTTTTATGCTGTTTTTAAATTTCCTGCTTGTTCTTTGCCTTGTGATTTTCTTTTTCTTTCCATTACCCTTTACCGCTCAGATGATGATGTCTACCTGCCGAGCGAAACACTGCTGCAGGAGTATGTAATGAGTGATTATGGCTTTGTCTACAAGGGTCAAGAAACTTCCATTACCTCCAGGCCTTGGAACTATGGGCAGGTAACCCCACCTCCTGAATGCATGAGCCTGGGATGGGCTCGTTGGGGGCTGTTAGCCAAAGAAGGGCACAGTGTGAGGTGCTAGCCAATTCCCCATCCGATGAGAGGGGCAAGCAAAGAAAATATGGCTATCTTTTCAACGTTTTTGTGCTTTATTAAAAAAAAAAGAGTAGAAACTGGGTGGTGGCGGCTCACGGTTTAATCCCAGCACTCAGGAGGAAGAGGCAGGTGGATCTCTGTGAGTTCGAGGCCAGCCTGTGTTGGGAGAGAGCGGGGCCCTTTGTTCTGGCTACCCGGCCAGCTTACACCCGAAATAATCATACAGAAACTGTATTCATTTAAACATTGCCTGGCCCAATAGCTCTAGCCTCTTATTGGATAACTCTCACATCTTGATTTAACCCATTTCTAATAATCTGTATATCACCACGAGGTTGTGGCTTACCAGGAAAGATTCAGCATGTCTGACCTGGTGTCTCCATGGTGGCTCTCTGACTCTGCTTTCTTCCTTCCAGAATTCAGTTCTGTCTTCTCCACCTACCTAAGTTCTACCCTATCAAAAGACCAAGGCAGTTTCTTTATTCAACCAATGAAAGCAACACATAAACAGAAGGACCTCCTCCATCAAGCCTGTTCTACAAGAACTAGTTCCAGGACAGGCTCTAAAGCTACAGAGAAACCCTGTCTCGAAAAACAAACAAATAAACAAAACCCAAAAACAAACAAACAAAAGAGTGGAGCCTGATGAAAGTCTACCAACAACTATAACAACCTCTCTTGTTGACAGAGGCTGCTCATTTTCCCCTGGCTGCCCTGTCCTGAAATAATTACACAGATACTGTACCTGCTCGGCCTGTTAGCTCAGGATTCTTATTAACTAACTCTTACATCTTAAATCAACCCATTTCTATTAATCTGTGTATCACCATGTGACTGTAGCCTACTGGTAAGGTTCTGTCAGGTGTCTGTCTCCTTCGGCAGCTACGTGGCATCTCTCTGACTCTGCCTTCTTTTCTCTATCTCTGCTTGGAATTCCCACCTTGCTTTGTTCTGTGCTGTTAGAGGCCCATAGCAGCTTCTTTATTAACTAATGGTAATAATACGTATTCACAGCATACAGAGGGGAATCCCACATCATTCTGTGTTCAGTTACCAGCCCTACTAGGGACTAGTTTATGACAAACCTTTCATTCTTCTATAATTTGAAAGTAATAGCCCATGTCTCCTATCACTTTACTTGAAAAAAAATTGTGTATATGAGCATTTGTCTGTATGTATGTCTGTGCACCACAAGTGTGCCTACTACCCAAGGAAGCCGGAAGAGGGTGATACATTCCCCGAGTTACAGAGGTTGTGAGTTACAATGTGGGTGCTGGAAATCAAACTCAGGTTCCCTGGAAGAGCAGGCAGTACTCCTAACTGTGGGGCCATCTCTCCAGTCTCTCTCCTAGCGCTATAATTTTTTAAAATTAAATTAATTAATTTTATTTATTCATGTGTGTGCATATGTATTGGTGCATGTATGCCGTGGCACATACGGAAGCCAGGGAGTCCTTTCCCTCCATCCACCAAGTGACCCTGGAATTAAACTCCTGTCATCCCTTCCCCCCCGAGCCATCATGCCTCTACCAAGCCCACTTTGGTGTGGGATTTTTTGGTTTTGTTTTTTGTTTATATTTTTTTAGGGCAGGTTCTCACTGACTTGATTTCTCAGGATAGTCTTTAAATTTCCTATGAAGCTCAGACTGGCCTTAAACTCGAAATCCCCCTGCCTCTGTGCTGCAACAGTACTGGTTTTGTATGAGTCGCCATGAAAGATACTTTTCTTGCCTTGAAACAGTTGGGAAGAATTTTAAAGGAATACTATTTTGAGACTTTTGACAGTTTAAACTTCAGTATCTACAAATAGCACCTCACTGGGACTCAGGTGTGATCCTTCATGTAGTCGGTGTCTAAGGCTTTTTATGCTTAATGGCAGAAGTGAGTTGAGAGAGGGCCTCTGGGCTGCAGGGGTGAGCTGAGAGAGGGCCTCTGGGCTGCAGGGGTGAGCTGAGAGAGGGCCTCTGGCTGCAGGGGTGAGCTGAGAAGGGGCCTCTGGCTGCAGGGGTGAGATACTTGCCATTGGCCCTTTACAGAATGGTGTAACCAGTCTTGCTCTAGCTGCCTCCATTCCCCTTCTCAGCACTGGACTTTTGGGGGGAAATTAGATAGTGTATGTATCATTTAATCTGATAACATCACAGTATAGTCACAGAGGATAATGGTTCTCTCTGAAAAAATTAACCACAACTCATGATCATAACCGAAAAAGAGAAGAGCAGCTCTCTGGTAATATCAAATATCCAGTTACTGAGTAGCCCTGTTACTGCGTGCAGTCGATGGGGGTCCGGGGACTTTGGCTGTGGATGGCATCTCCACTCTCAGCCACCAATCATGGTCCATGTGTCCTCTTCCTGTTATTCTAAGTGGTGGGAGATGTTGGGAGTTTTGCTGAGGAAGATCACACTCTCCCGTCCCCCATCGCCTGCAACTTGTGACGTGTTTTGAAACTCAGAGGGCAAATGGTGCACTTGACAGCCAAAGGGGCGACATTTGTCACAAACACGTGTTATAAGCAAATCTCATGAGCCTACCCTGGCTTTTCCAGAGCCACATTAGCCCTGACTCCAATATCCTCCGCGACCTTTTCCCTCCTCTCAAATGCTGGCGCTATACCCATCTATCTGGTCCTTTTCTGTTTCCACAAGTCCAACAGATAGATGACCTAGGTCCTTGGGACTCACCATGTTAAAATGCCTAAGGGAAATGTCTCCATGTTCCTCTTCGTGTGTGTCCCTATCACTTTAAATTTGGGATTTCAAAAACCTTCTCTCCTATTCTCTTAAATTGTTTGCGTTTTCTCTCAAGAACCACATAGCTGAGTTTTGTAAAGAGTTCTGATTCCCAACACATTTCCAACTTGATTTCCATCACTGTAGGATGTAGTCTTGTGGCTGAACCCCACTGCCCTCCTCTCGCAAGCACATCTCCCCTGAAAAGCTTGTCATGCCAAAGTTTCTGGACTCTTCATATTTTTGCTCTTCTCTGATTTCTCCCTTCAAATGCCTTATAAGTTTGAAGAGGACATCATTGATATCTGCTTTGAGATCCTGAACAAGAGCCTCTACTTTCTGAAGAACCCATCCAAAGACCACTCTCAGAGGGGCAACGTGGTGTACGTATGCAGGGTGGTGAGTGCCATGGTAAGAGCAACAGCTTCCCCTGCCCGAGGACAGCCCGGGCATCTCCAGGACGCTGTGGAAACCTCCCTGTCTGCTCTTTGCAGATCAACAGCAATGATGACAGTGGTGTGCTTCAGGGGAACTGGGGAGAGGACTACTCCCAGGGCATCAGCCCTCTGGAATGGAACGGCAGTGTGGCCATCTTGCGGCAGTGGTCGGCCAGGGGTGGGCAGCCTGTGAAATATGGACAGTGCTGGGTCTTTGCCTGTGTTATGTGCACGGGTGAGTGGAGTCTTATCCCCTGACTCTTTCTGGTTTCTCCTTCATGTCAGGCCATGATACTCTCAGAGTCCACTGTGGCTCTTGAAGGGCTCAGAGCTTGCAGTGGCCCGTGACTAGGAGCTGTGTGCACGCGAGTTCTTAACCTGCACACTATTAAGTCTCCAGAAGGTGATCTTTGCAGTCACCCCAGAGTTTCTTTGACGAAGAGTGTTAATAGTGGGCACCTGAACTGGGCATGGTGGGGCACACCTCTAATTTGAGAGGTGGAGGCAGTTAGGTTGGGAGTTTCCTTGGCTATATTGGAAATTAGGTTAACCAGCACTAGATGAGATCTTGTCTCAAGAGACAGAAAGACAGACAGACAGAAAGGTGGTCATTTGGATAGAGCAACTTGAAGTCCCCACAAAAGGCAGAACACTTCTTACCACCAGCTGCAGTGGACCAAGAGGCGGAAGCTGGAAGTGTAAGTCCACAGTCTTGGGTAGCCTGACCTCACACTAGACCTCCCCAAGAGCCTTGATTTACAGTTAGATCTTTGCTACCCCGCTAAATACCCTTGAGGAGAATGGATACTTAACTCAATGGAGTGCATACTCAGCTGTTTACAATTCAGTGCCAAATGCTTGGCCCAAGTGTCTGGGAAGCTGAAGAGCCTAAGGCACTGAGGTGTTACCTGTCTCCCTCATGCAAAGCGCTCCTTCTGCTGGGCTGTCTAGTCACACTACACACTAGGTGTCTGTGGAAGTAATAGGTGGATTCCATTGGAGCAGGGGCTGGGGCATAGGATGAGAACAGGCTTCTGTTTTTGACTCACTGAGGGGAAGCATAGTCTTACCGTTATGTTCAGGGCCCTCAGGTGCAGAGATTTAAATCCAAGTACACAAAATGACCTTGTTAGCTTCCTTATGATGTGGGGCCGTGGCTCCTGTGGCCTCCGGTAGACCCCTGGTCTGCCTTGGCCTGGAAAGTCTTCAGTGGTGACTAGGTGGACATGATGGAGATCACCTTGAACCTTCATGTCCTAGGATGAACAGGAGAAGGACTAGATCCACGGCTTAGCCCCTTCTTCAAGCCCTTCCATCTTCACAGAGTGCGGTGGCTGTTGAGTGGAGACTGTGACTTCTGAGCTGCTTTTGGTCACCTGTAGCCCAGGCCTGAGTCCCACGTCCCCTGCAGATGTGTAGAAAGCCTAGGTGCAGTGCTGGAGTAGACAGCTAACTGCCAACGTGTGGCCCTTCTGGAGGCTTTTCAGTGCATCGAGACAGAAGGACTCTTTTTCTTTTTACTTTTAAAAACATTGTGACCTTCCCAGCAGCCTCTGTAAACTCTGTCGACCCTCCTAGGAAGAGTAGGTGGGAGAGACCTCTTCTGAACTCACTGACAGCGACTGGCTCTTGATTACACCTGATTGTGAGCAGTTAGTGTGTGTGTGTGTGTGTGTGTGTGTGTGTGTGTGTGTGTAAGCATGGGATAATGTCTGCTTTGAGTAAATGTGCCTGTGAAATCTTAGTGTTATGTACCGTCCTGAGGATCCACAAGAGGGCGCTGCTGGCTTATCAAAGATGGTAAGTAGTTTTTAATCTCTGATGTCATCCGCTGTATCTACAATGGAATGAATGTTCTAGCTCTGGCCTTTCTCTTATTTGTTTGTTTCTTTAGTTATTAGTATATGTTGCAGTGCTGAAGAATGAACTCAGAATCTTGTATGTGCTGGTCAAGCATTCCACCACTGAGCTGCATCCCCAGTCCTCTAATTTTCTTCTTTCTCTCAACTTGTGTCTTTTAAGTAGAATGGCAGAATCAGAATTTTAGAACTGAAAACCATCCAGTTCCTTACTTACAAGGAGACTAACCCAGGGAAGTTAAGCCACTTACCTCTGGCCACACATCCTGCCCCCGCTTTTGAAATTCTCATGTGTTTTAGTATTTAGTCTCTTTTCTTTTAACCTGGATCAAAAAAAAAAATACCAGAAATGACAAGCCTATTATTGTTTTCTTGTTTTAAGTGGCTCACAAATGACTTCTTCCACTTTGTGAATGGATGCCACTGCTGGACAGGTGGACAGAAGCTTCTCTGGGTGCCGTCCTTAGGGAATAAAAGAGTTGCTGAAAGTTTGAAGGTTAAAGACGATACATGAAAAAGTAATAATTCTGCTTGAAATGACCGTAGTCATCTCTCCTCTCTAGTAATGAGGTGCTTAGGCGTTCCAACTCGAGTCGTTTCCAATTTCCATTCTGCACACAACACAGACGGGAACTTGACCATCGACACCTACTATGACCGCACTGCAGAGATGCTGCCAACTCAGAAACCAGACAAAATCTGGTAAGAGGTTTTGTCTGTACGAACTCAGCACTGTCCTGGGTATGGGACAAATCGTGATAGCTGGGACTGAGTCAGGCAAGGTCTCTCTATGCAGTCCTGGCTGTCCTGGAACTCTCTGCGTAGACAAGGCTGGCCTCCAACTCACAGAGATCTGCCTTCCTTTGCCTCCGAAGTGCTGGGATTAAAGTATGTACCACCCTGGCCAGCTCCTTAAGAGCTTTCTTTATTATAATTACCTTCTAATACAAACTAGAGGAAAATGGAATTATAAATGAAGGCATCAAACCTTCTGCATAATGTCTGGTGCCTGAAAAACCATCGGGAAACACAAGCCCTGCCTACTTCCTCCCTTCTGCAGGAACTTCCACGTCTGGAACGAGTGCTGGATGATCCGGAAAGACCTTCCGCCAGGGTACAACGGATGGCAGGTTCTGGACCCCACGCCCCAGCAAACCAGCAGTGGTGCGTGGGGCTCACGTGGCAGGGACCAGGCTCTCTGGGAGGCCAATGAGGATGAGTACCCACATAGCCAGAGAGGTGCAGCAGTTTCCCACTTCCCCTCTTTCCAGGACTGTAGTCTAGACAGTGTCAACTCTCGGGTATGACTTCGCCCCTGACAGTGGGACCCCCTGGAGGAGCAATGCACTTCTCTGTTCTTCCTGTAAAGTCAGGGAGGTGGTGCTGGCAACAGCTACACTAATGGGGTGACTGTGTGACTGTGAGGATCAGGCAAATTAGTGCACATCCCTGCACTTGGTAACCTGGAGAAGGCCCGGGTGTGCGGGGTGTCACTGCTACCGCCCCTCATCCCGTAATAACTGCTTCCTCCGCAGGGTTGTTCTGCTGTGGCCCGGCCTCTGTGAAAGCCATCAAAGAAGGGGATGTCCACCTGCCCTATGATGCCCCTTTTGTGTTTGCGGAGGTCAATGCTGATGAGGTCATCTGGCTTTTTGAGGGTGGCCAGGTCCAGGAAATCCTGGCCCATAATACCAGTTACATCGGGAAGGCGATCAGCACCAAGATGGTAGGGTCAGATGAGCGCCTGGACATCACCAGTTCCTACAAGTACCCAGAAGGTGCCTGGGCCTTGGATGTGGGAGGGAGTGGGTGTCACCATTGGATGACCCAGGTTAAAACAACACCACCTCCCTCTTATGACAAACTCCCAGGGGACTATTTTAGCTCCTGGCCACCTGATCCTGGAATATATTTGCCCAGATTTAGCAAATAAGAACATAGGATGTTCAATTAAGTTTGAATTCCAGATAAATTAAGACAGACAAACACATTATTATAAATAAGTCCCAAATGGTACATGTGACATCTTTAGTTTTTTTTCTATTACATTTATTTATTGTGTGTATGTGTGTATGTATATGCATGTATGTATGTAGGAACATGTCCTATAGTGTGTGTGTGTGTCCGAGGACAACTGATAGGAGTTAGTTTTCTCCTTCCCTCACAGGGATATTGAATTCATGTTGTCAAGCTTGACAGCAGATGTCTTTTTCACTAAGCCACCATGCAGCCAGGTGTGTGACATCTTTCTGATAAAAATAATTCACTGCTTATCTGAAATTCAAATTAACTGGGTATAGTTTTTAGTGTAAATGTGCTCCAAATATTGCATGTAATTTACCAAAAAAAGATGATTTGCTTATCTTGAATTCAAATTTAATGGTGGTCCTGTGTTTTATCCATTAACTGTCAGGGCCACACATATGTCCTTCTCTGTCCATCGCAGGGGGGGGAGCAGCAAGGGGAGAGATGGATGGACACTCAGGAGGGAGAGGGCTCTGGGCCTGTGGAGGGAAGCAGACATTCCTATCGAGAGCTTTGGTGGACTCTGGCCACCTGAGAACCAAGCAAGGCTCTGATGTGCTATAGGTGGGTGAACCTGGGCCATCTTCCCTTGCCTCTGTTCCTTATCAGTGAAATGAGATAGCTCTCCTCAAAGGGTTACATGAGCTGGTGTGCAAAACACACTGGGGGCATAGTGAGTGCTTTAGAGGCATCCACAGTCTGGAGCAAATTTGAGTTTTGAGCCCAGATGTTGAGTTATTCCTAAGGGAAAGAGGTGAAGCTCCATCTAAAAGACTTGAATATGTATTTTAGGAGAGAACATGCAGGCAGGGAAGAGAAGCCTCTGGGATTGATGACAGTGATGATGATGGTGATGAGGATGGTGGTGGTGCTGATAATGGAGATATGTTGGTGAGAATCCTGATGATAACAGTACTGACGGCAAAGAACCACACTGAATCTTACACTCAGCAGTTACATGACCTAACTTTTCAGCAACTCTGGGCAACCCAGTATCATCCTTGGGTTTCGTAAGAGAACAGAACCCTGATAGACGAAGAGACTGTGCACTGAGCAGCACCAACCCCATCTGAGCCATGATTCTGCACGCCTCCCTCTGTGGCTCTTCACTGTGTATCACATGGTCAGGGCTTCTGGCTGGCAGCTGAGAGTGCCGTCATTTGTTTTCCCAGGAAGGTCATCGGTCCTCTCTGCCCTGCCCCACTGATGTTTTGTTCTGTGTGGGTCTGTTCTGCCAGGATCCTCCGAGGAGCGGTCTGTATTCATTAAGGCTTCCCGGAAATTGCTGGAACCAAGAAGGGACTCTTCATCCCTCCTGGATCTCCTAGGGTCAGAGGCCTTTAAGGATAAGCCTGTGCAGCTGCAACTCCGCCTGGCTAGGGCACCCATGTGGGGCCAGGACCTGCTGCTCACGCTGCATGTCCAGAGGGTGCCCGACGGAGCCCAGAGTCAGGGCCCCATTGGACTGATGGTCCACTTTTGTGCACAGGCCCTGTTGCATGGGGGCAGCACTCGGGAACCCTTCTGGAGACACGCGGTGCGCTTGAATGTGGATTTTGAGAAGGGTGAGTCTGTAGCAGGCATGAGAAGGCACCTTTAGAGAGGGAGGTTTGGGGGCTGTGAACCAGGCTGGCCAGTTCTCGCCAAATCACAGAGAACCCTCTCCCAGGACACACGATGTCTTCCAGCCAGGGAAGATGCTGTTGCTGGACAGTTGGATGCCAGTGCGGTACTTGGGATGTCATCCTAACATGTCAGACAACAAGGACCTCTGAGTGCAGTATTCCTTTATAACCCATCCCTCGGACTCAAGATGATGTCTTTGCCTATGTTTAGAGCTACAGTGGCCACTTCTGCTGCCCTACAGCAATTACAGGAGCAAGCTGACAGATGAAAAGCTGATCCACGTGTCTGGCATCGCTGAGGTTGAAGAGACAGGGCGGTTCATTCTGGTCCTGAAAGATTTCTCTCTGGAGCCTCCCCGCCTATCTATTGAGGTGAGGCGTCTGGACAGAGATGGAGACCCAAAGTTCTAAGATGGTCTCCTCATGGGCTCGGTGGGGGCTACCTTATCCTGCCACATATGATAATAGTACAGCATACTACAGTCTCAGAGGCTTTATTCTCTAGCATAGCCAAACGGTGGGCTCCGGTGCTCTCCATAATCAAAGGGTGGGGCATGAAGGCATCTCACAGAAGTCACATTTTACAGAGGATGCTGAGGAAGGTACTCTGTTGAGAACAGATGAAGGCAAGTTATTGTGAAGCTGTATTAAGTAAGGAGATCTCGTCACAAAGGTCGAGATAAAAGGCAATGATTTGGGATGTTGAGTAGAGGAGACAGATTTAAGACAGACCGTACAGTCAAATTTAAAAGGGGACCACTGATAAGATGTGGGCGCCACGGGAAATAGGAACAAGAAATGAATTTCAGACTTCAAGGCCCAGTGCCAGAGAGGTTTGGTGGCTCTTATGGAAGAAAGGCATTAAGAAAGCTCCACGGGGGAGGGGGGCACATGTCCTCCCCATCTCCTGTCACCTGAGTTGTCCTTCTCCAAAGCGTTCTTCCCCACCTTTCCATTCCTCTCCCAAAGACTTTCCCACTGCCTACCCCAAGTCTAGCTCTGTGCCTGGAAGCCTGCTAACAGCATGCCTGATGCTAGCCAGCAGAACAATAGTTGGATGCTTCCATATTGGATCACACGTCAGCTGGCACAATTGTGGCTTTCACTTGGGCCTATTCTCAGGTTGTCAGGCCAGGTGATCCTGGATGCCTTCTGTGTGGGGCAAACAGAGTTGCAAGTGTAGACACAAGCTTGGTGCTGAGCCAGGAACCTGCTTGTTACCAGAGCAGAGATTCCCAAAACAGTATAGCACATGTCAAGGAGGCTGTGGATGGTCCGCATGGCTGTAAGACCTGTGGGTGATTAGTGTCACTGTGCTGGGTTCCAGAGTTATCTTCACCCATTTGACTTTGACACTGTCTTTGGAGACTTGGTTCATTTGTTTGAGTTCCAAGTTAGGGTGTGTCCTTCCTCCTCTGAATTCTCTGGCCAAGCTAGAACATTCTCCCAGTTGTGATCTGGATGGACAGAGCTCGTTTGGGTTCAGTACTGATGCCCATCACCCAGATGGCAGCGTCCTAGGCTTCAGGGGTAAGGACAGAATCCCTGTCTCCCATTACAGGCTAAGGCTGTGATGCCCTGTGACACAAACCTCAAGAGTGAAGCACTGAACACAGATGGGTGGAAAATGAGTATGTCCTGCTGATATCTGAGAAGATACAACAGGATGGGAGAAAGATCCTGGGCTAGGAGCTAAGACCCCTTGGTTAGGTCCTGACTGTCATGAATCCATCATGGCATCTTGGCTTCATCATTCTTCTTTGGTGGAATGATATCACTGATGGTACATAGGTGGCACACATGACACTCCTCCCTAGTCCTCTGCATGGGTTAGACACTACTAATCAATCATAACTGACTGGAGTTGTGCTTGGGATCCTACTTAACACGTGGTAAACACTGCTAACTCTTTGGGACCAGTACTTCAATTAACTCTAGCAAGCATCTTTGAATAGATGGTGGGAAGTGAAAATCTATGCCCATTCCTAACAGGTGGCAGCTTGCTAGAGTGTCCTGAACTTCTAAAGCAGGTCGCCATATGTGTTAATTTGAGGTAGCCCTGCTTATAGTTGTCTCCACCACTAGGGGCACTTAAGCTCTAAGTAGTTCCTGGTGGTCACAGGAGGAGTTGACTGAGTGAGGTGTGGCAGTGAGGCCAGGGGCCTAGGGCACCTCTGTCTTCTCCCCACACAGGTATTTGAAAGAGCTGAGGTGGGCAAAGCAATGAACATCTACATCACCTTCACCAACACCCTAATGGTGGTTCTGAATAACTGCACCATGGTTCTAGAGGGAAGCGGTCTCATCAATGGGCAAATAACAAAGGAGTGAGTAGTGCGACCTTTGACCTCTTGCCAATCTTCCTCTGGCGCTGGTCTCTGAGGAACTGTGCCTCATGGAACCGCTGGTTCCCTCTCAGTCTCCAGATGTCACCTTCTGGTCCCTACTTCCTTAACCTCAGGAAAGCTGGGAGGTTGGTGGTACTTGGGGGTGCTACTCACTAAGCAGGTTTCTCTGCCCCGTTGCTCATCCAAGCAACCAATCCTCCAGGCTCCAACAGGCTGCTTTTGACTTTCAGCCTTGGGACTCTCATGGCCGGATACACCATCCAAATTCAGCTGGAGCTCTACCCCATCAAAGCTGGGCCCCACCAGCTACAAGTCCTCATCAGCAGTAGCGAGGTCAAGGAGATCAAAGGTTACAAGGACATCTTCATTGCTGCAGCTCCAGCCTCCTGAGCCTGGCCTTCCTGATGCCCCCTCCCCCTGTACCAGTCTCAATCCCCATTCCCATCCCCAGCGTAGCCTGCTTTCTACTTCTCAAGGTGTTGTCTTGGTTCAACCTCTGTAGTGGGGGGCAAATGAAACTCTGTAGAACCGTGGTGCATCGTGGGAAGAAACAATAAAGATGCATTAGCTCCCTCCTGAGCTAAGAAGCCCTTTACTGTTCCTGTTGACCTGGCTGCCCACTATGTGGTTGGGGGGGTCCTCTCTGCTCTCCCATCTTCTCTTTCTTCTGTTACAGGCTTCATCCACAAACTAAGTCCACCAAGATCCTTTCTAATATCAGATCTTTCCACTTATATGCCCTTAAGTGAGCCTAGAGGCAGAGGTGAGGGGGGAGCCTGAGAAGGTAGCAAATGCAGGGCCAATCACTGGCAGATGCTGGGTAGAATTTCCCTGTTGCTGTCCTGAGAGAGCTCCCAGCATGGCAGGGAGCCCCTTCTGAGTGGGAAGGCACTCTGCAAACATGCTATCTTCTTTTCTTTCTTGATACCCCTACAACTCCACAGCCTTTTCCTTTACATCTTTGTTATATTTTAGGACAGAGGGAGCCAGCGTTTTGCATTCCCCCACTGTAGTAATTGAAATCACCCATGCTTATCCTTGATAATGTAGAAAGAACAGAAAGGAAACTAAAGAAGCAGCTTCCCCATCTCAGGGGAGGATCTCTTCTAGCATTTTACAGTAGATCTTTCTGGCTCTCTCTAATCCTCTCCCTCCCTCTCCTCTTCTCTCTCTCTCTCCCTCTCTCCCCCTACTCTTTACATGCTATTATCTCCCTAATAGGCATTTTCATTTCTGAACATCCAGGAATCCGGGCCCTGCCCTCGTTTGGCTCCTCTCACCGACGTCCTCCCCATCCAGTTCTTTTGCTTATTTGCTTGCCTTAGTCATTGTCGTATTTTCTATCTCAGGCTGGCCCCCAGGCCTGTGCCTCCCCAGTCCAGTCCACACCCAGCTGCTTGGCTGTAAGAGTAGGAGCCTGCATGCCCTACTCCACCCTTGTGCCAGCTGTACCTGTCCCCATGAGCATCCCTGGGCATTTCTGTCACTATTTCATGACGGCTGAGTATGGCTCCTACCCTCTGGACAGGGTCACCTGCCCTGACTCGTTCAGAAATGTTTTACTTTGCTTCTCTTCCAAATGTCCTTCTCGGTTTGGTTGCTCCTCTCCTGACTGCATCACTGGTATACTCAGGTTTCCATCCTGCCATGCATCCAAGCCATTTCTGTCTTCACAGGCTGCCTCTCAGGTGACTTCCTCCTTCTCACCTAGAAAAGTCATACTCCATGCCATGTTTTGACAATTTTTTTGTTTTTGCAAGCCCTCTGGTTTTGTTTCCTCTCCTTGGTCCCATGAGCTAGGTCATTTCCAATGAGTCATCCCCTAGATCCCAGCGATTGAGGTTCATCCCACTGTGAGGTGTACCCCAAGATTAGAGTCTCCAGAGTTTATCTCCTTACTTACAGCAACCCAGTGGAGCCAACCAAGGAAGCCAGGCAGGACCCCTGGGGGAAAAGGTGGCAAAAGAAATGCCCAGACAGTGAAGCAAGGGGTTGGCACATGTCAGGGCAGTAGCACAGCTCTAGACTCTGCTCTTCCTGTCCCTACAAGGTGCATAGAGTGTCATACTCGAGACATTTGGACCAAAAGGTTTGGGGCCCATGATACCTGGCAGCAATGTGTCAAATAAACCAAAGCGCTTGCTCTTGATTCCACGAAGAGACCTTAGATGCCCTGGATGTGGAGTGACAATGACAGCCACAGGGCACTGTGAAGGTCAAATGGAAAGGGGATTCAGTCGTATTTTGTAAAGTGTGAGGCACCTTCATCCCTTTACTTTCTTGGTGCCTCCACTTCTTAGGGGAGGCAGGGGGAGGGGGCAGAAAGCTCCATTTGGATCTTCTGGTTCTGGCAGACCTTTGTGGTTGTTTGTAGGATCCTCAGCACCATCTCCCTAGACTGGGGACCAGGGTGTTAAACCAGGAGCCACAGACAAGGAGACTAGAACTTTCTTGGGACATACCAGAAATTCCTGGCAGAGCTGGAATCAACTGCCATGTCTCTGTGGGTCTTAGAAAGGTCTGGAGCTTTCCCAGTATCACCCTGCTTGAGCTGGCCCATTCCTTGGCGATGACAGGCAAGTAATCTACTCATGTGTCCTGGTGTAGAAGGGTCCTTCTGTGTTTGGGTTGCCTTTATTGGTTAATAAAGAAACTGCCTTGGCCTTTTGATAGGGCAGGACTTAGATAGACAGGGAAAGAGAACAGGATGCTGGGAAAGGGACGGAGTGAGAGAGCCGCCGGCCATGAAGCACCCAGATCAGACATGCTGAATCTTTCCCGGTAAGCCACGACTCGTGGTGACACACAGATTATTAGAAATGGGTTAAACAAATATGTGAGAGTTAGCCAATAAGAGGCCAGAGCTAATGGGCCAGGCAGTATTTAAATGAATACAGTTTCTGTGTAATTATTTTGGGTATAAGCTAGCCAGGCACCGGGCGGCGGGAGCTGGTGGCCACCGGGACCAAAAGCAGGCCCGCGTGCCTCTTGCAACAGTGTCCCTCTCCTGAGGTCCCAGCCCTGCTTCAGTCCAGATAGAAAAGTAAGATGATATTCATCGATCTTGCCCAGCTTCTCTGAACAAGGGGCATCCTGTTGTGATTACAGCTACCTCCCTGCCTCCCCATGCTTCCCCCACACCCTGTGACTAA
Source organism: Ondatra zibethicus (assembly GCA_004026605.1). Lineage (NCBI taxonomy): Eukaryota > Metazoa > Chordata > Mammalia > Rodentia > Cricetidae > Ondatra > Ondatra zibethicus. The sequence continues at coordinate 164,432 of PVIU01000887.1, forward strand.
TGGTCTGCAGGATTCCAATGGAAGGCCAAACCTGTAAGTCGCCTCCTTGGGGTCAGAGCCCAACTCTTATTCAGACACCAAGGTCCAGGAAGAAGAGTCCCTCTTGGTTTTCTGGTTCCAAATGGGCTTTGTGTTCTTGTGGTTCTGTTTCCTTCCTTCCTTCCTTCCTTCCTTCCTTCCTTCCTTCCTTCCTTCCTTCCTTCCTTCCTTCCTTCCTTCCTTTCTTCCTATCTTCTTTCCTTCCTTGCTATCTTGTTTTCTTGCTTTCTAGCTTTCTTTCCTTCCTTCTTTTATTTTTATTTTTAAAAATTGTATGTGTAAGAGGGTGTTGCCTGCATGTATGTCTGTGTACTATGTGCGTGCCTAGTGCCTGCAGAGGCCAGAAGAGATTATCAGCTCTAGGGAACTGGTGTTATAGAGGGTTGTAAGGCACCATGTGGGTGCTCGGAACCAAACCTGGCTACTCTAGAAGAGCAGCAAGTGCTCTTCAATTGCCCACCTCCCCAGCCTCCCCCTTTTTATCTTTTGTTGAATTTTTTCTTCTTTTTTGGAAGGGCACATAACAAAATTTATTGAGAAGCAAAGGAGCAGCTCTCTGCAGCAGGGAGGAGTCTTGAAGAAGCGCTGCTCTACTTCCATCTCTCTCTCCTGACCAGTGGCTACCGTATACAGTTCAGAGTGCCTCCTAACCATGACCGGCAGTCTGCGGATGCCCTGTGCTCTGCTCCAGGGGTTGTAACTCTCCAGAAGAAATGAAGATATTCTAAAAGGCACTTGTGCCCCTCCCTTTGGTTATCAAATTTTTAAAACAATGGTTCCAAGGAATTGGACTTTCTCCAGGAGTCTTATGCTGGGAGAAAGAAAAGGTAGAATCCTGGTACCAGTCAGAAAGGAAAGAGATTTCACACACTTCTAACAACCTGCTGGAGAGGCTTGGAGTAGAGACAATGGGACCACACCTTGCCTGGGACTGCCTAGCTATGCATACATACTTACCTTAAGACATCAGCCGAGCAAGGGCAACAACAATAGACAGCCAAAGTGGAGGGGTCGCATGGCAGGGGAGGAGGCAGAGCACAGGCCCACAGGTCTCAACCCTACACAAAGAACAACTCAGGAATGTCGAAGGTGGGAGAAACAGTCTTCCCCAGGGAAGAACACAGCAGTTGGCTATCTAATACCAATTGGTGAGTTCTGAAAACATACATACAAGTTTTAGATACAGCATTAAACATTTAGAGTTACAAAGCTCTAGAGTTCTGCTGAATTCCAAGGCTAGCCTAGTAGTTCTTTGCGAGGAGTTTTGGGAAAACAAATGTTTTGATTTCCTCATCTGTTATATAAGACCAGCAAAAACTCCTAATTCACAAGGGGCTGAGAAGTGGCGCAAGAGTTAAGATCACTTGCGGCTATCCCAGAGGACCCAGGTTTAGTTCCCAGCACCCACATGGTGGCTCATAACCAGCTGTAACTCCAGATTCAGGGGATCTGAAACCCTCTGTTGGCCTGCAAAGACACTTCATACATGTGATACACAGATATGCCTGTAGGCAAAACATTCATGCACATAAAAGTGGATATATCTTTGGACTAGACATAGTGGCATATGTCCTGTCTTTAATTCCAGCGTGGGAGGCAGAGGCAGGAGTATCTGTATGAGTTTGAGGCCAGCCTGGTCTGTATAGTAAAGGGTCAGCCAGGGCTAAATAGTGGGGCCTTGTCAAGTCAATCAATCAATCAATCAATCAACCAATCAACAAATCAATCTAAAAAGAAAATCTCCTGATTTATAGAGATGTGAGACTAAGAGGGATAATGCACACAAGAATTTAAAATAATATATAGCACCAAAAAATGATTGTATTGGTGGTAGAAGTGCTTCTTTTGTCTACTGTCATGATTGACCACTGGCAATGGTGTTATGATTATGATACGGAGAAGTGTTTTGGTTAATAGAGATGACAAGAGGAATAAGCCCCTAACTCCCAGTGTGGTAGAGAATGTTGGGAAGGCTTCCTAGCAGGGTGATGCTCTAACCTGGAGACAAATAGACAGAGAACACTTCAGAAAAAGAGATCATTCAGGAGAGAGGAGAGAGAGACAGAGAGAGAGAGAGAGAGAGAGAGAGAGAGAGAGAGAGAAAACACCCACACAGAGATGCTAAGGAGCAGTCTCCATCAGTGAATTGAAGGGGTTTGGCGTACCTGGGTTCTAGGTGGGAAGAGAAAGATGATTCTCAAAGGCCTTTAAGGTGATGTTGAGAAGTTCGGCCTTTATACACTGTTGGATCCTGAGCAGAGAAACTATGTACTTTAATTGGCTCTTCAGAACAGTGGTAAGACATAAAGGCCCTGGATTTGGAATAGAGCAAGTTGGGACAAAGGAATATATGGGAAGGGTTAGAGAGAAGAGATAATGTAATTATACTTTCACAAAATGTTGAAAATCAGTAGTGCTGAATTTGGAGAAAGGAGGGTGGGAATTTGGTTAGGAGTTGTTTCTAGACAGGCTGCTGTTTCAGGAAAGGTAGAGCTGGGGGACAGAGAGGAAGGGCCAGTTTTAGGTGCTAATCAGGAGTTGAACTGGACTGATGGGTTAAGAAGAGGAGAGATGCCCCAGATTTGACCTTCATTTCCTGGGTGCCGTTTCCTTACTCACCAAGACCAGAGACACAGGAAGAAAGGCGGATAAGTTGAGAGGTAGGGGAGAAGGAATCATTTGGGCACACTGGGTGTGGTAAAGTGTCAAAAGCTGGCCAAGAAGAGGGGCCTGCAGGCCACAGTTCTGGGGATCACCTAAGACCATGAGGGGGTGAGTGGAGTGAGAATAGGTGAACCCCTGGGACGTCCCTGGAAAGCACCAACATGGGAGTGAAGGGAACCTACAAGTGGGTCTGAGAAGAAAATGACGGACTGGATGGGGTGGTAGGTGGATACGAAGAGAGATGAAAGAGGGAAGAGAGCAGGAGAGAGTCAGAGGGTGGAGAGAGGGAGAGGGGAAATTATCAAAGAAGAGAGAAGGGCCGGCATGCGTACTCAGAGCTGCGGAAGGACCCTCAAGATAAGAGCAGGAAAGGGTTCCTGGCCTTCAGAGGGAGCAGATGAGAAGGGTGTCAGGGAGCCTGGGGAGGGAAAGTAGATGGAAGGGAGGCGAAGAGTGGGTGAGGAACAAGGCAGTAGACTAGAGGACTGAGCAGATGGAATTGGGAGGAAAGGTCAGAGCTGCAGAGGTCAATGGGTTAATGGAGGTTGAGGATTGGAGGTGAGTGTAGATGTGTTAGTGTGTTGGAGAGCTAGGTGTGCCTTGGTGGTAGGGTGCTGACTTTGCATGCCCGAGGTCCTGGGTTCATTTCCCAGCACTGCAACAAACCAACAGCCCCAGAGGACTGTATTTGTGCATCTGTACACTATGGAAGCTATCAGAGAATTGAAACCAAGAGAGAAGAAGATACAAGTGGCTGGGTTCCTCAGAGGACCTAGAAATCGGGGATACAGGAAGAAGTGACTCACAGCGGGGAAGAGAGTGGGTGAGTTTCCCAGTCAGTCTTCACATAGGATCCTTCTCCAGTCTTCTCCCTCCCTCCCCCAGCCTGGTCTCTCCCTCTCTCTCTCTGGAGAACCTTGGGTATTGCTGGGCTATTGTTCTACCATGAAGCTCCATTATCATCTTGCCTTTTTCTTTTTATGTGTATGAGTGCTCGCACGCTTGCCTGTGCATCATGTGCATGCCTGGTGCCGGCAGGAGGCCAGAAGAGGGCATCCGATACCCCGAAACTGGCATTAAAGACAGTTGTGAATCCCCCAGGTAGGTACTGGGACTCAAACTCAGGTCCTTTAGAAGAGGAGCCCATTTTCTTAACCTCTGAACCTTCTCTCTGGCCCCACCTCCGCTAATTTTATTTGAGAATCACTATAGGCCTGGAAGGTCTCACTTAAAACAGTGCTATGGCCAGAAAAATAAGTCATATTAAGGATGATCCAGCGTAGGTACTGTTTGCACTTAAACTCCAGAAAGAGAGGTTGCAAGTGCTAGAACTCACTGAGGCTCTCTTAGTTGTGAGCGATAGTCTAGGACCCTGACAGTCCTTCCTGCAGAAGCACAATTCCCTCATCCCTGTGGAAGCCCCTATCCGCTCACCAGTTTCTTCTGGCTCCTTTACCATAGCCCTATTGCCTAAGAGCTATCAACAGCCCAATAGCACAAAGGCCCTGATGTTTCTGCAGCCTCCACACCTCCTCTCAGCTGAGCAACACTGCCAAGAAAAACCAGAGGGCAAGTGAGAGAACCAGTTGTGATCTGCCCTGTCAGAGGCGGCAGTGCAGCAGCTGGCCCCACCTCCAGTGTCGAGCCTTGGGATGGAAAGGGGAAGCAGGCTCTCCAGGATCTGTTTCCTGAATCCCCAGCCCATCCAGCTGTCTGTGGGGGAGCAGCCCTGGAGCCAGAAGCAACCACCATGGCCCAAGGTAGGGAAATCCATGGAATGGCTAGAAAATGGGGACAATGAAGACCCAGAGACATCAAGGGCAGGAGGGTGGTTCAGAGGGAGAAAGGAGCAAGTACAGAGCTGATCTAGGAAGGAAGCCAAGAACCCTCAGGAGCCATTGGTCCCCTGAGGACCAGGAGGCAGGGTGGAGGTGCCATGCTACCATGACTGCCTCCACCATAGGGTGGGATGGGCAGAGCAAGTGATTAGGGCACTGGGATTCCTGTCCTCTGTCACTAGCCAACTTTTTCACGCTGGCCAACTTACTTCTCTAGTTTCTGCCTCTCATGCCTGAAAATCAGAAGGGGTGAACCACAGTCTTGGAGGTTCTTTACAGTGTTGAAGTTCTCTGAATCTTCATATCCTCTAACTTCCGAAGTCATCATCGTCATCTTCTGCAGACATCATCTTCTTTACTCTAGATAAAGAGCCACTCTGGAGATGAAACAATTAGATGACATGACACCTATAAGGGATGGGATTTAGCTTACTCTACACACGGGACATCTCCACCTTTGTTTATAAGTAATATAATAAGTATTTTATTATTTCCTTAAGTTTTATGTAAAATGCGTATAATTTTTAATTACAAAGGAAGTAAATGAAGATCTAGTTGGAGTAAAATAAAGCAATAATTGCAGATAAAACTCAAAGTACCCCAACCTCATCTTGAGTAACCATTGTTTCCAGCCTTTGGTCTAGACATTAGTATTCATATATTTGCTGAATATAACCAGTTGGATCAATATGTGTTGCTATAAATCCAGATACTTTCGATCTATAAATCTCAACTTAATATTTTTTAACTAACTTCATGTCTTGGAGCTCTGTCCAGGCCAGTAGGGTGTATAGACCTCCTTCAATATTTTTCATCTTGTATGGTATTCTACAGTGCATGATTTATTCATCTCATCTTCTTCTAATGGACACTTAAGTCTTTCCCTTCTTACAGTCAGCATTCTTATGCATGCTTCTGGCTACTCATGAAGGAATGTCTCTCCAGGACAGACACTGAGATCACTTACTTTCTAAGTTCTTCAACCACCCCCTTGCTAGTGCCCTCATTCTCTCCTTACTTCAAGAAAAAAACACTCTAACTGAAAATGAATAGCCTATTTGAATATAGATAAGCAAAATACCATATCTCAAAAAAGGAAATGGTCATGAAAAGAAAAGCTAAGCACGGTGCTTGGGTGCAGAAGCATCCATGTATCATAGGAGGACACTGGCATGACCCATGGTGTCTCTGGAGGATAGGATATATTTGAAGTGCTTCCTGTCAGGCAGGTGTTGTCCCGCCTGTTGAGTAGCCTTAGTCACGCACAGACCTGAGCCAGTTAGTGCTCTCTGCCCAGTCAACTGGTCTCCTAAAGAATGTGCTGCTTCTTTTTGTTTTTTGAGACAGGGTTTCTCTGTGTATCCTTGGCTGTCCTGGACCTCGCTCTGTTAGACCAGGCTGGTCTTGAACTCACAGAGATCCGCCTGCCTCTGCCTAAGGCAAATGCCACTACCACCCTCCCTTTTTTATTACTAGGAAAAAGTCAAGCTCTTTCCCAAGTGGCAGGGCTGGAATGTTCTTTCTGAACATGAGTGAAAGCCAGCAATGGGTAGCAGCTGTTGGGTAGAGAAAGAACTCCCGATTGGAGTCACAAATCTGAATTTAACATGAGAACAAACCCTCCATCTATCAGAAGTTCTGTTCTTCACCCCCTAGGTGTGTATGACATGATATTTCATCTAGCCAAGGTTGTGATCAAAGTTAAATAGTATGGTCTCAGTAAAGTGCTGAGAGAATCTAAAACTTGAAATAAATGCAAGTGATTTTGCATAAGATTGGGAACTCTTCGAATAGCAAACATGTCCATGAACCTGGATGTGCTGATGGTTAATCTTAAGCTTCTTTAAAAACAATAGCAACAATAAACAGCTCACTAATGAAAAATATGTGTTAAGAGTAAACAAATAGCCTCAAGAAGTTCTGAAGATAAAGCGGGGGATGGATGTCGTGGCACGCGTCTGTAATACTAGCAACTTGGGAGGCTGAGGTAGGATGTGCATGTGAGTTCCAGGCGTGCCTGGTGGATTTCAGGTGAACCTGCGTGATTGTGATCCTGTGTGACTGTGGTTTGACTCCTTAAAACAAAAAATAAAGATTAATATTTAATGTTTATACCTTTACACAGTTTGAGTCACATTTGTTTCTGGCATTTTATTGAACATAATAAAGGCCATCCATTTGAAGTATACAGTTAGGTATATCCATACATTTTTGAAAGTATCACTACTATCTAAGTCCTAAAACACTCTCATCACCTCAAAAACAAGCAGTCAGAGCCAGGTGCAGTGGTGCATACCCTTAATCTCAGCATTCGGGAAGCAGAGGCAGGAGTATCTCTGTGAGTTTGAAGCCAGCCTGGTCTACAGAGTGAATTCCAAGACAACTAAGGCTATGTAGCTATGTGAAGAAGAAGAAAAGAAGAAGAAGAAGAAGAAGAAGAAGAAGAAGAAGAAGAAGAAGAAGAAGAAGAAGAAGAAGAAGAAGAAGAAGAAGAAGACTTGACTTTGACTATTCTGGATATTTCATAGAAATGGCATCATACAAAATGTGTCCTCTTGCATCTGACTCCTTTCACTAACTGTAATTGTTCAAGGTCTGTTCATGTTGTAATGTGCTCAGTCTACACAAGTCCATTATTTTGACATGCTGCATCTTTTCTGTTCATCAGCTGGTAGATACTTGTGCCATTTGAACTTTTCAGCTATTTCTGTGTAATGTTGTATCAGCATCCACATGTGGGCTTGGTGTGAGTATACACAGTTACTGTTTGGTGGTGTACCATAAGGGGTTGAATCCCATGGTAACTCTGTGTTCAACATTCTAAGGAGCCTCTAGTGTTCTCCAAAGTGCTGAACCATTTTATAAACTCACCAGCAAGGTCCGAGTGCCCCATAGTGCTACACCCTACCAACACTTGCTAGTGTCTGTTTTCTTATAGCATCTTCATGTGTATTTACCTAATGACATGAGCATCCTTCCATGTGCTTATTGTCTTTTTCTTGTCCTGTTTAGAGAAAGACCTGTTCAAATCAGTCACCCATGTTGTGGGATCCATGCCATGATGAGCATGTAGGAGTCGTAGGACAGTCTTGTGGGGTTGGTTCTTGCCTTCTACCACATGGGTCCCAGGGAGTGAACTTAGGCTTTCAGACTTATGCAACAAGTGCTTTACCTACTACTGAGCCATCTCAGTTGCTCCAGTTACCCACTTTTTCATTTGGCTCTTTGTTTTTTTGTTGTAGGGTTAATTCATCCATCCATCTATCCATCCATCCATCCATCCATCTGGTTACAAATACCTTATTAGATATATGATTTACAAATACATCCTCACATTCTTTGGATTATATTTCCACATTCTTCATTATGTCCTTGAAGCAGAAATGCCATTTTGATCAGGCCCAATTTACTTGAGTTTCCCAACTGATTCTGTTTCTCCTGTCAAATCTAAGAGACCACTGTCTGTTTCAAGATGAGGAATGTGTACCTGTTTTCGTCTGCATTTTATAGTTTTAGCTCTCATGTTCAAATCTTTGATTCATTTTGAGTTAATTTTTGCATAGGCAACCAACTTCTTTCTTTTTTATTAACTTCTTAGTATTTATTTTATATGTATCAGTGCTTTGCCTGCATATTTGTATGTGCACCATTTAAGTGGAAGTTTCTTGTTTTGGCTGCCTGTTCCCAAATACCCAGCAGCTGCTTCCCAAATTACCACACCAAAGCTTATATTGATTATAAAAATCTCGGTCAATAGCTCAGATTTATTACTAACTAACTCTTACATTTTAAGTTAACCCATATTCCTTATTTACACTTTGCCATGTGGTGGTACCTTTATTAGCATGGCACATTCATTTCCTGCTCTCTCTGCATCTGGCCTGTGACTCCTGACTCTGCCCTCCTCCTTCTTTTCATCTTTAGTTTGGTTGCCCCTATACTTCCTGCCTGGCCACTGGCCAGTCAGCTTTCTATTAAACAAATTCGAGTGACAAATCTTTACGGTGTACAAGAGGATTATTCCACAGCAGTACCATGTGCATGCATGGTGCCTACAGAAGTCAGAAGAGAGTGTCAGGTCTCCTGGACCTGGACTTACAGGCAGTTGTAAGCAGCCATGCAAGTACTGGGCACTGAACCTGGGTCCTCTGCAAAAGCAGCCTGTGCTCTTATCTGCTGAGCCATTCCTCCAGTCCAGATACTTTATTTTTTACATGTGGATATATACACTTATCCCAGCACCATTTTTTGAAGAGAATTTTTCTATATTTGATTGTCTTGACATTTTGGTCAAAGATCAAGGGTATTAGATTTTACCAAATTATTTGGTACATTTCTTCTTCTTCTTCTTCTTCTTCTTCTTCTTCTTCTTCTTCTTCTTCTTCTTCTTCTTCTTCTTCTTCTTCTTCTTTTCTCCTCCTCCTCCTCCTCTTCCTCCTCCTCTTTCTCCTCTTCCTCCTCCTCCTTCTCCTTCTTTTTTTTTCAGTATTCTTTTTTTTATATTTATCTATTTATTATGTATACAATATTCTGTCTGTGTGTATGTCTGCAGGCCAGAAGAGGGCACCAGACCTCATTACAGATGGTTGTGAGCCACCATGTGGTTGCTGGGAATTGAACTCAGGACCTTTGGAAGAACAGGCAATGCTCTTAACCACTGAGCCATCTCTCCAGCCCCCTTCTCCTTCTTCTTTAATTGGAACATAACCAAGACAAAGTAGGTCGCTCTCTGTCCTTAGCTTACATCTATTGTTGTTACTCCCTCTCAGTTCATGGCCTCATCACATGTTATTGCTGTTAAACACACAAGTATAAAACCTACTGAGTGAATGTTGCACTGCTCGGTACACAATGTGGGGCCTCTTTTCTAAGACTCTCGGGTCTGGTCCACTGACCTGTGTCTGTGCCAGTGCCACTCCAAAATTGCCTTGATTACTAGCTTTATAGTAAAACTTAAATAATAGAAGTGCAAGCCCTTTGTTTTAAGATTGCTTTAGAGCCGAACATGGAGCATGCCTGTAATCCCAACACATTGGAGGCTGAGGCAGTAGGACTGTCATGAGTTCTGGGCTACATAGCAAGATACTGTGTTTATCCTTCCCCTCAAAAAAAGAAATAAAAAGATTGCTTTGATCACTACGGATCCTTTCTTCTTCCCTGTTAATTTAATGATCCGCTTGTCAATTTCTACAAAATGGCAGTTGTGCTTAAACGTTTTGGTTAAAATTTTTTGAGAATTTTTATTTCCCTCCAACTCCTCCCATGCCCCTCATCCCTCTCCAATCCATGTCTTCTTCTTTAATTGTTATTGTCACGTACACATAAACATATGTATAAAACCTTCTGAATCCATTTAGTGTTGCTTGTATGTACATGTGTTTAGGGTTGACCACTTGGTATTGGCTGAGCAATTGGGAAGCTCATCTCTAAAGAAAATTGATATTCGCCAGGCAGTGGTGGTGCACGCCTTTAATCCCTGCACTTGGGAGCCAGGGGCAGGAGGATCTCTGTGAGTTCAAGGCCAGCCTAGTCTACAGAGCGAGTCCCAGGATAGCCAAAGATACCCAGAGAAACCCTGTCTTGAAAAACCAAAAAGAAAATTGATTCTGTCTCTGCCCCCCCCCCCTCTCTCTCCAGCCATTGATTTCCTGCACATGTTCATCTCAGGATAGATCTTTGTGGAATTTCTCCCACCCACACTATTCTGTCAACTGTTGTTGTTGAGGTTTCAAGGTTGCAGCTTCTCTGTCACATTTACAAGACATCCTGGTCTGCCGGCTCTTACAGTCTCTCCTCTTTTTCATGGTTTTCCCTGAGACTTAGGCAGGAGATACATTGTAGATGTACCAAATGGCGTGTGCAGTTCGGGTTTTGGTCATCATGTGTTGAATTTGGAGCCATTAGAATGGTTCTCTTGTTAATTGTCATTGGAATGATACCATCTTCTAACCCGTGAATATGGGACAGTTTCCATTATTTAACTGAATTTCTTTAAATGATATTTTAAGGTAAAAGTTTTTAATTCTGTTGTGAATGCATTACTAATTATTTTAGTCTCTTGCTACTATAAATGGAATTACTTTTATATTTTTCTCAGATTATTCATTGTGATGTATAAAAATACAGTTGGATTTGCATATTGGTATTGCATCCATCCTGACATCTTTTTGTGGTCGTTAATTCTAATTTGAGAGTATTATTATTCTTATGTCATGTGTGACTAAAGATGACTTTACTTATTTCCAGTCTGAATGGCTTTGATCTCTTTTCCTTGCCCAATGGCCCTAGCTAGATCATCCAGTACACTCTGCCTTTAGCGAGACAAGAGCAGGCAAGAACACACATCTTTAATTTGCTCCTTATCTTAACAGGGAAGCATCCAGTGTTTCACTATTAAATAGGATTAGCTGTGGATTTTTACAGAGAGCATTTATCATGATAAGGGACTCCTTAGTCTGTTGAATATTTTTTTTTAACATGAAAGGGTGTTAGACTGTGCCAAATGATTTGGTTAATTTATTTTTTTAATCAAAGCACAGCCAAAATAAAGCAGGTAGGTTTCTGTCCTTCTCAACTTACATGGAGTGTTGGAACGTAGACAAAAAAGTAGCTAAGAGCTGGGTGTGGTGGTACATGCCTTGCATCCCAGAACTCCAGGGACTGAGTGAGGAGGCTCAAGAGTCTGCAACCAGCCTGAGCTACAGAAAGAGACACAACAAGAAATAACAAAGAATATCTGCGTTCCTATGCTGAGGCTGAGACCCCAGGTGAATGTATTGACACAGATGAGCGTGTGAGCAGGAAACAAGCATTAACTGGTCAGTGTGAGCAGTTAACATTAAGAGTGATTCAGTTCAAGGCTGTAGAGCAGCATGAGATGGGAAGAAGGGTGGCCAGCTGGGGCCGGTTTCATGAGGGAGGGTGGTCTCGGGGGACGGGTATGTGTAGCAAGTCTTTCCCTGTACCACCAGCTCCCAGATAACGACACAGAGACTTATTGTTAACTATGCAAGCTTGGCCTTAGTTTAGGCTTGTCCCAATAGCTCTTATAGCTTAAGCCACTTATTTTAATCTACATTTTTGTCACGTAGCACATTACCTCATTTCTACATCTGGCTGGCGACCCTGCTTTCTTCTTCCCAGAGTTCTCTCTGCCCAGAAGTCCCACCTATACCTCCTGCCTAGCTATCAGCCATTCAGATTTTGTTATACCAATCACAGCAATACGTTTTCACACAGTGGACAAATATCCCACAACAGGTAGGCTTTGGCTAAGTAATGAGAGATAATCTAGTTTGTTCTCTGTTGCTCTGATAAATCACTGACCAAAAGCAATTTAGGGGAGGACAGGGTTTTATTTGACTTAGCGAATTATAGTCCATCCCTGAGGAGAGTCAAGGCAAGACCCTGGAGGCTGGAACTGAAGCAGAGGCCATGGAGGAGTCTGCTTGCCGCCTGGCTTCCCCTGGCTTGCTCTGCCTGATTTTTTATACCACCTAGGACCATCTGCCAAGAGATGGTACCATCCATGGTGGACTGGGCCCTTCCGCCTCAATCATCAGTCAAGAAAATGCCCCCACAGACCAACATGATGGAGGCAGTTCCTCAATTAAGATTTCCTCTTCCCAGGTATGTCTAGGTCTGTGTCAAGTTGAAAACTATGACAGAAGTGTTTTGAATTGAGGCTGTAGCAGAAACCAAACCTGCAGACAGACTGCCTGGAGTAAAGGGTGACGCCGGGGTTGGTGGGAAATGAGAATGCTCTCAGAAGTTAACGCTGGATAGGGAGGGCCATATGTCGGCAAACGAGTGTTCTGCATACCAAGTACCATAGACTGTAGACTGTTGTAGAACATTTAAAGCAAAAGGAGATGGTGTGATCAAACTGTGTTGCGGGAAGGTAGATGGTGTGTTAAGGGGAGAGATGGTAGAGGCAGGAGAATTATCAGAGCCTGTTATAGTCATGAAGGGTGAGACAAGGAGAGTAGAAAATTATAGGCGCTTGGAAAGGAACACTCAGCCGGGTGGTGGTGGTGCACGCCTTTAATCCCAGTACTCAGGAGGCAGAGGCAGGTGAATCTCTGTGAGTTTGAGGCCAGCATGGTCTACAGAGCAAGTTCTCTGTAGCTCCAAATCTCCATATCTCAAAAAACAAACAAAAAAGAAAGAAAGAAAGAAAGAAAGAAAGAAAGAAAGAAAGAACCAACCTCAGTGAAACTGTAAAAGAACAACTGAAAGGACTTGGTTGAGGAAGAGGAGGGTAAGCCTATTGTAATTTAAGTGTCGTAAACTACCCTCAGGTGACTAGGGACCACGACAAGACCATGGTCAAACAAGAAGCCAGATACAGCCCTTCTGGGAGAGGCACACTAGAGAACAGTGAGTTTAGTTTGTGTTTGAGCAGAAGATTCTGAAGGCTGGAGGTGTTCTTTCTGACTCTGAGTATCCAAGTGTCCAGGACACTGGATACACGGCGTAGGTGGTGGTAGAGAGCCAGCAAGTATCCGGGACACTGGATACACGGTGTAGGTGGTGGTAGAGAGCCAGCAAGTATCTGGGACACTGGATACACGGTGTAGGTGGTGGTAGAGAGCCAGCAAATTGCTGAAAAGTGGGGTGGCTGTGCAAGGGGCAGGCAACCAGATGCTTGCCCTCAGGTCTGTAGGTTGGCACAAGAACAAGTGAAACTGTTAACTTTAATCCCAGAAAGTGGGGAATCAAGCTGGGCAGTGGTGGCACAGGCCTTTAATCCTAGCACTTGGGAGACAGAGGCAGGATCTCTGTGAGTTCAAGGCCACCCTGGTCTACAGAGTGAGTTTTAGGACAGCCAGGGCTACACAGAGAAACCCTGTCTCAAAAGACTAAGAAAACAAAACAAAAACAAAAGTAAAGCAAATAAAGTGGGGATCAGGATGTATCTGAAGGCAGGCTAGGCTGAAGGGAGTATCCAACCTGGAGAGGTCTACACAAGAAGCCAGCCAGAAAAACCATGTATCTCCAGAAGTGTGCAGAGAAGGAGGTGATAGAGGGGGGAGGAAGTAGGGGAGGAAGGAAAGAGGAATGTGGGTGTGCGGTATCTCATATAATCCTTAAACCAGATTTACGGTGATACAGACTCCATTCAACCAACACGGAAACTCAAGTGCAATCGCCTTGAATTTACACAGCTGGTGAGCGATGAACAAAACTAGACTAGGCTTTACAACCCTGACTTTTGTCTGTCTCAGGCTGCCCCTTTACAGGGCTAGAGGTGGCCCTCACAGACCTCCAGAGCTCCCGGAACAATGTGCGCCACCGCACGGAGGAGATCAGTGTGGACCGCCTTGTTGTCCGCCGTGGCCAGGCCTTCAGCATCACCCTATACTTTAAGAACCGGGGCTTCCAACCAGGCATGGACAGTATCACCTTTGTGACTGAGACTGGTGAGGAATTGGCCCACAGGATGTATGTGTGTATGTTGGGTGTGTGTGTATGTGTGTGTGATGTACAGGGTGTGATGTGTGTGGTGTAAACGTGTGTGTGTTATGTGTAAGGTGGAGCATGTGTGTGTATGCATGTACATGTGAAGTGGAGCATTGTGTGTGTGATACGTGTGTGTATGTATGTGCGTGTGAAATGGAGCATGTGTGTATTGTGTGGTATATGTGTGCATGTATGCATGTATGTATGTATGTGTGAAGTGGAGCATGTGTGTGTGCACGCATGTTCACTGAGCAGGATCTTAGAGGAATGGAAGACCACCATAAGGAGCCTTAGTTATTCTTCTCTCTTAGGACCCTTGCCAGACCCGGCCAAAGGGACACGGGCAGTGTTTAGCCTCACAGGCAGTGGTGGCCCAAGCCCCTGGATTGCTTCCCTGGAGGACAATAGAGCCACCTCCCTGGACGTAAGCCTGTGCGCTCCTCCCATGGCAGCCGTGGGTCGATACCTCCTGAAAATTCGCATTGACCCCTACCAGGGTCCTGTCACGGCCTACCAGCTCGGGGAGTTCATTCTGCTCTTCAACCCCTGGTGCCCAGGTGAGGTGGGCACCCACTCAGGCTCCTTTACTTTTGTCAGTGCCACCAGAGGTCCCGGCTCAAAGGTTTCCAGCCCCTGATCCCTGGTCATCACAAGTCCCCGAACCCTTTGAATTTAGTACCTGACCTCCAACAACCAAGGTGGAGAGACCTTGGTGTTTATTTACTTATTTGGAATTTTAAAATTATGTCTGGACTTAAATAGAAAACTATCATTAAGTTTAACCATCATTAACATCTACCTTCATGATCTGCTTTTAAGTTAGTCTGGACTTTTTCATTTAAAAAGTAATAAATGCACAGTTTTCAGTATTTGAGGAAAGAAGCAAATGATGAAAGTGAAAAAGTGAGGGTAGAGGGAGAAGAGAAGAAGGGGCAGGGAGGGAAGGAGGTGCTAAATGGCATAAGACCTGGCAATCGCCAAGTTCCATTTTCTCAGTGGAAACCTTATTACTGTTCTCTGTGTTCTGATACAGAGCTATCTTATGCTTGAATATGCACACATTTGTATATAGCTACATGTTGTTGATTCTATGGCATACATCTGAGTGTGATTATACACACCAGTCTCCAATTTACATTTATCTCTGAAACACACACCTGTGCCAGTACTTGGGCGACTGAAGCAAGATGATCACTGTAAGTTTGAGGCCAGCCTGGATCACATAGTGAGTTCCATAGCAGACTTAGCTACTGGATGAGACCCTGCATGAGCCGTCACTATAGGAAAAGCTTCAGTATCCTCTATTCATATACAATCTGTTATTAACAGACATTAATTCATGCTTTACTCATTACTTTGCAGTGTGTTTGAACTTTCATGTCCCATGTAGAGATCCATGTACATCCATACAGTTTGCCACCTTATGTTAACACTGTACCAAACTCCATGCTGGAGACATCCTGAAGCTGTAAGCCAGTCCTCTCAAATGGCTCGTTGGTCATCTCCACCACGAACACAGCGCTCAGATGAGCAGGTTACAATCTGGAACTCCATGCACCACTAAAAGGCTTAGCTGAGATCCTGAGAGTGAGGATGATAAGGTCACTGCCAACCTCACACTCTGATTTGCTCTTTTGCAACCGGACTAGTTGGGTGAAGCAGAAAGCTCCGACTGTGGAGTTGCTCAACTCTGTGTGCGAATTTTAGAACTGTAATTAAACTTGGCTTGTAAAGCAGCTTCCACTCTGAGCTCATTTCCTCGACTTTAACATGGGCCCAAGTACCTGGGTAACTTTATAATAACATATACTCACCATAGGTAACTTTATAATAACATATACTCACCATAGGTAAATGTATATTATTTTATGTCATGCTCATATTGAGCGGTTTTGAGAGTGTGGTGTTCCAAGACTCAGTGCCCTTCAGAACGAATCTAGGTACTTTCTCCACATCTCAGATTCTATAGAACTGTGGGGCTAGGAATGGCCAGGGTGACTTCTGTTTTGTTTCCTCTCACTTTGACTCCCAGGGGATGCAGTCTACTTGGACAGTGAGCCCCAGAGACAGGAGTATGTTATGAACGATTATGGCTTCATCTACCAAGGGAGCAAGAGCTGGATCCGCCCATGTCCCTGGAACTATGGGCAGGTGAGTCCCAGACCATACAAGCCCCAAACTCATATGGAAAGGGAAGCCAAAACTGCTGATGCTACCTAAAGAGCATGTGTGCGAAGCATCTTGGGTTGCTAGGGAAGCAGCCATGGAAGGAGGAGGGAGTGTTCTCTGCTGGTCACATCTGACTTGAATAGGATTTGAGGGAAAGGACAGCTAAAGGCAGCCCAGCCATAGATTTGACTTGGTGGGGGGGGGTGCACAATCACAGTGGAAATATTTGCACCTGACATTTTGTGCTTTAAGCTGAGTTTGCACTGAGGTCTCACCTTACTCTCTCACTTCATCCTGACAACCCCTGGTGCTAAACCTTGACATCAGATCTGTCACACTGACACATACATAGAACATATGAGCCCCTGAACATCTCTCCTAGAAACAACCATGTGTCTTCCCTGACTCCATGCTGATGCAGTTTTATTTGCTTGTTTGTTTTGACAATAGGCTTTTTCTTTATAAGCAATATATAGTTGTTTGAAAAAAGCTTTGCAAAGGTAGGTGTGATGGTGCATGCCTGTAGTACCAGTGATTGAGAAGCTGAGGCAAGAGAATTTGAAGTTTGAGGTCAGCCTGGAATGCAAAGAAAAACCTTTCAGGAAATAGAGCTGAGATTGCATCTCAGTTGGTAGAATGTTTACTTGACATGTACAAAGCTCTGGATTTGATCCCCAGCACCACATAAACAGGGCATTGTGGGATACCCCTATAATCCCAGAACTCAAAAGGCAGAGGCAGGAGTATCAAAAGTTCGGGGTCATCCTTGGCTACATACACTAGGCTACAGGAGATCCTGGCTGAAAAACAGCCAAATGAATAAATAAAAAGAATTACAAAACCTTTGCAAAAAAAATTCAGAAAATGGACACCCAGAACAGGAAGGTTATCTGTAAGCACTGCTACCAGCTTGATTTCCCCTTGCTTTCTACACGTCACCTAATGACTTTGTGTGTAAAACATCTAAACTCGTTGCAATGCATGAAAACCTTTGTCTATCTGAAAATCTACCTCTTGGTTAAAGTTTAGCCCCAGAGGGTGCTCCCGGAAGTTCAAGATTAGGAGTGGAGTTGGGGGAGAAGCTTCTCTAAGATGAGCTCAGTGTTAGGAGCATTGAGGGAGCAAGAAGAAGATCAGCCTTTGGCCACTCAGAAGAGGCGACAGCCAGGACAATATGGGGGTCCTCGTGGAGCCCTGGATCACTTGGATAAAAGCTCCTCACCAGGTCTTATCCAAATAGAACTTCAAATGCACATGACCTTTTAGGCTCACTCACGGCCAAGGTAACTGCAGCCCAGAGAAAATAGAGCAGTTTCAACTAGTCCCAACTCCTCACTCAGTGTGAGTATTTAGGGGTGTTGTCATCAGTGAGAAGCAGAAGTGAGGTGTTGCTCTTCTGGGGGCTCTGGCTCCCTCCCTTTCTGGTTCTCTTCTTCAGTAAGCACATATGACTCTCTGTTCAGTACTAGGCAGAGGTGAGTGTTAGAGTTACGGGAAGAAAGGGAACACTGTCCCCAAGAGACACATAAACAATTGCTTATCATACAGCTGGATTGCGAGCCTGAGAGACAGGGCAGAGAGTTCTGGGAACCCGGAGAAAGGCTCCTGGTTTGGCAAGAAATCCCAAAGCTTCCTAGGAGATAAGGTGCTGTGCTTGAGCTGTGTTAGTCAAGTGAAGGCCAAGGGCAGGCATGTGCAAAGGTGGACGGGAAGTTCCCATAATTGCAGAGACTACAAGGACTTCAGTGTAGCTGGACAAAAACTCCATGGATGGGAGTTTGTCAAGGTCAGAGGCTGGAGAAGCAGAAGGGTCCTGTTGTAGGACAGTATTGATGGGGAGATGAGAACAAGCATCTGTCTACTCATCTCAGATGGGGAACCAAAGGATAGATACCACCAGTAACTCAGTAGACCAAAGGGATACTTATGAGTGATGGATTACTTTTAGAAACAGAAATGACTAAAAGACCACAGTATCACCAAAAGTCCACCCCAGTATTGGTGACAGCTCACAAAAGTTGGAAAGCTGGAGCTTGCTGCACAGCCTGCAGGTAGCTGGACAGGTTAGAGTGTCTTTCCAGGTAGCTTTGTTGGTCTGAACCTCTTCCAGGCTGTTTGACTAATCTGTCTTTTTCTAGGCAGTTCAACTGGTAGAAGAGTGTCTATGGGTAGTCCTTATTGCTTATATAGGCTTGGGGAGGGAGGGACCTTGTAAATATGCTCAGTTTCAGGGACTTCCTGAAACCTTTGAGTTGTTTACTTCCTAAGCTTCTCTTCGGGGTCTAATGTTTCTCTTCCCATTTAACATCCTGTGTCATAGCAAGCTTCCCTTCGTGATGGAAGGTTAAGGTTTTAATCTCAGAAGAAACAGCTATACATCAGATCCAGATCTGAGAGGGATTTGAAGGGCACCTCAAGGAGACTTTGGCCTTGATTCTTTAAGCTATAGGGCCCTTTGAATATTGTAAAACTAGAAAGTGACTTCCCTAAAGCAGGTAGGCCAGGGAAGCCTAATTCTACTTATTGACAATTGTTCCATGAGAATAAGTGGGTTCATTATATTCATTTGACAGAGATATGTGGAGTCTCTTCTATGTCCCAAGCTCCATGCCAGGGTCTAGTGTTATAAAGAGAATTGGATTGACAGATCATACACTCAGGCAGGAAAGACAGGCCTCAAGTCCACTGTATAACCAAGTTTGACAACCAGAGGGGACACACCCAGAGTGGGGGAAAGTGTTCCAGAACTCACACATGATTGGTCAGTCCAGAGTCCCACAGCTTTGAGTTTCATGCTGCCAATGATAAGTTGGGTCATTATGTAATTGTGGAAGGAAAGGAAACATGGCTTTATTAAGAACATCTTAGAGGCCCCAGGATTGTGGAGATGGAAGAGAAAGAGGCAGAAATAGACTTTCCAATGAGGCAAATTCATTGGGGGGAAAAAAACTCAGTAGCAACAGTCACTTCAAACAAATGGTGAGACATTTGGCTTGCAAGACATATGTGCTAAGTGAGTTGTGATACCATAGCTTTGAAACCATGCCCCTTCCTGGGAGGCTGTTTTGATTGACGACTACCTTGTAAATGGATTGTATTCCACACGCACACTCTACTGGGGAGCTGAGCGGTATAGGTTGTACATTTCTTTACTTATCCACACACACCAAGTATGTGGTGCTTCCTTTCCCTTATACCCTGCAGTTTGAAGAGAATGTCATAGACATCTGCTTGGAGCTGCTCGAGAAGAGTCTGAACTTCCAGATTGACCCATCCACAGACTGTGCCCTGCGGGGAAGCCCCGTCTACATCAGCAGAGTTGTGTGCGCCATGGTGAGGTGTCCCTGTGATAGGAGAATGAGGAGTTCAGAAGCAGGGACTCTCTGAGACTGACAGCAGGTTATAGGAAATGAGCTATCTCATCTAAACCCTGAAATAGCTGGTGTGGGCCATTGCCTCTATTAACCCAAATTACATGTTTTGTTTTTGGGGGAAAGCTGAATGTCATTGAGTTTGAGAATGATCTCATTGCTTCTGGATTTCCAATGTGTTCTTACTCTGCTCAGAGACAAGCTCCTGCTTCACAGAGATTGAAATGGAATGGTGAATTCCATTCAGCCTGGTGGTCCTTCCCATCAGCATCCCCCACGTCACGTCCTGGGGAGGGGACATGTGTTTCTAATACTTCTGTACATGGCTTCTCTTTAGATAAACAGCAATGATGACAATGGGGTGCTCAATGGCAACTGGAGTGAGAATTACGTGGATGGTGTCAACCCTGCAGAGTGGACGGGCAGCGTGGCCATCCTCAAGCAGTGGCATGCCATGGGCTGCCAACCAGTGCGCTATGGGCAGTGCTGGGTCTTTGCTGCTGTCATGTGCACAGGTAAGAGATGACCCAGGCCCTGGGGGCCACTAGAGCATCTGTGTCAGAGCTCTCGGGACCGTTTTTATCTTAGTCTCACAGTTCCCACCAAGGGACATTTGGAAGACAGTTGTTTCCTGCAGAAAGATTTCGTCACTGACCTCACCAGTTTGGGCTTATATCAGACACTGGTTCTAAAGTAAAAATCACACACAACAAAACTTATCACCCTGCTCTCTGAGCTCATGCAGCCTAACAACATGTTTCCACAAGAATGAGAATGGTCCAGGTCCAAGAGAGACTTGAGATGAAACACTAAATGATTAAATAGCACAAAAAACAAATAGAGTCCTTTCTGGCTTAATGAAGACATGCACACAGACAAAAATGAGCCCCTGACCTTTAGGGCTGGAGCAACAAGGCAACCCAAGTACAACGACCTCGATTTTGGTGTTGCCACAAGCTCAGAGAGAATTAGGGGGTTTAACTTGGGACAGGGAGTTAGGGAATGGGAAAGAAACAGAAGGTCGTTTTTTAGATAGGAACTAGGGATCCCAGTGACAGAAGAGAAACCTAGAAGAATGAGGTAAAGAAGGAAGATAGAAGGGCATTGTCTTGTATGTGGCAAGAGGGCAAAGTAGAAATAGATGGGGAGGAAATTTTAGAAGGAGTTAACATCTGGGCTGGGTGGTGGTGGCGCACGCCTTTAATCCCAACACTCAAGAGACAGAAGCAAATGGATCTCTGTGAGTTCGAGGCCATCCTGGTCTACAAAGCAAGTTCCAGAACAGCTAGAGCTAGGGCTGTTAATCAGAGAAACCTTGTCTCAAAAAAGACAAAAAAAAAAAAAAAAAAAAAGAAAGGTCAGAGGTGGTGGTGAGGGTGGTGAGGAGAGGCCTCCTGTCTTGCCCATGGCCACTCTCTTGCTCCTATCCCCACCCTCGCTCTGCCCACTCTCAGCCTCTTGCTATGCATGCCCACGTCCCTGATTGGTCTCAATCAGTTAGTCATCATTCCTGCCAGCTAGGGAGATAGGCCAAGCAGGCTTTTACTCACAGGACTCCAGTAGGATGCAGGGAGACCTGAGTTGCCAGTAACTTGGTATTTATTGAAGGTTTAGGCCTTCTGTGTAGACATTCCCTGGGACAGGTGTGCACACTAAGGCCAAAGAGGCTGATGAATGCAGCACCAGGCCTCAGTCCAAGGGCATGGGGAGATCTCTGTCAACACTGATAGAGTGTGACAGTGTCTTTAGGGTGGCTCCTGCTGAAGCCCTTCCTTAGTGCCCGCCTCTTCTGCTGCTTCAGATCCTGATCTGGAGTGGGATGCTTTGATGGCCCAGTGATAAGACATAAATAATTCAACAGCTTTGGTGTCAAAAGATGAGGAAATTAGGGTGACGTGGGGGATCTGAATCATCCAGAAGGCAGATGCAAGACTGCTGGGCAGAAAACTGGGCAGGGTGACTTAAAACTCCAATCCCAGCACTTAGGATGAGGCAGGAGGATCACTGTGTATTCAAGTTCAGCCTGGGCTGTATAAGGAGTTCTAGGCCAGCCTGGAATACAGATAGAGTGAGTTGCCCACCCCCAACACACACACGAGATGGAAGGGCAGAATGGATCTTGTGTGAGATAAAGGGGAGCCTTCTGGTGTGGAAAAACTGAGTTCGCGTGTATAGGGAGAGAGCTGACTTTGGGAGTGGCTGTCTGGAGTGGATGATGGAAGAGGTGGAGACAGCGGATGGAGGTTATGCAATGACAGCAGGACAATTAAAATGTTTGTAAGAATCGTGGCCCTCCAGTGACCTTGAAACAAAGAGTTAGGCGATGATCAAATGTGGCCTTCTCCAGCTATAGCCCAATTAGCTTTCCCCCAATTGGCCACCTTGTCATACGTTAGGAAATATGCAGTCTGAAGAGACTGTTCCCTCAACAACACACAGTGGAATCCTTCTGTGCTAGGTGCCTTGTTCCACCTATTCTCTTGGCTACAAAGATGGAAAAGACCCAGTCACTTTTGTTCCTCACCAAAGTGAAAGATAAAGGTTGAGCCAAACTAATTATGCCGACACAGCTACCACTCACATCTTAAACAATTATACCATTATTATTCCATGGCTGTTATAGTGATAATGGCTATTTCCTTTGTGCCAGGCACTGTGTTAAAACCTTGGCAAAGGAGAGTAACAGAGAAGCATGCAGCCTCTGGAAGCAGACTCCTTGGGGTTTCTGCAGTCCCCTTATCCATAGGGATTATAGCCCAGGACCCCCAAAGGTGCCCGAAACTCTGCTAATCCCAAAGCCACTTTATATGCTGTATGTTCTCTTATAAATATTTACCTATGGTAAAGTTTAGTTTATTAATTAGGCACAGGAAGACATTGATAATGATAACTAAAATAACTCTGGATGGTTAGAATATTATACCTATCATAAAATTTCCAGCACTCTTCCTCTTGAACTTTGGGCAATTATTAAATAAAATGTGGGCTACTTGAACCTAGCACAGCAGGTGATCTGGTAAGCTGGAAGTGACTAACAGGCAGGTAGTGTATATAGCATGAACACTCTGGACAGAGGGATGGTTCATGTTGTGGACAGGACAGCTGCGATCCCATCATATGCTCGAAACAATACATGATTTCAAACCTTCAAAAAGAAAGGTTTATTTCTGCAGTTTACATTTAATAATTTGTTTTGTGACTGACTGGAAGTACCTGGAACCACAGAAATTGAAACATATATTGTTGAATATATATTCATTGGGGCTGGAGAGATGACTCAGCGGTTAAGAGCATTGCCTGCTCTTCCAAAGGTCCTGAGTTCAATTCCCAGCGACCACATGGTGGCTCACAACCATCTGTTATGAGGTCTGGTGCCCTCTTCTGGCCTGCAGGCATACACGCAGACAGAACATTGTATACATAATAAATAAATAAATAAATATTTTTAAAAAAAGAATATATATTCATATATGTATTATATATGATATATATAATTAAACCGTGGGTATAAGTACTAACACTGTTCAACTCTCTGAGTAACCTGCGGCAAGTCACTTATGACTCAGTTTACCCAGATATGTGGTGCAGAAATTAGTGGTATCTGAGACCTAAACTTATTCTCCATAGATGCTATTTTAGAAATTAGATAATAAGACATTCTCTAAGAAATTATGCAAATTATTACGTGAGTGTCCCAGAAAGGCTTCATGTTTGATCATTGCATCTATCCTTTCCATTTACCGGTGCCTTTTATTTTGTTCATTTTAGTTTCTGATTTGTGTATATTTGAAGTGCAGAGTATACCATGTACTTAACTATAGTGACACTCCTTACCGCCCCTGTCCTTCCTTCCTGCTGCCCCTTCCTCTTCCCAGACAGTCGCCCTTCCTGCTGTGTGCTTATGGGTTTACGTATGTGTGCTTGTGTGAATGCCCTCAAGTGAGTGTCTGTGCTAAGCTCCACCTATAAGAGAAAGCATACGATATTTGTCTTTCTGGAGCTACTTTATTTCCATTTCTGTTCATTTGCCCCAAAATGCCAGTTATTTATCTGCCAAGGGTTACTGAAAGGACTGTGTAAGTCCACCACAAACAGTGACTACCTTGAGAGTGTTCAGTCTTAGCGTGTCTCGGTTGATCTCCCAAATGACTTATAGTTTTGTTTTGTTTTTTGGGTTTTTTAAACCTTTTCCATTTGCCAAATGAAATGGAGTGTCCAAGCTCGGCTCACCCTCCAGTGTGCAGGCACTGTAGGCCATGATCTCACTCTAGGCTGCCCTGCCCAGGAGCATGGCTAGCAGCTGCCATTTACCCAGCACTCTTTGTGCTTCCCGCTCAACACTGGGCACCTTTCAATGTTTCCGATTCTCCCCACCACCTGTGAAATAGACATCATGACAGCTTGTGACCATGTGACTTGTGAATGAGAAAACAAAACTTTCTCTTGTTTTGATTGAGACAGGGTACTTTATGTGGCACAGGTTGTCTTGGAACTTACTATGGATACCAGGCTGGCCTCGAACTCAAGGAGATATGTCTCAAGTGCTGAGATTAAAGGTGTGCACCACTATACCAGGCCTAAAAATTCCTTCTTAAGCCAGGGATGTAGCTCCTTGGTAGAATCTTAGTGTAGCATGTTTGAAGCCCGAGCTTGATTGACAGTACTACCAAAGAAGAGTACACTCTCCCATCTACAGCCCTCTGGCCCAGGGTTGTCTTTTTAACTGTCAAACATAATGACTTTAATTGCCTGTAGAAAGTTTACAAAAGGAGGCTTTGTTTTCCTCAAAGGTAAATATATGTAGTGTACAGGGAGTTTTCTTTGGCATCCATTTGTAGGTAGTTACTTGGTAATTAAAGAGAAGTTCCTGGCTCTCCCTTCTGAGCTCAGGGCCAGGCTCCAGAGAGCTCTAGGACATTGGATTCTCGCTCTTTAGGCCTCTCTTCTAGAAAGGATTGGAACCCTCAGCCCTTGAGCGGGGTCTGGAAAGTAGCCTGGATGCTTTGCACTGTAGTAGGGGACCAGAAGGGACAGTGGGGTTCCCCAGAATCCAGGTGGTTATGTGTCTCCATACTATGCCTGCTAGTGGGTAAACATGTTTTGTTTTGTGCTGTTATTTGTTTTTGAGACTCACTCTGTAGCCCAGGCATTTCTCGAGCTCCTCCTCCCTTAGCCTCCCAAGTGCTAGTATTACATAGATGCCACCGTGCTTAGCTCCAGCAGGCTTTCTTTCTGCGGTGACGATGAAATGTTCCAGAATTAAATAGCTTAGAGTTTTGCACAACTTGTCGAAATAGCACAAACTCGTGCTCTGTAGGATCTGAGTTATACCTTATTTAAGGCAGCTGCTTGAGAAAAATCCAAGCATCCTGGAAATAGGCCTGCCCCGCCTTTTCCCATACCCATATGAACTTGGGGTGGATGGAGCAGCAGTGGCATGGGCAGAAAGGCACTGATGTGGAACTGGTCTGTGGACCTCATCCCTTCCTATAGAAAATGGAGCCTTAAGCCTTGGTAGCCTTATTGAAAGATGAGTCAGGAACTGATGGGAGACATTTGGGCTGGGTCTTTCCCTCTTCAACCACAGCAACCCCGCTTGTATGTCTTTCATTGACTGGATTCCACCTTGGGAAGATTTGTAGCAGTGTCTTCTATTTAAAGCTTTTAATGATGCATTCTAATTTAATCGTGCATGGATCTCTATGAAGTATCTCATTGTTAATTTCAATACAACTCGCTTCTCATTCTTTCTGCTGAGCTCTGGGTCTCCAAGAAGGAGCCTCATCCAAGGGTCTGATGCTTTATTTTCCCCAACCTTCCCTTGGATCTCAGTCCAAACTTGCACAATGCCCTGGCTGGAATATTTATCTACCGTTATTTTCCATTGATTTATGAGCATGGAGATTGTATGGAATGTTCCTTCATAGGGTTCTTGATTAACATATGACACCTATTTGGAAAGAGGTCTAGCACATAGCTTTACACAAGCACTAGTTGTCGTAATTGGGATACTGTTTTAAGCTTTGTTTCTTAGGCTCCAGTGGTTTGGCTGAGTCTGATTTAAAGATCTCTCCACCCTTTTCCCAAACATCAGTTCCACATCCTCTCCATCACTCTCCTCCACTTTATGCTTCCTCTCTTTCTTGAAATATTTAGGGTTGCAATTGATCACAACCCTAACTTTGCAGTATTATCAAAATTGGTCTGCTTCCATCTAAAAACCACCTGTTACTTCTCTTCTTTTATCCAATAACTCACTTCCATTGAGTACCTACCCACAAAACACGAATGTGTTTGACACGTAGCACTGGAGTGGGGAATGCTCTCACAAAAGATGTATTATTATCCATGTGCATTTCTTTCTTAAAACATTTTAGATTTTATTTTATGTGTGTGTTGCCTGCATGTATGTTTGTGCACCATGTGCATGCCTAGTGCCTGCAGAAGTCTAAAGGGTGTCAGCTTCCTTGGAACTGGAGTTATGATGGTTGTGAGCCACCATATGGGTGCTGGGAACTGAATCCAGATCCTATGCAAGAGCAGCAAGTGTTCTCAACCACTGAGCTGTCTTCTCAGCCCCCATCCATGTGCAACTTTTATTCAATAGGGTTTTTGTGTCCCGTGTTGTATTTTCCTTTAGAAATGCCAGGGGGCCTTTTCTTCTACTTCTGTTTTCCTTCATTGTGTTCATGTTTTCTCTTTCTTTCTGTTTGCTTTGTAGTTTTCGAATGGACCCTGGCCATTGGACTATAGTGTTGAACTGAATGTTGTTTTATCCAATAAAGGTCTTTGCTGTGGTACACCAGTAAGGTTTCGCATATTAATTTGAGCCTTTGGAGATTTGCTTCTAGCTTTGTTTTGATGGGTCCTGAACAGTCTTTAGGTCTTTAGTTTTAGTTCATGCTGCTTGGTCATGACCCTTCTGAGCATGCTCCTAAACACCCTATGTAACGTGAGGCCTCTGTTCTGTCGCTTCTTCTGGCCTTCTGGAACTTTGTTCGCATACTGAAGGGACTCCTCTGCAGAACTTGAGCGAGCTCTCTTCAGCTCTGTCCCTCTTCTGTCCTATGCTACTCCACAAGTTCTAGCCCCCTTCTTTTCCCTGAATTGCAGTCTCACCTCTTGAACTCAGAGAGGCTGCCGGAGGCCACTTGCTTGGGTCCCTCCTCCCTGTCCTATGGTCTGGAAGCTGCCTGTAGGATAGGATGTGTTGAGATGGTCTGATATTTTTTTTTAACAATTGAGTTAAATGATTGCATTGAGGGAGGGAAGACTGAAAAGGTAGAGAACCATGTCATCACATCCACCAAGGGACCATGTCACTAGTGCTGTTTATCATTGTTGATACCTGGCCAGGGCGGGTTGCCCCTTGCTGCTATGAGGTGGCAGGAGTAGGAATACATTTTTCCTGTATAATTTGTTTGCACAAACTGGAATTTAATATAGAACTATGCATTAGGCCTCGTTATAGTGTCTTTTCTGTCTCATTTCATCTAGAGAAGATTTGTTTTTGAATATTTGGCCTTTTGAATGAAGGCCCTGGGACACTATCCTACCTTAGTATTCACCTGAGGACTTTATTGTCCTGTCGGTCTTCTTGTGCCTCTGTTCCTTGCTTTGTCATCAGAAGTTAGACGTAAAGAAGTAAAGTGACATATTAAACATGTTTGATGAGGGGCTATTCCTTTTCTGGCTCAAATCTATAGCTATGTGCATGCTAGGCAGGCGTTCTACCCGAGCTACAGCTGGGGAGTGAGAAGGGGCAGCTCCTTTGCAAGCAGACTTCTCATTTTCTACACTCACAGAGGAGCCAGAGTTCCTGCCCTTTCTCCATTGGTCCAGATGACTGATGTCTGTGAGGACAGAGGGGACAGGTGTAAGGGTGCACACTCTGAAAAGATTTTCCCCAAGGAATCACAAGGAGTAGCCTTAGGTCCGTGGTAACTACTCAACACCATCCTTTTACACGGGCTGCCATTTCTGCCTAACACATAATCCATGTCATGTAAGTTCCATTCTCTGTTCTCAGCGTTAGAAGGTGATACCCTTGAGTTCATGTTCTGTTTTCCCATAAATAGTGTTCACCTGTGTTTCTTGAACAGCAGATGGATCTCAATGACCATGATTTAGTTTGAAATTGCCCATCTTCCTATCAAAAAATAAAAGCGGGGGCGGGAGAGGTAGCTCAGGTTTAGGAGCATTTGCTGCTCTTGCAGGGTTTCATTCTTAACCCCACATGTCGAGTCATAATCATTTGTAACTCCAGTTCCAGGGGATCCAGAGTGTTCTTCTGACCCCCTTGGGAACCAGGCACACACATGCTGCACATACATACATGCAGGTAAACAATGACACACATAAAACTTTTTAAAAATTAAGTTCTTAAATTTGAAAAAAAATTACGTGGGAAGCTGGAAAAGTGGCACCACAGTTAAAAATGCTTCCTGTGCAGCCCTGGCAACCAGAGCGTGCCTCCCAGTGCCCACACTATAACCCAGATGTGTCCTGTGTGCTCCCGGAACCCTGGATTTGAGCAAGATTAAGAGAGGAGGGTCACTAGGGCTTGCTAGCTTACAGTCTCGCTGAGAAAACATGATCCCAGTGGTCAGGGAGATACCCTGCCTCAGAATAGGTAGAGAGTGACAGAAGAGGACACCTGACACCCTTTCTAGCCTCCACATGTGTACAGGTGTGCATATGTTAACACATGAACGTACACCACACACTCGAGTAAGTAAACAAGAAAATAGAAAAGTTGTCATTTTGGTAGGGCGTGGCCCTAATTTAAGGCTAGAAGGCCTTAAATAGTATTAACATGAAAATTGGATTACATGCCTGTACATGTAAGAGATACCACGAAGAGTTAAGCACACTATAGTCTCGGTTACTCAAGAGGCTAACACCGGAGGATCACTTGAGCCCAGGAGTTGGCAGCCAGTCAGATTACAGACTGGGTGACAACAAAGCAAACAATGAAAAAAACAAAAGCCCAAGCAAAGCAACAAAATAACAAAAATGTTACCCAAGAATCTAGTATAAATAAGGAAACAAATATGATTTTCTTCCATTACCATTGTTGGTGGAGGAGAATAGTTAGTTGAACGATGACCTTATGATACTGCTATCTGAAAGGCCAAAGCGATGCCATCATGGTGGTTAAAAAGGACAGTTAACTAAATGAGAGGGAAGCTGGGACTCATATTTTTATCATTTGGAAACTGAAAGCATTCAGACAGAAATGAAAAGGTGACAGAGGTCATCACATTTAAATATAATCACTTTGACTACATAGAAGCATTGATTGTAGCTCTCAGTATCAGGCACGGAGTGTGTTATAATATACTTTGGGAACTCTAAAGTCTCTTTCTAACTGAAACTCTATCTTTGCCCAATTGCCATTGTCTGAGTATGAAGACATGTGTGTGTATGCACACAAAATGCCCACATAGGTCTCTCATGAGATTCAAACCCCGCAAATTTGTCACTGGAAGAGTCGCCCGAATGTCATGTCAGATTGTGAGTTGCCAGAACTGATAGCCTATAGACAACCTCGTTCACGAGCTGAGGGCAATTTATTTAACAGGAAGTGAATGAGTCTGTTTTCTTCCAGGCACTGTGCTAGGAATGAAGAAATACAAGTGAAGTCTCTGATGGAAGCCTCACTTTGAGGTTATTTGTAATCTGTCCAATGAGATAAGATAGAGATGTCAAATTACAGAGCACCTAATCTAGTGCTAAAACGTGTAGGTGATTGGAATTGTGTTGACAGCTCAAGTAGGAGGCTAACGTGACCTAGAGCAGTCAGAGAAACTTCAAAGGTGAAGGCGCAATGAGATCACAGGTGGTCAGGATGCCCAGTGAAGTGGCAAGGGTGGAGCTTGTAGTTAGAGCAAGGAAGGGATTAGAAAACCATGAGCTCAAGTCCTGACCCGGCTCCTCTCCAGCTTCAGGTGTGTCACGCTCTATGTAAGCCATGCTTCTTGCCAGCGTGGTGGCTAGGAGGCTGAGGCAGGAGAATAGCTAGAGGCGAAAGGCCAGCCTGGGTTATAAAGTGAGATTCTGCTTCAAAAGACAACTTCCCTACCCCAACAAAAATAAAATTAGGAGGCAGGGCTGAAGCTTAGTGGTACAGCACTTGCATAGTACGGGTAAAGCCCCAGGTTCAATCCCTAACCCACAGGAAGAAGAGGAGGAAGTCCTGATTGAATCTTGTGCCTACACGGGGACCTCATGGTCACTAAGCATATCCATAGTTGAGTTGTCCTTAAGCCTTCCCTGTCTACTTGTTTAGTCAAGGACAACATCTTTTTTTTTTAATTTTTTTTAAATATTTATTTATTTATTTATTATGTATACAATATTCTGTCTGCGTGTATGCCTGCAGGCCAGAAGAGGGCACCAGACCCCATTACAGATGGTTGTGAGCCACCATGTGGTTGCTGGGAATTGAACTCAGGACTTTTGGAAGAACAGGCAGTGCTCTTAACCTCTGAGCCATCTCTCCAGCCCCCTCAAGGACAACATCTTCACTGTAGACGTTGGCCATGAGGTCAAGCCCAGTATAAGCATTATCTCACTTAATCCTCTCCAGGACCCTATGCTTTTCTTAGCTTTAAAGGTGACATACCTTATGCTTAGGGAGGTGAGGTCACATGGCAAGGAGAGGAAAGACAAGCTGGCCAGGACTTAGGCCCATAAAAGGAGCCTCGTCTCCAGCTGAGAGTCAGAACACTTGTCTAGCATGTATGAAACCGAGCCCAATCCCTAGCACTACAAGAGGAAGAGGACAGCCCTGGGTTTGTCTCCAGCATGATTGGATTTGGTGACAGAAACCTGTAAGCCTAACGCCAGCCTAAAGACTCTAAAGTAAAATCTGTAGGCGGTAAAAGATCCAGACTGTAGTGTGAACCTTTCTTAGATGACAGCAGCATGTGTGCTAAGCCTTTACAAGTATTTAACACAAGGAGAGGAAGAGAAACTATTCGCATCCCTCTCTGGCTTTATTCTGTCCTGCTGCAATAACATAGCCCCTTCTCAGTCCTCTCACAGGCCCCGATAAGTCAAGCAAGAGTAGATCAGTATAAATCCACCACTGTGCTCTATAGCCTGGTGAGTTTGGTGCCCAGGGTATACACAGCCATTATGACAGTGTGTGCTGAAGTCAGAAATCATTAGAGCAGGCATCATCCACCCATCCTTCCATCCATCCATCCATCCATGCAGCAAGTATCCGCATGTTAGGCCTTGCCCTGTATTATTAATGGCTGTGCAATAGTAAAGATGAGTAACATACTCTTTGCCCATAGGAAGGCAGACTCATAAACAAACAATTATGAACCATGTGTTAGGGTGGGAAAAGGCCTATCAGGCCACAGCTATCAGGAGTTGGCGCCTGCACTGACACTTTTAGAGGGGCCCTGGTCAGAGTGGAAAAGAGAGGAGGCTGCTTTCTGCTCTCTGCCTGCTGCCCTGCCTTGGCATGCTCTCTTGCTGCTGTGAATGGCATCTGCCTTCCTGACCACACTTTTAGCATAAGTGTGCCCACACAGAGCTCCATTCTTGCCACATTTCTATCTCGTGTTCTTCTCTGAAGGTGTCCTGTGTAACCCCCACCTTCTACACACTTATCAGGACTGCCCACTACTTGCCCTAGTTTATTTTGGCTGTGTTCAGATATCCCATTCAAGGGAGAATTCAAGACTTCCTTTTGGGCTTCTCTCCTCCCCAAACAAGGTCACCTCCAGGAGTGTCCCCCTTCCCTGACCTAGAGAGGCATGTGTCAAACTACTAAGGAGCCTAGTCAGGACTGCCGGCTCAGACCTGTAATCTCAGCTACTTCAGAGGCTGAAGCAGGGAGATCACAAGTTCAAGGCTTGCCTGGGCTACAGAGTGAGTTCAAGGTCAATTTGAGTAACTTAACAAGACACTGCCTCAAGATTTAAAGCTGTAGCTCTGTGATAAAATACTCGCCTAACAAAAGCGAGACCTTGAGTTCAATCCTCAGTACCACAAAACATTAAGAAGATTGGGGTTGGGGAGAAAGTGGAACTTGGTATTGGTATGTAAAATGAAAAAAGATAGTTTGGTTTTTTAAAAAAAATAATAATAAAAAGAAGGTTGGGATTGGTGACACATATCCATAAACTCAAGGCTAGCCCGGGCTATGTGATGAGATCCTAGCTAAAGAAAGAAAATGTAAACTAAAAACTATTTTTAAATTAAATATTCAGACTTTAAAAATATTTGGTTTTTTTTCCACTCAGTTATTTAGCTTCTTAGAATCAGTTCCAAGGAATAAGAAGGGATTGATCTGCAAATATATCTATCGCCATTATTTATAATAGGAAAAATACCGGAAGTCCACTAATTTTCTGAGAATAAGCACCACTAGAAATATAACATAGAAACACGACGAATATAAAATAGCATGGGAAGGTGTGTGAGATGTGCGGAACACTTGTTTGAGCTCAGCATGCTACCGATGGGTAGGCTTGGCACTGATCACAAGCTCAGCAGTGAAGCCACAGCTTGAGGGAGAGCCCTGTGTCTGGATAGCTGTGTGACTTCTGGTCAAGGTTGCTCATTCTTCTTAGTCTCTGTCATCAGAATGGAAATAATAATAATAGCAGATCCTAACCAGAGTTCTCTTGAGAACAGTGGAGGTGAAACAGGGAGCCCAGAGCCTTGCTGCTGGATACCAGCAATTATTATTAGTCTCGAGCTAGGCAGGTCAACATCGCTGGGCACCAGGGGACAGCCATCCTCAGAGTAACTTGTGGTGAGATGGCTGCTGGGATGAGGGGTCCCTCACTTGAAAGAGCACAGAATGGGGGTTGCAGCAGAAAACAAGAAAAGAAATTAACTGGCCAAGGAAACGGACACCCCTGGGGAATAAAGACAACATTCTACCTCTTTCCAGGAATTCTTTTTGCCAGGGACACACTCACTTTTCTAAGCTTGTATCACAGTTGTCCTCCTTTTCCTAGAGAGCTTTCTGTCATAATATCACCAAGAATAAAGGGAATTCCAAGCTGCAGAAACCTTTGCCTGACAATCCGATGGTCTCAGCAATAATCCTAACGACAGGAAGAAACAGAATCCCAGTCTTTTGTTTGAAGATGGGAGACTTGAGGCCAGGCCAGGAGTGAGGCTGAGTCAGGTCTCCAAGACTTGCCAACAGGGAGGTGTGGCTGCCCCACCCTGCTGGCATAAACAGCAGATAGGACAACTTGCTAGACTCTGTCTTGGCTCCAGTGAAGCCGGTCAGATCAGCCTAACATAACCTTTGCAACAGTCATCCCATGAGCTCAGGACATGGGAAGAGAGATGGAATTGCCCTCAGTGCAGCGTCCCTGTCTGGTCCTGCAGATCCCAAATGGATGCTTTCACTAGATCCAGGATCTACAGCACACTGTTGCTTTCTCTGTCTTTCTGCAGTGATGAGGTGCCTGGGGATCCCCACCCGTGTGATCACAAACTTTGACTCCGGCCATGACACGGATGGGAACCTGATCATCGATGAGTATTATGATAACACAGGCAGGATTTTGGAGAATATGAAGAAGGATACCGTCTGGTGAGAGACAATCAGTCTATTTCTTGAGCCACCAATCTGAGCCAAAAGCACAAGCAGGAAATAGGGCAGGACTGTGCTCAGCCTATGCCCCCTTCCTCCTGATTCCCAGGGCTGAGAGACACGGAATAGAAAACAATTATGGGTTTAGAATCCTCACATCATCAATGCTGTTAGATGGGAGTTGAGGTTCCCTTTGTCCTCCTTCTAATAGCCTGAGGGTCTGACCACAGAGACTTGACATATCACTTGTGGACGTGGCAATGACTAGGGCTGCTTCTGGGGGACACACATAGAGAGAGACAGACAGAGACACACAGAGAGAGACAGAGACAAAGGAAAGGAGCCATAAGGCACCCTTTGAGAGATCTTAGAGGAATTGTAACTTTAGTAAACTGGAAGCCTTTACTGTTCACAGTCAGCAGAAGATGCTCTTCAAACAAATAAAGATTCACAGAAGGAAGAAGATCTGTCCTTCCTCCCCCAAAGACACTTAAGCCCTGTGAGTCTGCCTTACTGTAGCCAGTTCATTTGCTTATCCTTGTCAGTCTAGAAAGGAAACAAGCAGGAGAGGCCCGTCTTAGGTGCATTTAACACCGACTCCCCTGGCTTCTCCTTAGGAATTTCCATGTGTGGAATGAGTGCTGGATGGCACGAAAGGACCTGCCTCCTGGATACGGAGGTTGGCAAGTGCTGGATGCGACACCCCAGGAAACCAGCAATGGTGAGGCTCTCCAGACAGGAATCAGGACCCACCCTCACAGACCTGCCCCAGCCCCTGTCTTGTCCACCACATACTATCTACCAGAACTCTCCTCCCCATTTTCCTTCAGGTCTCTACTGCTGTGGCCCTGCTTCTGTCAACGCCATCAAAGAGGGAGAAGTGGGTCTAAACTATGACACACCGTTTGCGTTCTCTATGGTGAATGCTGACTGCATGTCTTGGCTTGTCTATGGAGGGAAGGAGCAGAAACTTCACCGGGACACGGCCACTGTTGGGAACTTCATCAGTACTAAGAGCATCCAGAGTGATGAGCGGGATGACATCACAGAGAGCTACAAGTATGAAGAAGGTACAGTCGAGCAGCCTTCCTGAGAACCTGAGTTCAGGGTACCATCCCCTGCCCTGCTGTAGACTGGGGAGTCAGAGGCCATGATGCAGGGCAAGACCCAGGTCTACCGCCTCCTTAGTCATTCAGTTGCAAGGATCCTGTCAGGGTGTTCCCACTGCCTTTCTTCTACCCACCATCACCTCGTGCCCCACAGGCCAGAGACCTCCCTCTAGTGTGCTCATATCTACTAGTCAGCCATGTATAGACATCTGACAGCAGAACATGAGTTCTCCCAGCTTCTCTCGGAACTCAGCCTTCAACCGAAGACGGCAGTCAACTTAGTAAACTAGTGGTAGATTTTGTTCATTTAACTTATCGTTTAGTTAATTGCGTTCAGTTGAGTGTTTAGGAGACAGGCCAGCTCACCAGCCAGCATTCACACTTCCGAAGACCAGTGTTCACCTTCATACTCACACATGGGACCAGCAGGACCAGAGGGTGATGCCAAGGTGATAATCCTGTCAGGGGCTTCTTGTCCAAGCCAGTAAGGCCAAAGGAGAGACCATGTTATCAGGTGTGAACTCCTGGAACAGCCACCTGCCAGATTAACTTCTAGGAAGTCAAGCAAAGATATCCATCCCTCAGGACCAGAATCGGGGTCTTCACTGCTGAGTCTTTGATACATTTTGAAGCCAGGGAGTGTAATACCTTCTACATTGTTTTTTTGTTTGTTTGGTCTTTTTGTTTTGTTTTGTTTTACAAGACAGGATTTTTCTATATCTTTAGAGCCTGTACTGGAACTCGCTCTGTAGACCAGGCTGGCCTCGAATTCACAGAGATCCACCTGCCTCTGCCTCCTGAGTGCTGGGATTAAGGAGTGCACTACCATCACCCGGCCTACTTGTATTTTTATTCGAGATGACTTTCCCTATTCAAGGAGCTTTATAGTTTATGTAAATCAATCGTGTGTGTGTGTGTGTATGTGTGTGTGTGTTTTCTAGCCCAGTGAAAAATTCCATTAGTATTTTGATAGGAATTCCATTGACTACATAGATCATACTGGGTTATATGACCACTTACTTCATTTTTACTATACTATTTCACAGTTGCAGCAAACAAATCAAAGTAAAAACAGGGTTTATTTTACATTACTACATTAACTGGATTTTTTTCAAATGAATAGGGTATTCTATTCATAAAGGGACAAACAATGGTGAATCTCGATGCATCCAGGGGCATGAATTCAGAGGTGGGGTAGGTGGCAGGTTACAGTCACACACTGTTGACCATAGGGCCTGATAGGACAGACACGCATTCTGCTGCTCTCTGGGAGAAGGCCCTTGTAAAAGAGAGTGGAGAGGGAAAATGATTTCCAGAAATTAGCAGGATTCCCAGCCAGAACAGCCTTTCCTCTGATGCCACCAACCCCTGGGATCTCAGGGTACAACTTCCAAAGCTGGGGGCTAAGAAAGGAACAAGGAGGGACAAGGGTATCTGGGTAAGTATGACATGCCACAGCCTGACTGATAGCCTGCCGGGACAGTGGCCTTCCAGGGCCACACACAGCAGGGGTGAATGATAGTATGGCCTGACTGGGCGCTGGACATGTGACTAGTCGAATGAGCCCACGAGGTACAGTACAAATCCACCAGACTGAGGGACAGGGATGGGGAAGGAGTGGACTCTGTGAAGGGTACTCAGCACCATGGACTAGGCTAGCTTGGGCAGCTGGGAGGTGCCTCTCAGAGGCCAGGAGCCTGGAGCCTGCCCTTCCATCAGCAAGCACATCAGAGGTAACTGTTTATTATAAGAATTGGGGGAAGGCTGGGCGGTGGTGGCGCACGCCTTTAATCCCAGCACTTGGGAGGCAGAGGCAGGGGGATCTCTGTGAGTTCGAGACCAGCCTGGTCTACAAGAGCTAGTTCCAGGACAGTCTCCAAAGCTACAGAGAAACCCTGTCTCAAAAAACAAAAAACAAAACAAAACAAAAAAATAACTGGGGGAAGAACATGGCTCTCCCTGGACTCCCTGTCCAGGTGCAGACCTGTAGAAAGCCCAGGAAAGATCATGGGAGAAGAAGGCAGGGAGTTGGACAGGGTCTACTGGGTATTCTTGTCTTCTGTGGGGTAGTAGGGTGGTGATGGAGGCTGTTCATGTTCATGTAGCCATTATGTGGGTTGCCTGAGTTGTAATGGGCACTAGCAACTATTTCTGTGACTTTAGCCTCAGCTACAGGAGCAAAGGGGATGTTGGGGCCTCAGATTGGAGGTACCATGGGCTAATGTTAGGGTGGTAATGGTTTTTACGCATCTATGACTCTATCCATCATGGGAGAGACTGGATATAACTCAAGTAGAAGTGGTGGATAACCAGGGGTACATTCCATTGACTACCAGTATGTGAAAAGGCATAGGCCCTGCTGGGCATGTTAGAGTACCCATAGGCTCCATTTGGGGTCTTCACCTCTGGAGACTTAAGATGCCAACTGGAGAATCTACTCTCCAAACTCAATGGCATGCCACATAGAGGTCAACATATAGGAAGAAGAGCCTTCCAGCCACCTCCCGCTTCATCGCTATTCTCTTAATGAAGTCTTCATGGAACACTGGCTGCTTGATCTCATGGTCCTTCATCACGAAGGACTGCCTTCTTCCCATTAGACAGAAAGATGGTCGTTAAGGGATAAGGCAGATGGTGCCTTTCTTGGTCCCTTTGAAGGCCTCTTACAATTCTTCATGTCATTAAATGTAAGAGCCACATGATCAGAGGACATTAGATGGTCCTAGTGTTGTTGATGGTCATTCCCATGACTTCTGAGTGAATCTTGTCGAACTCCACAGTCTCTGAAGGGGGTCTTAATATGGGCTTTTTAACAATACTGTTCTTCCAGCCCATAACATGAGATACCTTCCCACTTTTTTCTACTATCTTCACTTTCTTTCATCAATATTTTATAATTTTCATAAAATTACTTCTTTGATTAAATTTATTCTTAAGTATTGTTATCTCTTGAAAGGCCAAATAAAAGTTAGATTGCTTTCTTAATTTCTGTTCTGAGAATTCACTATTAGCGTATAGCAATGCAACTGATTTTGTAAAGATTTGTTTTATGTTTATTTATGTGTGCGTATGTGCATGTATGGGTGGGTACTCTCAAAGGCCAGAAGAAAGTGTTGGATCCCTTAGAGCTGGAGTTACAGGTGCTTGTGATCCATTGATTTTGCATCTTGTAGTTTTGTTGGTGGAGGGGCTGAGGGTAGAATGGTTCAGCTAAGGCTTACCTCCTGGGTCAGCCTGGCCATGCTGATACTGTATCCTATCTATCCTTCTAGGTTCCCTTCAAGAGAGACAGGTGTTTCTAAAGGCTCTACAGAAGCTAAAGGCTGGAAGGTCTCAAGGACCCCATCAAGGAGGCTCAAATTCCTTCAGCTCCGCGCCACGAAGGCAAGATAGTTCTAGGAGCCTGGATACACCTTCCCTTCGACCCAGCGATGTCATTCAGGTCTCTCTGAAGTTTGAGCTGCTTGACCCACCCAACATGGGCCAAGACATAAACTTTGTCCTGTTGGCTGTCAACCTGTCACCTCAGTTCAAGGATCTCAAGCTCAATTTGAGTGCCCAGTCTCTGTTGCACGATGGCAGCCCCCTGGCCCCATTCTGGCAGGATGTCGCATTCATTACGCTGTTCCCTGAAGAAGGTACATGCATAGTTCTCCTGCAGCCCTCTCTTCCCTCCTTTCCTTCTTCTCTCTCCTTCCTTTCTTCCTCCTGCTGACCCTGAGAAAAGCAGTCCACTTGTTGGTGAAACCTGAGCTTTGGAGTCATCTAGACTTTGGACCTAGGAATGATTCTGGGCAACCTATATTGGCTCTGGGGGGGGGGTGGTTTTGAGACAGGGTTTCTTTTTGTAGCTCTGGAAGTCCTGGCTGTAGACTAGGAAGTCTGTAGACCAGGCTGGCCTCAAACTCTCAGAGATCCACTTGCTTCTGCCTCCCGAGTGCTGGGATTAAAGGTGTGCACCCCCACCGCCTGGTTTATACTCCTTTCTTAACTGCAGTTTTCCCATCTGAAAGGTTAGTTTCTGCTTCAGCAAAACTGGGTATACCCCAGCTCCCTCTTCTCCATATAAGAACCATCAGATCCAACTGAGGCCCAGCTGGCTTTCTCAGCCATCCTCACTTCTTCCTTCTTGTCTTCTCTCCCTAGAAAAGACCTACCCTTGCAAAATCCTCTACTCTCAATACAGCCAGTATCTGTCAACGGACAAGCTAATCCGCATCAGTGCCCTGGGTGAAGAGAAAAGCAGTCCTGAGAAAATCCTGGTGAACAAGATCATCACCCTGACTTTCCCAGGCATCATGATTAATGTAGGCAAAAAAAAAAGGACCCTTAAAAATGGTCTTGGGGCAGCCAGGCCTGTTTGGGAGGATGTCCCTTCTTAGCTTATTCTGGTACCTCCAGAAGGGAGCAGCTTATTGAGGGGTCTTCATTTCCTGGTACTATTAGAGCTTTTGTGTGTGTCATGACCACGGCAACTCTTATGAAGGACAACATTTAGCTGAGCGGCTTACAGTTTAGAGGTTCAGTCCATCATCATCACAGTGGGACATGGCGGCGTGCAGGCAGACACGGTGCTGGAGCGGTAGCAGAGATTTCTGCATCTTGCTCAGGCAACAAGAAGTGGTCTTTCTCACTGGGCATGACTTGAGTACATACGAGACCTTCAACAAGGCCACACCTCCTCCAGCAAAGCCACACTTCCTAACAGTGCCTTTCCCTATAATCTTATTAGGGCCAATTACAGTTAAACTACTACAGTGTGGATCCTTGAGTTCAGGCCATAGACTCAGAGAGCCTTTCTTGCGCTGCTTCCTGTGTTGACCTTCCAGGGGCAAACATGACAGCAGTCCAGATGACAGTGGCTCAGTGAAGGCAAGAGTCCACCTCAAGGCCAGATCAGGTTTGAGTTGATATTTTCTGTCTGTGTGTCCTTGAGAAAATCTACCAGGCTTCTGCTGTCTGAAGTGTTGAAAGAGGAAAGTAGATGACAGGGCCTCTGGTGTTCTGTGGCCTCTCTGAGGGGAAAAGTGTTCGGGGGTTCTTTTTTTGCAGGGCTGTCTCCAGAGTCTAACTCATCTCCTGGATCCCCACCAAGAGAGGTTATGAAGCCCTCTTAACAGCACTTCAAAGTCTCCAGCAGACATAAACAGCATCTTGGTGAAGGAGCAATACATTTTGAGAGAAGCAAGAAGAGATGGGAGGGGGGTTGAGTTTCTAGGGGTAGCAGATTATGAGAAGGCAAATGTATGGGAACCCAAGGGAAAAAGGGCATGGGGGGGCAATCGTGTCATGGAGATTCCTCAGTGCTATCTCCGGGCTGATGAGGGACTTGTCTAGTGTGCTTCTTTGTTGCTGGAGTCAAATACTGGCCAATACCAACCTGGGGAAGAAAGGGTGTACTTGTCATTGAGGGAACTCAGGGAAGGAACTCACATAGAATCAGGAACCAAGAAGGGGTGTTGCTTACTGGCTTGCCACCCATGGCTTGCTCATCTTGCTTTCTTATACAACCAGGAGCACCTGCCTAAGAATGGTACCTCTCACAGTGTGCTAAACCCTCCCACATCAACCAAGAAAATGCCACCACAGACTTGCCCACAGGCCAATATGATAAAAGCAACTTCTCAATTCATGTTCCCTCTTCCCAGATAACTCTAGTTTTTATCAAATTGACAAAAACCCAACCAGCACAGAGACCAATGTCTCAGTGATGAACTTTGACCTTCTGGGTAAAAGGAAGGAGAAGGGAGACACCTTTGTAAATGTATGCCTTTAGGTAAGTGGATGGAAACCAGAAGGCATTTCTTGTCCCTTCTTATAGCTTCAACTCAAAATAGTCCTGAAGCCAGAGTGGCGTATTTGGGGATGGTGTATTCTGACACCTTACAAGATGAAACAGCGCTGCACATTAACATTCGGTGAGCTGGCAGGTGATGACTAACTGCCTCTTTCCCGGTCCTGGGTTTCTGTTTAGGTGCTAGGAGCAGCCTCTGTGAATCAGCCACTCACCGTCCAGGTGGTCTTTTCAAACCCACTCTCAGAGCCAGTCGAGGACTGTGTGCTGACCTTGGAAGGAAGTGGTCTCTTTAAGAAACAGCAGAGGGTTCTGTAAGTGCAGGAGCACCCAGACTTCCCTCCCATGGCATCCTGCTGCCCCTGGGTGGCCTCAGAACATGGGAGAGCAGAGTGCAAGAAGCCAGGAGGAAAGGGGCTTCTGACACTCTCTGTTCTCTGTTGCAGCATCGGAGTCCTCAAACCCCATCACAAAGCCAGCATCACTCTGAAGACAGTGCCTTTCAAGAGTGGCCAAAGGCAGATCCAAGCTAATCTGAGGAGCAATAAGTTTAAAGACATCAAGGGTTACAAGAATGTGTATGTTGACTCTGGCATATAAACCCTGAGATGGGGCTGGAGAGAAGCTCAGTGGTTGAGAGCATGGGTTGCTTTGGCAAAGAACTCGGGTTAGATTTCCCAGCATTCACAGCGTGACTCATGATCATCCATGACCCCAGCTGCAGGGACCCAACCAAAATGCATGCAGACAAAAAAGAATTCATACACATGCGGTAAAGATAAATAAATGCAAAAATTTTAAAGAAAAATAAAACAAACTTTGAGCTATGCCAGTCGCATGGATTTTAAACTAAAGGCTTCACAGACTCTGATGTCAGCAGCAATGGAGATGCCAGAGATATCAACTGCTGGTCTGTTTGCGAAACTGGCCAGGACTCTCTAGCACCCAAGGACTCTATGGCATCCATACAGAAGTGTGATTTGGCACAAAGGTCAAGGGAAGACAGGCTTTAGCAGCTCACTGTCGCTTTGTTGGTGTGATGACCAAACAGTATCAACAAGCTTCATTCCTTGTGGTCATCTGCTTCACCGCGAGTAATCATCACTTTCTCTGCAGAGCTCCCCCTGCCCTTCAGTGGCTAGGAGCTTCCTGCTGCTTCCATGTCTGAGCCCATTCACTTATTCAAGAAGTAGTTACTGAGTGTCCAGTGTACGGCAAATACCATTCTGAGTGTAAGAGATGAGATAAGTAAATAAAGCAGAGGCTCTGGCATTGTGGTGCCTACATTCTGGTGGGAACATGGAAGACAGACACTAAATAGGTGCCTGTCACAATCCAGGTCAAAGAGCAAAAGTCCCAAAGTGTATTAAGATACCAGGTTCTGTCTCAATTTCTTGACAAAAGGAGAGAGAAAATGCCCAGGCTATCTCTTGCTCTGGCCCTCCCTTAAATATTCCCGCATGTGACCCTGAAGCCATTCTTCAGTACACATAGTCCTAGCCTCTCCATCCAATGCCACCGGTACGTTTGTGTTCCTAGAGGCTGTTGGCTGGCAGTCAGGAAGGAAAAGCCAACTGATAGTGCAAAGGGGTGGGCATTTGGGGGGACTGACACAGTCTCAGGGCTTCCTACCTGCTGCAGCTCATGTTGATGGTCACTCACACCCTGCCCCGTCTGCGCCACTGAACACAAAACAGCTTTGCATCACCTTTCCCAGGATGCTGCCAATGACAGGCACGATGCTCCTGCCCTCCAGGCACCGGCGACCTGACTAAGACAGGTGTCCTAGTAAATATACAGACATTAAATAAAGAAGTTAACGACTTCCATTACACGTAAACAAAAGGGTGAATGTCGTTAATCAGAGGGAGAGAAGGGGTGTGGTGGGAATTACCAGTAAGCTGATTGCGCTGTGGGAGAGTCAGCTGAGAACCTGGTGGCACAGCTGGAAGGAACCTACAATTATCTTAGCCTGTAATTATTGCAACAACAAGAAATCACTTAAGGAAAACACCACGGAGAGGCACATCTGACAGAGAGGGTGACCTCTGAAGAACTTGGGAATTTTTAGCTGCACATCCTCAGACTTGTGCGTGAGTCTTGTCAACACCACACTCATCAGCTGACTTAAAAAATAGCTACTGAGTTTCTTCTAGGCCAGAGGCCCTAAGGCAGGCTGGCACTGAGTATATGCGAAGGGCCAAGCCAGCACTCCAGGAGCTCGAGCTGAGCATTTGAAGAACCTAAACTACATGAGAGATTTTTAAAAGACTTTAATTAACTAATTCATTAATTTTTACATTTGTGTGTGTGTGTGTGTGTGTGTGCAAGAATGCGTGTGTGAGCACACAATTGTCATAGCATGTATGTGATGGTTTGAGGAAGCTGGTTTTCTGCTTCTGCCACAGAAGTTCAAGGGACTAGAGCTCAAGTCAGCAGGCTTAGCAGCAAGTGCACTTACCTACTGAGTCCTCTTGCCTACCAAGGAGATTTTTAAGAAAGAAAGCCGAGGACCGCTATTGAGGTAACCAGAGTGTTTTGGAGCGCAAAGAGGGTGAACCAGTTCCGTTCAAACTGTGGACTGAGAAAAGCTTCCTGGAGGAAGTAATATTTATAGGAACTAAAATAGTATGAGATGGTAAAAAAAAAATGGACTCAGGATTGGAAAGCGATGAAGTTGAGTGAAGCAGCCAAGAGTGGCAAACCATTTGGGTGGTCGGAGGTTAAAGTGGGAAGGAGCAAGCAGACGGACAAACATGAGGCTCGTAGTAGGTGATGAAGACGAAGCTCTTCAGGAACTGGGGTCACTAGTGTTGACATGTTTCTCCTCCATCCTGGAGCCCAGTACCCTGCCTGTTGCGTCACAGCACAGAGCAGATTCTGTTTCACAGCACTGAGTAGACTCCACATGAATCGACACCATGGACGAGTTCTCTACCCTGGTCAGCTGTGGTAGCTGATGGTCCCCACCACAGTTGTTCATTCGAGCCAAGGCCTTCCCTAACCACAAAGGCTGTCTTTTCACTGGTTCATTTCACGTTTATTGAGTATCTGTGTCAAATGTTCTAGGCCTGGGAACAAAGCAATGAAGAAAGGAAATGAGATCCTCCCCACCCACTCCCACTCCTCACTTCTCACTCCAAAGGGACTCAATACAACTTCTTCCAGCGCCCAGTGAGCTTCAGGTGGGAAGAGACTGTGAGGGATTTCTCCTGCTGGGGTATGTGGCTCTGTGTTGGTGCCCCGCTCAGCTGAGATACTCTGCTTTTTCACAGCCCGAGTTGGCTTGTGACTTATGCAGGACATTCACTGTTCTCCGAGAGCTTTAACGCGGAACAATAAGGCAGAGAAAAGAGGAACCGATCCACAGCCTGTGCTTCTCAACAGCAGAGGAGAGAGTGTGTATCATTGCTCACTGCTGCCAGGACCCCTCAGCCGCCCCGGCTTCTGCCTTCTCCTAGTTCTGAGCCTGGTTCTCCTTTTACCTCACACTCAAGGATATCCCTCAGTCTCTGTCATTTTTTTTAAGCTACATTGTCAGAAAATGGTTTTGGTTGCTTGAAGTCCAGAGATTGGCTAGGTGACTCTTTAATTCACCCTCAAACAAGTCTGACTCCAGATGCTCACTGTGCCATCCTGCCCAGTGCTCCTGGAGTTCATCCGCTGGTCCCAAAGATGCCTGTGCTAGTGCCATGAGCCAATCTGA
Source organism: Ondatra zibethicus (assembly GCA_004026605.1). Classification (NCBI taxonomy): domain Eukaryota; kingdom Metazoa; phylum Chordata; class Mammalia; order Rodentia; family Cricetidae; genus Ondatra; species Ondatra zibethicus. The sequence continues at coordinate 208,160 of PVIU01000887.1, forward strand.
AGTTCAGGGAAGTAGAGGCCCTCATTCTCCCACACCTTATGAATAGCTAGAGAGTCCAGGACAGGCTATATGGGAAGGCAGGCAGTGGTGAGAGCTAGATCTTGTTGCCTCGGCTCTGCTGCTCTCTGATTTCCGGTCTCCCATTGCCCAGCCTTTCTCTATCCCCATCTTCCCACTGACCAGCAGACAAGCATGCACACGCATAAGTGGCTCCTCTGAACCTAGTCCTGAAGCTCACTTTCTAGTATCTGGGAAGCACCAGTTTGGGCCTGGCCGCTTTTCCCTAAGCACAGACCAAAAGTACTCGACTGTGGAGTGTTGATATCAGAGGGCAGAGCTCCTCTGCTTCCACGAGGATGAGGCTTGGCTTTGACTATAAGAGAGCATGGAACACGAGCCTGAACTAGCAAGGTGTCCAGGAACCATGAGAGCTGGGGACATGATCTACCCTTCATCATCGTGCTCTAGATGATGCTAATTTCCTACAGAGAATATTCTCTCTGCCAGCTTGGATGAGGGTAAAGCATTGCAACCGAGACTGACATAAAGTTGGATTCTGGACCTGGAGAGACGGCTCAGCGTTACGAACACTGGCTGCTCTTGTAGACAATCTGGATTCAGTTCCCAGGACTCACGTGGCAGCTCCCGACTGCCTGTACCTCCAGTTCCACGGGATCTGACTCCCTCTTCTGACCTCCATGGGCACCGCACCACACATGGTGCTCAGATTGTACTTGCAGACAAAGCACCCATGTAGAAAACAAATTAATTAATTAAAAATTAAATAAATCAAAAAAATAAAACAAAATGGGTTTCTATTTCCTATTTGCTATGTTTTCTCCTGGAGCCCCTTTTGAGGTCCTAGTCAAAAGCCTGAGTTATTTACTGGGACCCTTCATCCATGGAGAGCCTGGAACTCCAATTTTGTGAGGCTGCCAGAAGCTCTTGGATTCTTACAGTCTTATCTGCCACCTAGGACTCAGCAGATGAAGTAGCAGCTGGGGTCAAGATCACTTCGGTGCACACTGTCCTCCCAAAATCTTGGCCCTGCCAGTCCTTGTTAGCATGATGCCTTCAGTCAGGTGTTTTCAACCTTTTTATTTAGTTTTGCTGGTTGTTCTCAACAGAATGAATTATAACAAGCTAGTCTGCTTATTCCAGAAGCAGAAATCAGTAAGAAAAATTTTCAAAACAGACTGAATAGAGAGTCTTCACCACAGTAGACTGGATGCAAGGTAATGTGTTCTGCAATGTGTGGGATTTGACCTCAGTTCGAACCTAGGTTTTACCATAAGCTGTGAGTAGCTGAGGAAGCCTCAGCACAGAGCCTGCGGACAGCCTGTGGACAGTAGGTTATGCAGCCTGCGGACAGCCTGCGGACAGCCTGAGGACAGCCTGCAGACAGTAGGTTATGCAGCGTGCGGACAGCCTGCAGACAGTAGGTTATGCAGCGTGCGGACAGCCTGCAGACAGCCTGCGGACAGCCTGCGGACAGTAGGTTATGCTGTGCCAGATTTAGCCTTGTCCATGACTAATAAAGCATGACATGCGTGTTCTTATGTCTTGTCACACTTTATTACTAGCCTTCTTAAATTCTGGATTGAAGTAGCATATTAATCGACTGCTTCACGAATTCATTCATTCATAGTGTGCACTCCCTATACTACAAAATCAAGATACTGGTGCCTTGCTTGGCTAACAGGACAAAGGCTGAAATCATAGGAGAGAATATATGTGGAAGCACCTTGCAGAGCATGTACCGGTACAGCTAACATGAACCTGGGTGTTATGCTGGAAGAATTCTTTACCCTTTCTAGCCCCATTAACATGATTTGTCAATTTCCTTTCTTCTCACATCTGTTCACATCTTCCTGCCAAAGCCATTGTTATCTTTCACCTGGACCATCACTAGATGTCTCTAATTGGATAACTCCCTGCTCCTCTTAGCCCTCTAAACCATTTATTTTTAGATAGTGTTTGATATTTGAAAATGCAAATCTGACTTGGTGATGCTTGCCTCAAATATGGTTCAACAGTCTCCCACTGCTCTAAGAATAGAACCCCAAATCCTCAGCTGCACTCTAGCCTGTTCCCTGTGTTAGCAATTCTGCATGCATTGGTCCATCTTCCATAACACCCCAGCTAGCCAGGGCCTACTTATCCTCCCAGCTTTTCAGTTTTCCTACCACGCCTGGCCCCCACTCCGAGGTCTAAGAGCTCAACGGTTATCTTTTACAGCACCTATCTCAAAGGCAGATTGAACTGTCAAGCCGTTTTAGGCACCCAGAAGTATCTGTCTCCCCCTGCTGGAATACAGGCTTCTCAGAGACAAAGAAACATTGATCTAATTTATTACTTACTGTATTAGCAGAGCCTAGAATAGTTTCTGGTGCACAAGAGTGGTCAAAATACTTATTGTCTATAGTTGAATACACAAATCCTTCTTTGGGACACACCAGTGAGGGGCTGGCGTTCTGCAGAGGTGTGGGTGCCGCAGAAAGCAGGATGACTAATACTTGGAGTCAGTCTCCTTCCTCTCCACACCTGTCCCTGGCTAAACTAAACCACAGTGGTGTCTGTCTTGTCCCAGGCTCCTCCAAAGTGCCCACACGGAAACTGCCAGAGACTGGATATCGCAAAGGTCTCATGGGAATTCCGCCATGACAGAGGAGAGTGTCTTCAGTAGATGGTTTGAAATGGAGAAGAAACCCCCCAAAATGGAGCAAGCCCACAACTTCGTCCATTGCCCACCCAAGTAGAACTCCTCAGCGAACATGGTTGTTTAATCAAACCTTCCTTTCCCTTGCAAGTTTTCACTATTTTTAATATAAATTTATAAATACATACTCATGGTACAGGGTACAAAAGGATGAAGAAAGTCTTACTGCTGGACACTGAATGTCCTTGTCCAGACGCCGGAACTTTCCAGAAATGTTCTGGGTAAATACGAGCAAACTCACAGGCAGCCTTTATACTGAAGCGGCATAAATTGCTCATTGTTCTGTGACTCATTTTTTTAAATTAATAATAATGCTTGAAAATTGCTCCATATCTTTTTATAGACAGCAATTACCTTCCTTCACACTTGTATTCTACTAAATCCATGCATCACTGTTTATTAATTATTAATATTAATCATATTAATTAATATAAGTAAACATTAATTATTAATAAATATTAAGGTATATTTATACCTTTCTTTAGGATGTTTAGGTTCTTTTGCTTTTTAAAGTATCAATGCATTGACTATAATTGTATAAACTCATTTTGTTCAGTTGGAGCAGCTGAATCAAAGGAATTAACTTTAATGGAACCAGAGAGATGGCTAGAGGTTAAATGCACTTACCGCTCTTACGGAGGACCCAGGCTCAGTTCCCAGTACCCACTTGGTGGCTTATAACTTATAACCTAGTTCCAGAGCATCCAAGATCCTCTTCTAACCTCTCAGGTTCTTGCATACATGTGGTATACCTACATACACTCAGGAATACACACACATACATACACACACACACACACAAATAATCATTTTAAAAGAATGTTTTTAATTGTTATTTTATGTGTATGGGTATTTTGCCTGAATGTATGTCTGTGTGCTGTGTGTATGCCTGGTGCCTTCAGAGGCCAGTAAAGGGCATAGAATCTCCTGGGACTAGAATTATAGGCAGTTGTAAACCACCATATGTGTGTTGGGAGTTGAACTTGAGTCCTCTGGGAGGGCATTCAGTGCTCTAAATGACAGAGCCACCACTCCAGCCCCTACAGTTAAAGTTTGGATCCATCTGGAATTTATGTGGTCTAACAGGAAGTCAAGTTTATGGCAACCTAATGTCCCCAAACCATGTGCTAATTGTTGTACTTTTTGGCGCGTGTGGAAAGACACGAGACACGAACGAACCCACGCAAGAAGATTTATTAGAGGGGGTGTGCTCACGGGCCCGAGGAAACGTGAGGGGGGGGGGAGGAGAAAGAGCGCGGGAATGGCGCCTCTGACTTTTAAAGGCCGCGCTGCTCATGCGCAGACGGCTCGCGTAGGTGCGTCAGACGCTGGTGATGCAAATGGCGGGCGACCCAGGCTTTCGCACATGCGCACAGGGGTGAGGATAGCCACGCATGCGCGAGCATGGGTCACACCCCCAAGAGGCTGCCTTTTTGACCCAGGGGTGGGGCTTCACGGGCAGCCGAATACCAACACTAATGAATCTTTTTTCCTTCACTGATTCAAAGTACAGTGAAACATTTAGTACATTTAATGAGTACATTTCTAAGTTATAAGGATTATCGTGTTTTAATAGCTAGGAACCCTGGTCATAGGTCATTACTGCTTTAGAAGTTTCCTTTTGAAACTTGGAGTCAGTTTACCTAGTTTCAAAGAAAAATTGTTTCCATGTTCTTGCTGGGGCTGCATTAACCTTAAGCTCAGCCTAGGAAGTCTAGCCTCTTAGAGATGCTGAGGCCTCCTATCCAAGAGTGTGACCTACACTTTTATTTGTACAAGTCTTCTTTTGGTTCCTCAGTAGTTTCTCTCACAGCCTTATAGATTCCTCAGGTTTATTTCTGAATATTTCATCTTTCATTGTTGTTAAGAACTAGAAGTTAGGGCTTTATGTTTACAACTGCTTACTGACTCAGGTATGGAAATTACTACATTGGCTTCAATAATGCTGGTGCTAGCCAGATCCTAGCCAATTTTTATCATCATCTTTAGATTTGTGTTTTCTAGGTAAAAATTAAATAATGACAAATTAACTTCTTCAATTCTTAGGGGGAAAGTATTGTTTTGGGGGTAGGCGGCAGCAGTTTCTGTTGTGTTTTTTTAAAAAAGAGAGTGCCAGCAGCTTGCTGCAGCTTGCTGCAGGTCCCCAGACCACAGACTGCAGTGGGCAGGCGGCCACGCGGTTAGTCTCCTGGTCCCCATGCGCGCTGCTGCAGCGGCGGTATGGGCTGTGCGGCGGTTTGGATGGATAAAAGAGAGCGGATAGGCGTGCCATGCAGAGTTAAACATTTATTAGATGGGTGATGGAGGAAAAAGAAGAGAAGAGAGAGAGAGAGAGAGAGAGAGAGAGAGAGAGAGAGAGAGAGAGAGAGAAGGGGGGAGAGGGAAGAGAAGCAGCTGCTGCTCCCGTGAGAGTGGAAGAGGAAGAAGGAGAATTGGGGTCAGAGGCTGGAAGCTGGGAGTGGGCGTGGCCTGTCTCTTAAGGGCACAGAGTATTTGGCCAATAAGAGGCCAAATACTACAGTTTCTTCTTCCTTTTTTATTTTATTTATTTATTTTGCATTATAATATTCTTCAAGCAGATAACAGTTAAAAGTTTTAAAAGTGTGAACAGCAGAAGCATCTTCCTGCCCCACTCCGGCTTCCCAGTCCACAGGAACCAGAGCTTGTGCAGTCTGTTCTGTGTCCTTCCACGGGCACAGGCATCTCACACACCAGGTGCCCCTGAACACACTGGGAAACCCAGGCAAAGGGCCAGAAAACCAAGGAGGCAGACAGGCCATCCTCTCCTGTGTCGTTATCCTTAATGACTAAACAGGAGGAAATGAAAGGCTAGAGCTGAGGCCCAAACCATTCTAAACCTTCTCTGGTTAGCTGTTCCCAACCAGGTCGTCTTGGAAGAGCCAGGTCCCTGGCTTCTGCACTTTCTTTTTCAACACACTATTTCCTTATCTCTTCCAAACAGATGGGTTACAGACATTCACGCGGTAAGTGGCTGCTCAGAATTTACTTAGGACAAGCGATTCAGAGGGGGATGCAGACCCACAGCTTGCGTCTAGAGTTGGTCAGATGACATCTCCAGGGGGTCTTGAGGTCATTGAAGAATCAGTCGGGGTCTTCCCCAGAAGCTCTCACTCCAGCCTGGCAAACAGAACCTTGCCTAGGCCTTCTGGCTAAGAGAGATCGTGGGGGAAAAGAGGTCACTCCCAGCAGCTGGTCTGGGAGATAGCAGCAAGAAGGGAGTAGCAGACAAGAAACCTGTCGGGAGGCTCACAGAGGAGCGAGAGAAATTTGCTTTTTACAAACCAACGGAAGTTTCCCATCTTTTCAGTGGGAAGAGAGATTTGGAGAGAGATCCCAGAGCCCAGAGGCAACAGTTCAAGGCCAACATTTCCTGTGTTCAAGTGGATCTCAGTAGCCTGTGGCCATGGGACAAGGTATGCTAAGCCAGTTCCTGGCTGTTAGGGCCATCATCAAGACGGTTTTTATTAAAGGAAATAGGTTTGGTGATGGAGGTGACAGTAGCTTGTGTAAGGCGTGAGGGGTAGGGAGGGAGGTGGTGTAGATAGGGGGAGGGTGGTCGTATGGTAATTTTAATTATAATGATGATAGTGGAATGGTGAGGGTAATTATCACAAATTTGTATTCATAGCCCAAGATCAACATAATATAAATGGTTACAACTCTCTAGGCTGTGATGCAAATGAGATACACCTGGTAAGCTGGCTAGTTTTCACGTCAGCTCTGTGAAGTTCTTCCAGCCCAACAAGCCTCTCCGCTGATGCAGTTATCCAAATCAGACCAAATCAAACCGCATTAGAAAAAGCCCAGGTTTAATGGATGCCAGCAGTCCAGGAAGGAGAACCGGAGAGACCATGTGTTTGTTCTCTGGGGGGCAGTTTAAATAGCCTGTGGGGGTGGTCTTGACTCTCTCTGTGGAGGGGTCACCATTTTGGCGGGCTTTCTCAGAGGTAGAGTCTGGACTGTAGCAACTCCCAGGGGAGGGGGCATGAAATGGAACTTTGTACTTGAACATTCCAAAATGAATGTCAGGGGCTGGGGTGACACTTCCTACCAAACATTCCAGACCTTTTTGGATAAGGATGTTAGAGGCTGAGGTGACGCTTCCAACCAAACAAGCTCGACACAGTCATTTTGGAAGAGGGAACGTCAACTGAGAAGATTGGTGGGCAGGCTCGTAGTTCATTTTCTCAATTGATGATTGATGCGGGAGGACCCAACCCACTGTGGGTTGTGCTATCCCTAGGCAGGTGGTCCTGAATAGTATAAGAAGGTAGGCTGAGCAGGCCAGTAACTAGCACTCCTCCACAGCTTCTGCTTCAGTTCCTGCCTCCAGGTTCCTGTCCTGACTTCTCTGGATGATGGACTACCCATTGTAAGATGAAATAAGCCCTTTCTTCCCCAACACACAATAGGAAATAAAATAAAGATGCCTGGGAAATCTTGAGGCTGTCATATCCTACAAATCTAATAGGAGATGGTAGGAGTCACTGAACAGTACAATGAGAAGAGACAATTATGAAGCAATAAAACAGACTAAGGGGGTGTAGAAACTCTGGGAGCTTCTGTGGAGAGTGTCCACATAGGTGAAGCCTGAGCCCCAGGCACCTCTGAGAAACCCTTCTTAGGGCTGATCCCATGTTCTTGTCCTGCCATCGAGGGAGCACACATTAACTAGGAAATCAACTGTGTTCAGCATACTGCTGGGCGGAAGATGCAGAACTAGAATAGACACAGTTGCTTAGCAAGCTCCCAGCAGGGGTGGGGGCAGAGAACAGTGGGTGATGCTTATAAAATGGGGCGAGTTATTTAGGGAAACAGAGTACTGTGGAAGCTGTAGACCGAGCTCCCACTGGAGAAGTCGGCCAAGGCTTTAGAGGCCATGCCTTTTATGTATTGAAAAGTGAGGACGCACCTTTCGGGTAAAAAGAAGCCAGGAAGCCTTCCAGATAGGAGTCTGAAGGATGGCTCTTGCCAGGATTCTGTGGTTATTAGGTAGGCCCAGTGTACCTGGGCTCAAACCGTGTGGCAGCTCACCCTTCCACCACCCAGTCCAATTCAACCATCCCATAGAAGATGGGCTCAATCTGGGGCCCAGAACCAGTGTGCAGAGAGGAGTCATTGCTGACTTCTGCCACGGCTGTTGCTCGCTTTACAAATCCCAGCCTAGCTGAATCTATTTTTCTCTACTGCCATGACCTGAACACCTCACTAGTAGGTGAAAGAGAGACAGGATGCAAACCAGTGGTGCAGGGAGGTTTTACATCTTCAGAGTCAATATGCCAGTTATTTCCCTCAGTAATATGTCATTATATAATCATATGTATCTACTCCATCACTATGACAGGAGCCGTAGGGAACACAAGCTCTTTTCCCAATGTCCCCTCTGCTCTTAAGACCTTAGTCAAGAAGTTTGGTGACTGAAGTGGGAATCTCCAGCACTTGTCAATACATGCCCTGGAGCCCAAAGGGCTGAGTGTTAGGATCAGATCATTCCTTGAAGCAGATCAAATCTTACACCACACTTGCAAGCAAAGGCCACAGCTCCTCCCTCCCAGCGGCTGAGCCCATGCAAACACTACAAGCTATTTTCTGCTGTGGAGGCTCCCCGCGGAGAGCCTCTGCTGTCCACAAAATAAAATATATACATGAATGATTAAACTTTAATTTTTTGGTCTTGTTCTTTCTTTTAGGATTGCTAAGCATTTTTGATTTTTAAAAATATTTTATTTGCTTATATTTTATGTGTATGAGTGTTTTGCCTGCATGTATGCATGTGTACCATGTGTGTAACTGGCACCTCTGGAGACCAGAAGAGGGCATTGACCATTCTGGACCTGGAGCTATAGACAGTTGTAAGTTGCCATGTGGATGCTGTAATCAAACCCAGGTCCTCCGGAAGTACAGTCAGTGATCTCAACCACTGAGCCATTTCTCCAGCTCCTGTTGAGCATTAAAAAAATTCCTTGTTCCTAATTTTTTGCTCTTTCAATAAAGATTGAGAGTCTGTCATAATAACTGAGGCCACTTCCTTCCAAGTGGCATGAGATGGTGAGCCGCTAGGTCAAAATACACATTATCTCAGGGGAGCTGGTTCTATCCTCAGCCTCACTCTTGTCATCTTTAAGACAAGAGAATTTGATTCACTGATCTCCACACCAGCCCCAATATTATCTGATTGCATTCTAAGAAGAAGAAGAGGAAGAGGAAGAGGAGGAGGAGGGGGAGGAGGAGGAGGAAGAAGAAGGTGGGACTAGAAATGTAGCTCAGTTGGCAGAGTGCTGGCCTAGTAGGCACAAACTCCAAGTTCAATCCCAGCACTTGGAAGGGGGATGCAGGAGGACCACAGGTTTAAGGTCAACCTCAGCTGCACAGCAAGTTTGAGACCAGCCTGGGATACACCGGGCCCTGTCTCCAAAAGGGGGGCATGAGGAATGTGCAAAATTCTGGATTTTATTCATTGTTTGGATTTGGAACCAGAAACTAATGTAAACATTTTATGGGCCTTAATAAGTGTTTGACATTAGGCTAATGTAAAAGTAATACAAACACTTAGGTATGTACATGTATAGCATCATTCATTTCCCATAACTCTGCAAAGAGAGAGGATTAGTCTGAGAAGAAAACTGAAGTTCAGAAGAGTTGCTTGCTTGAGGTTGCTCAGCTGACAAGAAATCTGAGCCCCAATGGATGGAGCTAGAAAACGTTATTTTGAGGGAGGTAACCCAGATACAGAAAGACAATTATCACATGTACTCACTCATAGGTGGTTTTTAAACATAAAGCAAAGAAAACCAGCCTACAAACCACAAACAATCCCAGAGAACTTAGACAACAATGAGGAGACTAAGAGAGACTTACATAGATCTAATCTACATGGGAAGTAGAAAAAGACAAGATCTCCTGAGTAAATTGGGAACATGGGGATCTTGGGGGAGGGTTGAAGGAGGAGAGCTGAAGGGGGAAGGGGAGAGGCAGGGAGGGGAGCAGAGAAAAATGTAGAGCTCAATAAAGATCAAAAAAAGAAAAAAGAAATCTGAGCCCCACTCTTGGAAGGGGCCTTTGATTCGTGTGGTAGCATGTACCTCGCATCCATGACTTCCCTTTTTTCCACAACAGCTCTGGGTATCAAGAGCTGTGACTTAAAGGCAGCAGAAAACAATGAGGAGCACCACACCAAAGCCCTCAGCTCCCGGCGCCTGGTTTTGAGGAGGGGACAGTCCTTCACTATCACCCTGAACTTCCGTGCCCCAGTCCGCAAATTTCTGACTGCCCTGAAGAAAGTGGCTCTCGTTGCACAAACTGGTATGTGGAGCCGACTCGGGGATGTGGAGGGATTTCCTTTCCACCAGTGGAGCCGACTCAGGGATGTGGAGGTGTTCCCTCCCAGCCTCTCAGAAGACCAAGGTGCGGGTGGTCCATGCTGTAGCTGGGCCTTAAGCTGCCCTGCTCCGTAAAGGGAGCCTTGTGAGAATGTACACGATGATGTGCATAAGGAATTCTGTTTACTATGATGCCAAAGTGCTCAGCAGCAGTACCACTAAGAGCTGTAGGAAAGGCGGATGGGGTCTGACTCTGGCTACATATAGCATCTAGTCTGTGCTAATCATTGAAATCTGTCTTATGCATCAGCTATCGAATCAAGAACTTCACGTGCAGTATCTAATTTGGTCCCTTCACAGGCCATCCAGGCCCACTGGTTCTGCTTCCTCAGAATCAGCCAACCATGATGGGACATACCTGGGCAAAGATTGTCAAGTAATCTTTCCCTTGTCATTATCAATTCTTAAAACATACAGTATCATGACTATTTACACAGCATTCATGTTGTATAAGGATTCACAAGTAATCAAAAGATTATTTAAAGTATACAAGAAAACGCAAAGCTATGGTATTTTATATAAAGAGCCTTGGGTTTTGGTATTGCCGGAGGTCCTGGAACCAATACCCCTGGATAACCCTGGATCGGAGGGATGGTAGTATCATTATTACACCTATTTTGTAAACTGTGACCCTTTCATAGATGTAGGTCTATAAGCACCAAGTGCCTGTGTTCTCCCATCATCCTCTACAGCTCCTCATTATAGGAGGACGTCTTTCCTTCTCCAAAACTAATTGGCGTCTCCTCCATCTTTGTAATACCTTGGCTTATTACTCTGAGCTATGACCTGAAAGTCCAAATGACCAACTTATTACTGTGCAATTTTAGGAGAGCAGCCTTCCAAGGCCAACAAGACTCAAGCCATATTCCCGATTTCCTCTTTGGGGGACCGAAAAGGATGGAGTGCAGCAGTGGAAGAAAGAAATGCCCAGAACTGGACCATCTCCGTGACCACGCCTGCGGATGCTGTCATTGGCCACTACTCACTCCTGCTTCAGGTTTTAGGCAGGAAACAATACCCTCTGGGCCAATTCACACTGCTCTTTAATCCCTGGAATAGAGGTAAACTTGGACCTCAGCTAGACTGAACTGCACAGGGTGGAGGGAAGCGGAGCTAGGCTATAGCTCTAACAGGGAGCACCTACCACAGGCTCTGTGGGCAACACCAGCATTAAATTTCAGCAGGTGCCTCCTTAGGGTCCTGTCTTGCTATCTCTGGGACTTCATATTAAAAGTATACTCTTGTCTTACTACCAAACTTGGATGCTGATTCAGGCTATTTTGGATTCATTGAAATGAACTCAAATTACTGCCCTTAACGACTGCAGCTCAGTCATTATGAGTGCTTGTTGCACAATCATGAGAATGAAGGCTTGGTCCCAGATCATACATAATAAGCCACATGTTCAACAAGTGCCTGTAAAGCCATATCTAAAAGATCCAGTGTGCTCTTCTGGCCTCTGAATGCACAGGCACCAGAGCATCCTTGTATACATAAACTCAGACAACATGCATTGGAGAGTCATTGGCTCTGCTCCTCTGAGAGATGATCAAGAGAGGTTCAGATGGACCAGGTAGAGTAACACATGCCTTTAATCCCAGCACACAGGAAGCAAAGAAAGAATTGGGAGCCTAGGCAACTCTTTAGTGATTAGTGTTTGTGTAGCCTAGAAGCTCTCTTGATGTTCTTTTAATGATCCCAGAAACTAGTCTGACCACCCCAACACACACACACACACACACACACACACACACACACACACACACATTGATTGCCTGACCACCAAGGCTGAGAGAAAATTTTGCAAAGAAATTTGAACCCCATGATGTCTCCAACTTCCTAAAGTGAACAACAGTTTCCAAAAGATATCTAGGATTGAGGCAAAGGCTCAGTGAGTAAAAGCAATTGCTGGACAAGCCTGATGATTTGAGTTTGCATCCCCAGAATCCAAGGGAAAATCCAATGCAGCGTGCTTATAGGAAGACCAGAGACAGGAGAATTTCCAGAAGCATGTAGTTCAGTTAGCCTACCTTACACAGTGCAGAAGAGACCTGTCTCAAACAAGGTGGATGACTGGAACTACCCCAAAGTTGTTCTCTGACCTACGGTCTCGTCATGACACCCCATTTCACCCTTGGATAAGGGAATTGGAAGAGGCACTAGGAAGGGACTGTGGTCGCCCTGGGCCCAGAGGACCTTTCCCCACAGAAGCCAATGCTCCTTCCCACCCTGTCCCCTGTGATCACTCTATTTAACCTGTGTTTGATTGCTGTGTTTATTTTGCTTTTTCCCCTGCTGCACGCTTTTGTTGTTACAAGTTGATCTTCTAGGAAAGACTCAACAGGCCACTGGGAAGCTCCCTAGGAGTTCCTGGTTTCTTTTGAGCCGGTAGGGCTCTCGTTTACAATCTTCTGAAAACCACGAGGCTTTTTAGAGTTGTCTTGTTCCTGGCCACACCTTGACTGACATAGGGTGCCTGGGCCAGGTCCTGAGAAAACAGTGAGAAGGACCCTCCTGAGTCTTCATTGGGCCCAGAGATGCAAGAAAGGGCTAAAACCAAACCCAACCTGAGCTGGGAGGGCAGAAGCCTAGGCATGGAGGACAGACCTGGCACCCTCAGGCACTCAACCTTCTTGCCAACCTCTGCTTCTTGCCAGATGATGTCGTGTTTCTTCAGAATGAGGCTCAACGCACTGAATACTTACTGAACCAAAATGGCTTTATCTACCTGGGCACCGCTGACTGCATTCAGGAGGAGCCCTGGGACTTCGGTCAGGTAATAGGAGCCTCTAGACGATAAGAGGAACTCTGCCTATCTCATACCTTCAACACTCAGGCTGAACAAGGCTAGCAGGTGCAAAAGCCCTTCAGCAAGAAATGATTCTTGCTGGACGGTGGGGTGCATGCCTTTAATCTCAGCACTTGGTAGGCAGAGGCAGGCGGATCTCTGTGAGTTTGAGGCCAGCTTGGTCTAGAGAATGAGTTCCAAGACAGGCTCTAAAGCTACAGAGAGAATCACTTCTTTAGCCCATTTCAGTTTTGTGGTGCCTCTGTTTCTTTTGAACCACATTACACTACTCTCTAGAGCATTCTGTGAAATCGCCTCTGCCCACAGACTAGAGACCCGTGCCCTGGCCTGACAACCAAGCAGCCAGGCCACTACTTTCCTTCCCAGCAGCCACCCCATGTTCTGACTCCAAGGACACATAGGCTGAGTTACTCCTCTGCTTGGAATAGCTTCCTTCTCTTTCCCCTCAGAATACTACTTCCCCAGTCTTACAACCTTCTGGAAGATTCTGCAAGTCCTTAAAGACAGAGGAGTTGTTCCACCGTGCCATCTGCTGCCTTTCCTAGAATCTAAGCCACATTGCTATATTACCTGAGGCGCCATATCCCAACCAGGGGCTCCTGCAGAGTGGGAGCTACCTGGAGTCTTCCATACCTGTCTCAATGCCTGTACAAACATTAGCTATTCACCCAGCAGAAATTAATGAAATTCAATGAATTGAACTGACACCGTACTGATAGTGGCACACACCTTAAATCCCAGCTCTTGGAAGGCATAGGCAGGCAGACTTCTGTGAGTTCAAAGTTAGTTTGTTCTACATAGTTAGACACTATTTCAAGAAAAATAAATAAAATGGCCCAATAATAATCTTTATGAGATCACCCCCTATGAGGGAATTAAGGCCATAGAACAAAAGAGCAGGTGTTAGGGACATACTGGGTGGTCCAGGGAGAAGATGGAAGAAGCAGAACACCAGGTGAGTAAAATGTCAGACCCAGGTTTAGGAGAGGAACAAGGTAACAGAACTGTCCTGTGAGATATCCTTCATCTCATCCCACATTGTCTCTACAGTTTGAGAGCGATGTCATGGACCTCAGTCTGGACTTACTGAGCGTGGACAAGCAAGTGGAGAAGTGGAGCCAGCCTGCACATGTGGCCTGTGTGCTGGGCACCTTGGTGAGCGTGAGGCTGGGGGACCAGAGGGAGAGGAGATGGGACTAGAGTACTTGGATGGAGGGGCTCATCTTCGTGGCTCTGGAAGCTCTCAGAGCACAAATAGTTCCCCTCTCCCAGGGTGTGGGAGACATTTCTCAGAGAAGAGAAGGATAAGGCAAGACAATGAGAGACAGGTTCACTGAAGAGAAAAGCCAGGAGGGGGAAACTGGCCTGGCTTCAGGCCGACTGCTCTCACTCCTAGCCCACCCTGGAGGCAGAGTCCTAGGAAGGACAATGTGCCCTGTCCTTCTCAGGCCTTGCTGCTATGGTGAGCCAAGGGTCTTGTTTTATTTCTAAGTGTTCCTAAGAATATGCAGACCATAGAGGTGGCTTGGTGTTTCCCATATGTCTTGGTTAGGGCTAATATTGCTGTTATGAAACATTATGACTAATGACTAAGGAAGTTGGAGAGGAAAGGGTTTATTATGGCATACATATCCTGAGTCCACAGAGAAGAGCCAAGGCAGAAACTCAGAGAACAGGAACCTGGAGGCAGGAGCTGATGCAGAGGCCATGGAGGGGTTCTCTTTACAGGCTTGCTCCTCATGGCTTGCATGGTCTGCTTTCTTATAGAACTCAGGACCATTGGCCCAGGGATGGCATCACCCACCATGGGCTGGTCCCTCCCCAATCAATCAATCATTGATTATAAACATGCCCTGTGGGCAGCTGAAGAGGCATCTCAATGGTTAAGAGCACTGGCTGTTCTTCCAGAGGTCCTGAGTTCAATTCTCAGCAACCACATGGTGGCTCACAACCATCTGTAATGAGATCTGGCTCCCTCTTCTGGCCTGCAGGCATACATGCAGACAGAACACTGTATACATAATAAAAATCTTTTGTTAAAAAAAAAAGGAAAGAAAGAACATGCCCTACAGGCTTGCCTACAGTCAAATCTTACGGAGACATTTTCTTAATTGGAGTTCCCTTCTCTCAGATGACTCTGGCTTATATCAAGTTAACACAAACTATCTAGTACACCACACCCATAAAATTCTCTCCAAGAAGTAATACATTCTCCATTTCCTCTCATATCTCTCAATCTCCCTCTGAAAGGCAGGATGTGGGTCGAGTCTATTCTATGTGAAGGAAGAGGCTTGAGACAATGGCCTCCGGGACCCAGAGCAAACAACACTGAATTGGGGCAGAGCAAGCTGAGGACCAGCAGACCCAGCTCTCATGCTCCACCCCGTGGCTGAAGCTGAAGAATGACTTAGACAACTAGGCCTGGGTCTGGCTCTGAGGTTATAAAGCACGCTGGTTTGACAAGCTCCAGGGATTGAGTCACATGCTTGGCAAGCTGCAACGAACACTCCTTGCTGGCTTCTGGAAGCCGTCCAGCCACAGGACTCCCACTAACAACCACATATCTGCCCCAACAGCTGCATGCTCTCAGGAAGAAGAGTGTCCTGCCTATTTCACAGACCCACGCTGCCCAGGAAGGGACCTTACTGTACAAGCGAAGGGGCAGTGTGCCCGTACTGCGACACTGGCTCACTGGCCAAGGACGACCTGTGTATGAGAGTCAGGCCTGGGTGTTCACTGCTGTTGCTTGCACAGGTACAGGGCAGGCAACACACAGGTCAGTCTTCCGGGCTGCTGCAGTGTGTGGCCTGCATCTTGAGATGTCCCTTGGCCTCCCATGTGGGGAGGACAGTTCCCAAAGCAGGCACTGCCTCCTCTCCACAGCCTTCCCCTACCTGTTTCCCCACCAGCTGCATCTTCTCTTTTCCCTCAGCAAATTGGAGCTCATTTACAAACTCTGCTCCAAACTTACTTTTTCCCCCAAACACCCTCACCTGTCCCTCACAGAGCAAGCCTCGGTGCTCCTGAGTCTCCCCCAGCTCTATATTCCTGTGCTGTGTAATTTGGGTGGCATTTACCAGCCTTCATCCATGTGGTTCAGACTCCTCCCCGTCCCACAATGTCACCTGGCATTTAAGGCAGATCCTGTCCAGCCTTGGACTTTTCTGCCCCTCGTTCCCTAATAGTTTATGCCTCTTCCACGCAGTGCTACGTTGCCTGGGAATCCCAGCACGCGTCGTTACCACATTTCCTTCAGCCCAGGGTACCAGTGGGAGCCTGCTGGTGGATGAATACTACAATGAGGAGGGACTCCAGAATGGAGAAGGACAGATGGGCCGTATCTGGTGAGAAGCCTAAAGGAGAAAGGGTTCTAAACCAGAAAGGGCTCCAAAGTGCTAACCAAGTTCCATGTGGACCCGCTTGCTTGGTGAGCCCTGGGCTAACAGCGGAGCATAGGTTCAGGATTCTTATAGGAGATGCTGAGGGTCAGTGATGGAGTGTGTCCCCTTCTAGGAGAATCATATTTCTTTTTATGCAGTGCCCTCCCATCCCTATGGCAATGACTCTCTAAAGCCACATTTCTAGATTCTCTTCCATATGCCCTTTATTTCCCCCTATTTGAAGGGTTTTTTTGTTTTGTTTTGTTTTGTTTTTGCCTTTGCTACTTTTAGGATCTTCCAAACTTCTGTAGAATGCTGGATGAACAGACCTGATTTGTCCCAGGGTTATGGTGGATGGCAGATTCTGCACCCAAGAGCTCCTAACGGAGTTGGAGGTAAAGCCTAACGGTGGGCCCAGGACCAATCAGGCCTGCAAGAGCTGAAGATCCTTTGAACAGGATCTAGGATCAGCATGTGGTCCAAAGAGGGTCTTCATCCTCTAAAACAAGAGAAGTCAGGATGATGCCAACAGGCTCAAGGGGTAAAGATGTCCACTACCCCATCACAGATTGCATGAACACTAGGCCCACTCCAAGCCATGGGCAAGGGAATACCATCTCAACGAAGAGAAAAGTGTCTTAAGATAGCTATGGGTATTCTGGAGTAGGGCCTGGCAGGGTGAGACTTACTTGTCTGTGTGTGGTTGAAAGGGGGGCCACACAGTAAGAGCAAAGCCTAGAGAGGGAAACTTCAAGCAGCCAAAGAATGGCACCTCCTTGCCCTGGAACAAAACGGGCAGAGCCTGGCACATAGAAAGAAATCAAGGCAGCCTGCTCACAGCCAATTAGTATTATGGCTGTGCATCAATTATGTTCCTCTGAGGTCCTTCCTGTCCAGTTTCTGTATAATTGTTTCATCTTTGATACTGTCTCAGAAAGCCTGTCTACTTCCTACCTCTGACCTTGATCCTGGAGGAGAAAAATAACGCACGGGAAAAGAACTGACACAATGAACTCTAAATGGAGCAGGGGTCTAAGTGGTTCTTCTGCTCATCTGCCTTTCTCTCCCTCAGCCCTAGGATCCTGCAGTCTGGTCCCAGTCAAAGCAGTCAAGGAGGGGGAACTGCAGCTGGATCCAGCAGTATTAGATCTTTTTGCTGTGGTAAATGCCAAGTGTGTGGTCTGGAAGTGCTGTGAAGATGGGACCCTGGAACTGACCCACTCCAGCAAAAAGAATGTTGGCGATAGCATCAGTACCAAGGTCGTGGGCAGTGACCGCTGCGAAGACATCACCCAGAACTACAAGTATCCTGAAGGTACTGACCAGCAAAGGGAAGGGGCCTACTCACCTGAGATAACCAATGAGGGGAAGGGACCAGGCTAGACAGATGCAGGCCAGAAAGAGTCTATCAAATAAAAGGTTTTTCAGCCCTTGCTGACGCAACTACCAGTTTGGATCAGTCAGTTCTGCCCTGTAGGAGGCTGAGGTGTTGAATGAACTACAGTGTTCTTGGCTTCTGTTCTTGAGATATCAGTCCCTAACCCCAGCCAGTCCTGATAACCAAAACTGTCTTCATTTATTTTCAAATGTCCTCTGGGAGGGTGTCAAAATTACTCCCAGTTGAGACTGTTGTTATGAAACAAAGCACTAAACTAAGCTAATCCTTGTCTAAGAAGACTTGCAGGACCGAGGGAGAGGATGTTACTCCTCTCTTCCTCCCTTCCAAGATCCCCAACTATTTCTCTCTATTAGCATTTTTGTCTGTCAGTCCAAATCTGGAGGCCTGTAACTCCCTGGAGCCTTCCCCTTCACAACACTGTCCTTGCCTGACTCTGTCTTCTGCACTCTTTCCCATGACCTCGTTAATTAAGGGGCTTCCTTACCTCTTGACTATAGGATGGCAACTCCCTGGCTCTGGTCTCTCCATCACAGGTCCCTTTTCTATTTCAGTTCTGAGAATGAATGTTCTAAGACATGAATGTCCTTGTCTCCTCACTCAAGAATATCCCATGGCGCCTTTGCCCTAAGTCCCTTAAGTCCTCATGTCCCTTCACACATGAAGAGTCAATTTCTTGCAAAAATGTCTCCAGCAACAGCATTGACTTGTCGAAAGACTTGTTTTCCTTATGCAAAGGCAAATTCAAAGCCAGAGACATTTGCAAAGTCGTTTAGGATCTTGGTATCTGGGCAAAAGAGGTACATAAATTTTAATCCTACACTTTTACCAGAAAGATCTGTACCTGCTGGGTTAGAGGTCTGTTTTGTCTCTTCTATTCTTCAGGATCCCCTGAAGAAAAAGAGGTCCTGGAAAGAGTCCAGAAAGAAAGAAGGAAACGCTGGAAAGACAAAGGGATGTGTCCTCCAAGTCCTGAGCCTGATAACCCTCTGTACCTGTTCTTGGACACACCTAGCTCCCTCCCTTTGAGAGGGAATGGCCAAGTCTCAGTGACCCTGATTAATCCCACCGACCAGGAGAAGGAGGTTCACCTGGTGATTGGGGCCCAGGCTGTGTACTACAATGGAATCTTTGCTACTGATCTCTGGAGGCAGAAGCAGTCTTTCAGGCTTAGAACCAACCAAGGTAACTCTCACTGACTCCTGCACACCCCTGGTTTTATCTTGGGTTCCACCCACAGGTCTCTAGAGATGGCTTTTAGCCTGCTGGTACTCACACTCTCTCATTCATTCAACGTATTTGTAATTGTCATTTGGCCTGACAAAGGCAAGAGGACGCAATTCCAATCAGATAAGTAAACCAACCCATCCCTGCAGGGATATTTGAGGAGGCCAGCAGAACTCAGGACAGGAAAGCAATCACCCAGGCTGGGGCAGTCTCTTCCCAGATGATTCATAGCAGGCTCTTTTGAAGAATGATTGACAAGCCGGACAGAAAAACACACTAGGGATTCCAGACAGAGGGAAGATGTACAAGGGTTCCTTCTCTTCCTTAGATACTTGTTTAATTGGCCTGAAATGAGGTCAGCACAGGGATTTTTCAGAAATGCTATGTATTTTAGGGTTAAGCTTCCCCTGAAGTCATTCTTAAATTTGGTCACACACTGGATTCACCTGGGGAAGCTCTATGCTTGCGCTACATCACAGGCATTTAGGAAAAAATAATAACTTCACAGTAGACACAATCAGGATTTACAAAACTCCTGAAGAGCCGGGCCATGGTGGCACAAGCCTTTAATCCCAACACTCAGGAGGCAGAGGCAGACAGATCTCTGTGAGTTCAAGGCCAGTGTGGTCTACAAGAGCTAGTTTCAGGACAGCTAGGGCTATTACACAGAGAAACCCTCTCAAAAAACTAACCAACCAACCAACCAAACAACTCCTGAAGCAATCTCTGCACAGGCAAGCTTCAGGAGCAAGGATAGAGCTCATCTACAGGTCTGCAGCAGCCTTCTGCTTGTCCTGGGACTCCAGTCTTCCCATCTAAGTTAGCATGAGAGCTAGTCATGACTTGGATTGTGAACAGTCTTGTGCATCACACTCAGGAGCCTGAGTTTTGTTGTCTAGGAACCGGGGAGCTAGTAAAAAGTTCTCACCAGTGGCATCAATGTAATCAAAAACCCATTTTAAAAAGAAAGACCTTTTGGCAACGTGGAATGGAGGGGTCACAGCCCAGCAGTTTTCTTAACCTTGGCTGCACACTGAAGCACCTGGGGGGATAATCCTAAAGCTGAGCCTTGTTGCCAGCCTCTGAGCTAATTGCCTTGGGGTGTGGCCTGGGTTTGGGACTGTATTACAAAGGATTCTTACACACAGCCAATATAGAGAACCAGTAGGTTAAAGTGGGGTGGGGAGGAGGCTTAGCAGCAGTTGAAATCCAGAAACTAAAGCCAGGCTAACCTGGCAGCACTCAGAAATAAGACACCAAGTGGGTAGGAGAAATCGGACTCGCGAATGTGGATGTCTGCCTGTGCTTGGGGTGAGTCACCAGGAGAGGAGAAATGCAACTCTTGGGAGAAAGATGAATCGAGTTATTGCATGTTTTGTTAAAAGCCCACGAGACATCCAAGTATTCAGACAGCCAGCAGGCAGCAGAGAACTTAAACACAGAGTTCAAGATTTCGTCCATTTTGGAGAGCAGGTATAGAAATCCCAGGACAGAAGGAGTGCCCCAAAACCCAGGGCTGGAGGACAGCCTGTAAGAGGAGAGGGTAAGGATAGAGCCCCGGTCACACCAGCACCTCGTAATGTATGGAACACTTCGGGGGGAGGGGTGGAATGAGGGAGACAGAAGAGTCTGAGGAGACAGGAACAGTCAGCAAGGCTGGCAGAGAGGTTGATGTCCAGGTTGAAGACCATGGGCTGGGAAAATGACCTGGCTGAGAGGCAGTGGCGAAGGCTGGCTCCCAGGGATTGAACTCAGAAGTGACACAGTGCAGTTCTTCCTAAAGCATGATGGGGAAAAGGAGAGGCTAAGTGGAGAGTCACCAGGGACAACTGGTGGAGAGAGGGTGGTGTGATTCTTTGGTTTGTTTTGAAGATGAATCTGCTCAGATGCTGAGGTAAATAATCAGCATAAAAGCTGAAACATTGGGAGAGGTGGGTTAAAGATGACAGCATAGTCTCTGGGAAAATAACCAATCAGAATAACTATAACTCAACATTTACTGAGCACTTAATATTTGCCAGAAATGGTGATGAACACATTATATGCTTAATCTCATTATTCTCACAACTTTATGAGGTAAGTATCATTCTTAGCAGAGGAAACGGAGACACAGAGAGGTTAAATAATTTGCCTGAGGTTACACAGCTCATCAGCAGGGGATGATGGTGGAACACATATTTAAAAAGCATAGGACTCGGGCTGGAGAGTTGGTTTAGTGGTTAAGAGCATTGCCTGGTCTTCTAAAGGTCCTGAGTTCAATTCCCAGCAACCACATGGTGGCTCACAACTATCTGTAATGAGATCTGGTGCCCTCTTCTGGCCTGTAGGCATGCATGTAGGCAGTATACTGTATACACAATAAATAAATAAATCTTTAAAAAAAAAAGCATAGGACTCATTGTGGACAAGGGGATAACACCCCCTCCCGGGGGCGGGGGGGAGATCTGTTTGCAGGTTGAGAATGGTAACTAGAGCTTGAGAGAGTCCCACTTGTTAACATTTCTGTGAAAAAGGCAGGAGAATGGGAGAAGGCGCAGGAACCGTGTAAGCATCTATTCAGCAACTGCTGTGTGGTAAATTTTGAGATGAGCACTTCCTTCGAAGTGTGCTGCATAACACAAGTCACCCCACCATTTTTAGGCACGATGCCATTGTTCTAGTTCGCAGGAGCTTTCCTACAACCCCAGTGAGGCAGTCTGCTGGGAGCGTTGGCAGAGATGGGCATGGGACAGGGATCTTGGATGAGTGTAGGGTAGCCGTAGGGAATGCATCATCGTTCTAACCTCAGTGAGACTCTAAGTCCTCTATCATGGGTGGAGCTATGATTTGATTCTGGCATGCATGCACTCCATGTTTTGTACTGACTTGCCTGTTGTATGTTTCAGTGCTGAAAATATCCACCAACCTGTCCTTCTCCCATTTTGAGCAAGACCCACCGGAGAACAGCTTCATCAGAGTCACAGCCATGGCAACACACTCTCATGCCAGCCTCAGCTGCTTTGCTCAGGAAGATGTAGCCATTGGTAGACCAAATCTTATCATCAAGGTGGGCACTCCTCCTTCACTCAATTACTCTTAACTGCTGCCATGCCAGGCTGTTGGGTGGAAAAGTTAGGGGAAGGATTAGGAGGCATGGCCTTGTTAGAGAAGGTGTGTCATTAGGGGTGGGCCCATCACAGTCTCAGTCTTTTGTATTGTGACCCATTGATTTATAACCAGGACCATTTATGTGACCATGCATTTCAAACTGTCCACTGGTGCCTGGTGAGCTCACCAGTAGGTAGACAACTGAAAACAATGACTGTCCCTTCTGCAGAATCTATAGGTAGCCAGTAGTCCAGCAGGCTAGGTAGTGTCTGATGAGCCTCTTCCAGCTCCATGATTGGTTGATGGCAAGTGCAGTCTTGTGCAATTTCAATGCAGGTAACTGCTGCTGCTGTGACATGTCTGACATGACTGTCTTGTGTCCTGAAGAAAGCATTTCACAGCCAATTTCCTTATCTTTCAGCCCTTACATTCCTTCCATCCCCTCTTCTGTAAGGTCCTTTGTCTAAGCTTAACAGTAAGCTTAGAGCAGGTGGTATAAATGTCCTGCATAGGGCCAAGCATTCAACCATCACTTATTCTTAACACCATGAGTCCCTGCATTGTTTTGACAGTGTTGGTGGGGCAATGGAAGCTTTGCCTTGTGCCCTTTATCTCAATGCAATGTTCATGAGGTGAAACTACTCGAACAACATACCCAATATCATAAAGTACAGTTCTAAAATGTTATCGCCCTTCTTTTTACAAGAAGGCTGAAGTGAGTAAGACCTGGTCTTCACTTTCAAGAAGCTCTAATTAGATAAAGTAGATACAGCATTTGTCTTCTGTGTAAGTGCAGGAAGAAAAAACACTTGATTTCAACTGTTGGGTTTGGGCACTGTTTCATGAAGGAAATAACACTCATGCTGAATCTTGAAAAATGGATTCATTTTTACTTATACATTTGGGAAAGGTCATTAAAGACTGAAGACTGGTCAAAGAAGCATGAACGAAAGGAGTCCTAGGGATGTCAGTTAGTCAAGGACGGATGAGGTTGGGAGAGGTGGATAGGGGACAGACACTACAGAAAACAATCTAAGCTGACTTCCAAAGACAATGCAAATGTCTCCAAGACTCTGAAACAAAGAAAGGAACCACAGAAGCCATGTGTGATGTGGCAATGGAGAGTATACTTGCAGAAAGATTGGAGGAAGGGCAAAGAAGCCTCCTGAGCAGTCTGGGTCAGGGTGCCAGAGACGAGAGAGGTTTGAGGGCATGCACAGCAGAGGAAGGCATGCCTGTGGCTCTGCATCCTTGGCCTTTTACCACATGTTGTGTCTTCCTGCAGATGCCAGAGAGAGCAGAACAGTACCAGCCTCTCACTGTCACAGTCAGTATGAAGAACTCCTTAGACTGTCCCATGCAGAACTGCATCATCTCCATCCTTGGAAGGGGACTGATTCATAGAGAGAAGCGATATAGGTAAGAGATTGTAAGCTGTAGCCAGTCTTTCTCTGTCCTGCCCCCAGGTCCCAAACAACACCACCAAGACTTCTTATTCATTATACAAGCTAATTAATTAATTAGCTTAGACTTGTCTCACTAGCTCTTATTATTAAATTAACCTACTATTATTTATCTACATTTTACCATGTGGCTTTTAACCTTTCTTTCATTCTGTATGTCCAACTCCCTCCATGTCTCATTGGCATCTCCTCTGTGCCTCAATTATCTCCTCCTACTTACTCTCTCTGCCCAGAAGTCCCACCTATACCTCCTGCCTAACTATTGGTTATTCGACTCTTTACTAAACCAATCACAGCAATATATCTTCATACAGTGTACAAAGATCCCACAACAGTAAGCTTCTTATCCCACTGAAAGATCTCAACTTGTTTGAACTCACTAACTTAAAAACAATAATCTATCATTTTGCCATATCTCTGAAGACAGAGCAAATATCCCCAGAAGTTGAATTAAAGCAAATATCCCCAAATGGCCTATCTCATTCTGGAACCACCAAATCAACAGAATGAGGGATGTTGGAGATTGTGAGGGCACCACATAACCCCCATCTTACCTGTCCTGATATTCAGGAAGAGCCTGGGTATTACTGGTGAAGAAGGAAGGATAGATCTGATACCAGAGAACACACAGATAGGATATACTGTCTCTCAATGTAACAAAAAATTGTACTCTGCCAATCTCCACAACATACAATTTGATTTAATTCCTTTCATTTCTATTCCTTTCACTGCCCTCCATGTCCTTTTGTGTATGGGTCTTCAGCAATTGGACAATGTCTACTGTTGCTTCATTAACTTATACGGCTGTTATGTCTAATCGTTCTCATCTATTTGTAAAGTCTATTTCTTCAGCTACATAATACTCCATTGTGCACATCCACCACTTCCTACTGCTCCATGATGATAGGCAACAAATACCTCTAACTGTCTCTCTTAATTAGGGTTTCTATTGCTGCAAAGAGACACCATGACCGTAGCAACTCTTCTAAAGAAAAACATTTTAATTGGGGTGGCTTACAGTTTCAGAGGTTCAGTCCATTATCATCATGGTGGGATATGGTAGTGTGCAGGCAGACATGGTGCTAGAGCAGCAACTGAGAGTTCTACACCTTTTTTTTTCTTTTTCTTTCTTTTTTTTGGTTTTTCGAGACAGGGTTTCTCTGTAGCTTTGGAGCCTGTCCTGGAACTAGCTCTTGTAGACCAGGCTGGCCTTGAACTCACAGAGATCAGCCTGCCTCTGCCTCCCAAGTGCTGGGATTAAAGGCGTGAGCCACCACCGCCCAGCTCAGAGAGTTCTACATCTTATGTCAGCAAAAGGAAGTGACCTCAAAGCCCACTCCCACAGTGACACACTTCCTCAAACAAGGCCACACCTACTTCAATGAGGCCTCTGAGTAGTACCCTACTCTATGAGTTTATGGGAGCCAGTTATATCCAAACCATATTTTACTCTCTGGCCCCCATAACTTTGGAAAAATATCATAATACAAAATGCATTTAGTCCCAAAAGCCCCCATAGTCTCTCATAGTCTCAATAATGTTTAAAAGTCCAAAGTTCAAAGTCTTTTCTAAGAGTCATGCAATCTCTGAACTGTAATCACCTGTAAAATCAAAATCAAAAAACAGATCACACACTTCCACCATACAATGGCACAGGATATACATTACCATTCCAAGACACAGGGAAGCGAGCATAGGGAGGAAATATTGGCCCAAAACAAGACTGAAAACCAGCTGGGCAAGCTCCAAACTCTGCAGCTTATGGCTGATGTCAAAGCTCTCTTCACATCTCCAATTCTGTTTCAGCTTTATTGACAGCAACACACTTCTTTCTCTTGGGCTGGCTCTACTCCCTGTTAGCAGCTCTCCTCAGTAGGTATTATGGCTCTGGCATCTCCAACATCTTGGGATCTCCAAAGCAATCCAGGTTTCGACCTCACAGCTTCCTGCAATGGCCTCTCTAGTCCTCCATGCATGGACACCGTGCCACACACCTGGCCTCAGTAGCATTCCTTAGTTGTGGAGAAAGAGTCCATAACCCCTTTCCTGTATCCTTGACTCTAAAGCCAGAACCATGTGACTGAAGCTGAGTTCTGCTACTTGCTGGGGCTGGAACATGGCCCTCTCATTCAATTACATCTTCACCAGCTTTCTGTCCTTCACTGCTTAAGCTTGGCTGTCCTTGAACTTGCTCTGTAGACCAGGCTGGCCTCAAATTCAAGAGATTGCCAGCCTTTCCACAGCTGGGATTAAAGATGTGTACCACTAACACCCAACTCTAAGCATTTCTTTAGTTCCTTTTCACAAGATGGAAGCTTAGTTGAATGAGATCTTGCCGTGAGGTCATCACTCCCTTTATTCCATTTCTTAATCTGTCTCTGTCTTGGCCTACTTTTATTCTGTGGTTCTTGCCATCATTGTCACTGGTTTTAGGAGTTCTTGTATATTCTGGATCCTTCTAGGTCATTTTAAGCATGGCAAGCATCCTATCTCATTTTGCCTACTGCACCCCTAGCTGCACACGATTTAAAGTCAGCGCTGAGGTTCCCTGGTCACTGGTACAGCATCATGAAACTCAGTCATTCTTGCCAACAGAATGAGAGGAGGACTCATCAAAGTTTAACTAGACTTTATGATCTTCCAGACCAGTTGTGAAGCAAAGTTTCTCAAAAAAAAAAAAAATCCAAACATTCCCTTAGTTACTGAAAGGTCCACAGTAGACCAGGAAGGTCGGGCACCAGCTTGCTGACACATTGGCAGCCTCTCACTATGCCAGTAGCACCCACCAAGCCAGGAAGAAATTTAAAGCTACAGCTTTGGCAAACATACTGCCAGCAATTTTACCAAAAAGTGAGCCAGACTAAATCACAGACACAGAAAGGAGCAGCCAATGCAAATGACAGGCCCCAGCACACTTCCGTCTTGAGGCATGTGGTCGCTCTGTCTAGAGAAGCTCCTGTCCCCTATCACTTATGATCACTTCCGGCTCCCCAGCGATGTACTGAGATTTCCATATCCTCACGCCCCATATCTTCAAGTCAGGAAGGACAGCTCATGGAGGCCAGCGGAGCCATGACCCTGGAAGAGAATTAACACCTTTCTCCACTTTTCCTTCAGGTTGGGTTCCGTGTGGCCAGGGAGCTCCCTGTGTACTCAGTTCCAGTTCACACCGACGCATTTGGGGCTCCAGAGACTCACTGTGGAAGTAGACTGTGACGTGTTCCAGAACCTGACAGGCTACGGAAATGTTCTTGTGGTGGCTCCCGAAGTATCTGTTTAAACCCCAAACAACCCCCAAACTACCTTCTAAAGCCAGACAGGCTCTGGAGGGAAACTGCCTGTCAGACAAATGGGTCTCCACTAAGGTTGAGCAGAATAGTGACCAAAAACCAAGTTAGACTCACAGAAACCAAAATCTATTTTTGTTATGTCAACCTAAGGCAGACAGAATCACTGTCTTAGAATAAACCACTGTGCATTAGTGACAAAACAGGCTTTGAAAAGATTCTCACATAACTTTTCTTTCTTTCTTTTTATTTTTGTTTGTTTGTTTTTGGTTTTCGAGACAGGGTTTCTCTGTAGCTTTGGAGCCTGTCCTGGAACTAGCTCTTGTAGACCAGGCTGCCCTTGAACTCACAGAGATCCGCCTGCCTCTGCCTCCCGAGTGCTCAGATAACTTTTCAAAGTGCAATTAGATGTTTTGAGTACCTCTCTGGAGTAACTCAGATTTGGGGGGTTCATATGTTTCACATTGTTTTGTTACTCATTAATATATCCATTAACTTACAGGAATGAAAGGCCCTAATGTTTAAATCACTCTATTTCTGGTGACATAGGACAATATTGGCTAGAAATAGAAATTTTAGGTAATACTAAAATTACATTGATTAATACTATCCTTGGCCATTATCATGAAAGATCCAAATATGACTAAATAGAACTATTAAAACACATAGCATAGGACCGGAAATAATCTAAATTTAGCTACAGTGAGGTCTTTATGAGTTCTATACCCGTTAAATATCCCATAGTTCAAGTATGATGGAAATAATACAGACTTGGCCCCATAGAGAAGTATGAAAATTAAGTACATAGAAAAAGATATCCTACAAAAAGAATTAAAGAACACTTGTAGAACGTTTGGATTTGTCTTTGTTCACTGTGTCTTATTAGTTTACTTACCCTCTTAGTTTAGCCTTCCATAGCACTTGTTAAAAGTACAACAACAACAAACCAAAAACACATTTAAGTAGGTTGAAGCTCATTTGACTTAAAGAATCTCAATTCCATGTTGAAATAGACTAAAACCTCAGTAACTGTCATTGCTGATTACCCCAGACACAATCACAACGGCAGGCAGGAAGGTATAGGCACAGAAGGAAGAACACTAGACTCAGAGGTGGTGGAGACCTGTGGTGTGTGTGGGGACCCTAATTCAGGTTACACACCATACCCCACTGCAGCTTTACCCTGCTTTCTAATACGTGATCTTCTAGTGCAGTGGTTCTCAACCTTCCTAATGCTGTGACCCTTTAATACAGTTCTTCATGCTGTGGTGACCTCCAACCATAAAAGCATTTTGTTGCTACTTCATAACTGTCATTTTGGTACTGTTATGAATCATAATGTAAATATCTGATATGCAGGATATCTGATATGCAATTCCCAAAGGGATTATAGCCCACAGGTTGAGAATTCCTGTGCTAAATGCACACAACATACAATTATATGACAATGTAGTTGAAAACAAGGTATCAAAATGTCTATTTAAATTATAAAAACTCTCTTATGCATTATTATTTTTTTGCTTTATAAAAAAGTGGTGTTTACAATTTGGGTACACATGTTATATGAAACAGAATGACAATATAGGTATGTATAAAGGAAACAAGTCTTTTTAATAAAGTAGACCATACTAACAAATGAGTCTGTGGTGGTTTAAATAAGAATGGCTCTTATAGGTTCATATATTAAAATGTTTGGCCCCTAGTTAGTAGAACTGTTTGGGAAGGATTAGGAGGTATGGCATTGTTGGAGGAAGTATGTCACTGGGGGGGGTGAGCTTTGAAGTTTCAAACCCAAGCCAGGCCCAGAGTCTCTCTCTTCCTGCAGTCTGTGAACCCAGATGTAGAACTCTTAGCTACTTCTCCAGCAACATGGCAAACTGCTATGCTCCCTGCCATGATGACAATGAACTAAACCTCTGTGTTGTTAGAGGCCGCTTGTTTGTTCCCGGCAGCTCAGCCCCAAAATAACCACACAGAAACTGTATTAATTAAATCACTGCTTGGCCTTTTAGCTCTAGTTTCTTATTGGCTAGCTCTTACATCTTAGTTTAACCCATTTCTATTAATCTGTGTATTGCCACATGGCTGTGGCTTACTGGCAAGATTCCATCCAGTATCACTCTCTGGGGGGGGGGGCCTACATGGCTTCTTCCAAGTCTGCCTTCTTTCTCCCAGCATTCAGTTTAGTTTTCTCCACCTAACTCTATTCTACTCTACACAGGCCAATGCAGATTCTTTATTCATTAACCAATAAAAGCAACACATAGACAGAAGGATTTTCCACACCACCTCTGAAACTGTAAGCAAGAGCCAATTAAATGCTTTCCTTTATAAGAGTTTCCATGGTGCCAGGCAGTGGTGGTGCAGGCCTTTAATCCCAGCACTCGGGAGATAGAAGCAGGCAGATCCCTGTGAGTTTGAGGCCAGCCTGGTCTACAGAGTGAATTCCAGGAGTGCCAAGGCTACACTGAGAAACCCTGTCTCAAAAAAAAAAAAAAAAGTTTCCATGGCCATGGAACATCAGATTGCATATCAGATATTTATATAACAATTCATAACAGTACCAAAATCAGTTATGAAGTAGCAATAAAATATTTTTATGGTTGGAGGTCACTACAACATGAGGAGCTGTATTAAAGGGTCACAGCATTAGGAAGGTTGAGAACCACTGCACTAGAAGATCACGTATTAGAAAGCAGGGTAAAGCTGCAGTGGGGTATGGTGTGTAACCTGAATTAGGGTCCCCACACACACCACAGGTCTCCACCACCTCCTGAGTCTAGTGTTCTTCCTTCTGTGCCTATACCTTCCTGCCTGCCGTTGTGATTGTGTCTGGGGTAATCAGCAATGACAGTTACTGAGGTTTTAGTCTATTTCAACTTGGAATTATGTTGTTTTGCATTCAGCTCAGTGGCTGTACCTTAAGCAACTGCTGTCCCAACTGGCAATTGCAACTCTGCAGCTATCAGCAGCAGTTCAGCTGTGCAGGCCGCAGTCAGGCAGGAATTCTGTTCCCTCAGGAACTGGCTCTATCACGACTGCTAAAGGAAACTTTGTGTGTGTGTGGTGGAGGGGGTTTCAAGACAGGGTTTCTCTGTAGCTTTGAAACCTGTCCTGGAACCCACTCTGTAGACCAGGCTGGCCTCGAACTCACAGATTCGCCTGTCTCTGCCTCCCAAGTGCTGGGATTAAAGGTGTGTGCTAAAGGAAACTATCTAAATCTCTATCCTTCTGTAGAACTCAGGATTCAAAGATTGAGGTGAAATCCTGCTAGCTCTGGCTGAATAGCAAGTAGCTAACCTCTCCTTGCTTGTGTCTTGGGGGAGGAGGGGAAAGAGCTATCCTGCCCAGTCCACACTAAAGAACCCTTGCTACACAAGATTTTTCCTTACCACTTCCTGTCAGCTAGTTGCTGACTCAGCTTCCTGACCCCAGATTATTTTTACCTAATTAAACAAATGTAACATGTCTTTGCATTGTTAACAAAAGCAGCAGGAACAAATGTAACACACCTTTACACAGTTAAAATAATATTCCACAACAGAACTGAGATTCTTTAAGCAATCAAACACTAACTAAGATGAAGTTTCTGTGACAGACCAGACTATGTTGTTTTGAGGTCTGTGGAAGGAAGGACTTTGGAACTTTGGGCTAGAAAAGTCATTGAGTGTTGAGAGCTCAGTGGGCTGTTCTGTAGGATCTTGGCAGATGATGGAGGCCTGGTCTGATATGTCTTATATTTGTGATTGCCTTAGTCAGTGTTCTATTGCTGTAAAGAGACACCATGATCATGACAATTCTTGTTTGTTTGTTTTTTTAATCTAACTTTAATTTATGTGCATTGGTGTAAAGGTATCAGATCCCCTGGAACTGAAGTAAGCTGCCATGTGGGTACTGGGAATTGATCCTGGACCCTTTGGAAGAGCAGCCAGTGTTCTTAACCACTGAGCCATCTCTCCAGCCTTGATCATGATAACTCTTATAACTCTTCATTGGGACTGGCTTACAGGTTCAGAGGGTTAGTCCATTATCATCATGGAGGAGAAGCATGGTGCCATGCAGGCAGACATACTGGAAAAGTAGCTGAGAGGTCTATGTCTGGATCTACCGGCAACAGAGGGAGTGGCGCTGGGCCTGGTTTGAGCATCTGAAACCTCAAAGCCCCCCCCCCCCGTGACATACTTCCTCCAACAAGGCCACACCTCCTAATAGGGCCACTACCTAAAATCTTATGGCGGTTATTTTCATTCAAACCACCACATGAATAATGATAGTCATTAATCTAAGATCTTGAGAATGAATAAAAAATGGAAAGGTTATGGCTTATCAGTGATGTGTTTGTGTGGCAAGCTGATAAGAGGTCAAGTGTTCTAGCTAGTTTCATGTCAACTTGACAGAAGCTAGTTATCTGAATAGAGGAACCTCAACTAAGAAAATGCCTTCATAAGATTTGGCTAGGACATTTTTAACTAGTGATTTATTGAGAGGAGACTCAGTCCATTGTGGATGGTACCATCCTTGAGATGATGGTCCTGGATTATATAAGAAGGCAGGCTGAGCAAGCCATGATGAACATGCCAGTAAGCAGCACCCCTCAATGGCCTTTGCATCAGTTCCTGCCTCCAGGTTCCTGTCCTGTGTGAGTTCCTATTCTGATTTCCTTCTCTGATGGGCTACAGTGTGGAAGTATGAGCCAAATAAAACCTTTCCTCCCCAACTTGCTTTTGGTCACAGTGTTTCATCACAGCAAGAGGAAACCCTAACTAATATCCCCTCTGAAGCTGTAAACCCTCTTCTATAAGTTGCCTTGGTCTTGGTGTCTCTTCACAGCAAGAGAACAGGAACTAAGATAGCACTCAATACCAACATCTTTTTTATTTATTTATTATGTATACAGCATTCAGCCTCCATGTATGCCCAAACGCCAGAAGAGGGAGCCAAATCTCATTACAGATGGTTGTGAGCCACCATGTGGTTGCTAGGAATTGAACTCATGACCTCGGGAAGAACAGCCAGTGCTCTTAACCACTGAGCCATCTCTCCAGCCCATCAATACCAAAATCTTTTGAGGCATAGAGTAACCAGAATAACATTCAGAAGGACTTACTGGTAAATAATAGAGCACTAAGAGGGCTTTGTGGTCATCTCTATGTATGTAAAACTTGGTATTTTCATTTTAAATGAACTTCTGAGCAGACACAGACTTTCAGGTCTATCAACTTAAATGAAAACAACATTCTGATCTCAACAGACTGCATTTCTGGTAGAACAAGCCTTGAGAATTGGTCAGAAACTGCATTTGGGTGACCAGGAGAGGTAGAAGGAACTCAAGACAGTAGAGTCACAGAGACCAGAGAAAGGACTATAGAATGCAGAAATAAGGCTAGAATTTTTTAAAAAATAATTTATTTTTAGTTTATGTGTGTTGGTGTGCATGTATGTCTGTGTGAGTGTATCAGATCTTGGAGTTACAGACAGTTGTGAGCTGCCATGTGGGTGCTGGGACTTGAACTCAGGTACTTTAGGAGACCAGCCAGTTCTCTTAACCACTGAGCCATCTCTCCAGCCCCTAGGATTTTTTTTTTTTTCTGTGAAGGCTGTTGATGAGCGAAGCCTACCAGAAAAATGCCCTGAGGGTCTCTGAGCCCATGGGGTCCCACTGCTAATCTCAGACTGAAGGGAAATTTTACCTACAGCAAGCTAGACATGTACTATGATAACAGGGGTGTGACGCCAAGATTTCCACAATCCCCCTTTACTACTATTGCCAAGAGGATCAAGCAAATGGATGCAGGATAAGGAGAAAAGCGTAGAAGAGGTTCAACACATGCTGCCTGAACCTACCAACAGAGGACAGCACCACAACACATAGACACAGCTCTAAAGAAGGGGTAGCTCTCTTAAACTTGAGAAAGCTACAACACTCACCACCCTCTGCCCCCTCCTATTATTCCATAAAGCCAGGGACTCCTGAAACCCTAGGAAATGTGTGTGGCAGAACGTGGCTCATGATGTAACATCAGGATTTGAGCAACACACCCCAAACTACATGGCCTGTGGAGACAGCAGAGGGAAGGGTCAGCATTTGCAACCAGAACCCTGAAGAAAGGCAGAGGTGTGCCAGCATCTGAGACTCCACCCCTAAGCACAGACTGGATCAGCATCTGTAATTTAGGTATTCAGTCAGACTAGGAGAGAACAAGAGTCAAATGGAGGAACTCCCAGGGCCAAGACAGGCTTCTTGTAACTGGGGAAGGGACACCAAGAGATGAAGCTGAGTCTGGTTATCAGCCAGAACAGTTCTCATAGCTTATATTAACACCCAGATCTCTCTCCTCCCTGCATCTATTCTTCTCCTATTTAATGCTGAATGTCAATTTAGCATGCCAACTTGCTTCTCTTCTGTTATTGCCCTGGGTCACTTTTCTTCCTCCTTACTCTTTTTTTACTTTCTTCTTCCAAAGCAGATGGAACTGATTTGCAGGGTCTCTGTTGCCCAGTCTGCTGAGAGGAAACTGTTCTATATTGTATGATTGTATATCTTTACCTGTCTTTTCAGTCTACCTTCAGCCAAAATTCCCTTCCCCAACCCCTTGTGTTCCTACAGTACCCAATCTACCCAATACTAATCTTAGTCTTAGCCTTTTTCTTCTTCTTCTTCTTCTTTTTTTTTTTTTTTTTTTGAGGTAGGGTTTCCCTGTATATCTCTGACTGTCCTGAAACTCGCTTTGTAGATCAGGCTGGCCTCAAACTCAGAGATCCGCCTGCCTCTGCCTCCCTGAGTGCTGGGATTAAAGGCGTGCGCCACCACCCAGCTAGCCTTTTTTCTTCTCTTTTCCATTCATATTCAAATAACTGTGGTGGTGTGAGTAAAAATGGCCCCATAGGCTCATAGGGAGCAGCACTATTAGGAGGTGTGGTCTTGTAGAAAGTGCTTCCAAGGGAGCAGGCTTTGAATTCTCAAATGCTCAAGTCATGTCTAGAGTAACGTCTAGTGTCTACATCCAGCTGTAGAACTCTCAGCTATCTCTCCAGCCCCAATTAAGTGTTTCCCTTGGGCCAGGCGTGGTGGCATACACCTTAATTCCAGCATTCCAGAATTCTCTGGGAATTCAAGACTAGCCTGGTCTACAGAACGAGTTCTAGGACAACCAGAGCTATTACACAGAAAAATCCCATCTTGATGGTGTCTCTTTACAGCAATAGAAACCCTAACTAAGATACTAACCTATTAGTGTATGCAGTACTAACCACTGGGCAATCTTTCTAGTCTGTTTCTTTTCTTTTTTCTTATTCTTTCTGAGACTAAGTCTGTAGCTCTCTGACTGTACTGGAATATACTATATAGACCAGGCTAGCATCTAATTCAGAGATCTACCTGTCTCTGCCTTCCAAGTACTAGAATTATGCCAACATGCCTGGCTCACAATAAAAGATTTTAAATGACGCTTTGGAAGACATTAAATGAAACATTAAATCAGAGTTAAGTATTTTATTGAGATCATCAAAATCTTAATAAAACAATATACTTTACTATAAAATAGAGAATAGGAAACTTTCTTAATCTCCAAGAAATAGATCGGAGCACAGAAATTTATAGAAATTCCTTTTGTGTCTAGCACAGAAGCATCTCACACTCCTATGACTTATAGATAACTGCCAATCTGTCCTAGTCTACAATCTTAATAACACTCTCTTGTGAAATACAGACAGGAGCTCCTCCCTTTCTATCCAGCAAGCACCCACCCTGTCATAGCTCCATTTCTAAAAGCAGACACCAGGAAAAAAAATAAAAACAAATAAATAAAAGCAGACACTGGAGTTTGGCTGTGAGAGTGAGAGAAGAAGCAGGAGGAAGAGGAGGAAGAACGACCTGGCAGCTCATAACTCAGCTGCACGCTGAGTGAGCTCCTTAACTCTGTTCATGCAATGATCAATGGCATTAATGAGTAAAGGGATCCAGCTGTCTTCTGGCTGGGGGGTCACATGACTTGCTCTGGGAATAAAACAGAAAAAATGTTATTAACACAGAATGAAGGGCAAAGCCATGCCCAGGAGGTGCAGAGAGGAAACCACAGTAAGACAGTATTCCTCATCACAGACTGGCTGTCCCACCGCACCACAGCTCCCCTCCCCAACTCTCTCTCTGGAGAACAGCTGGGCTGACAAGGTTACTCTCAAGCCGCGTAGGGAGAAGCCTTCCAGACTTACTTTGTAATTTCAAGCGCCTTTATTAAAACAGACACCAATTTTGCAGACTAGAAAAAGAGAGAGAGATGTCATTAACCCTGAGCTCTGGCACCAAAAGAAAGGAGAACTTGAAGATTCACATAATGATAAGAGAATCATTTAAAACGAGCCTTAAAGGGGCAGGAGAAGTGGCTTGGTGCTGTGCACTCATGAAGACCCGAGTTTGAACTTCCAGAACCAAAGAAAGAAAAGGAAGGAAGGAAGGAAGCTTGAAGATAAAGTATTCAACAACAAAAATGCTGATTAGGGCCAATGAGATGGATCACACTTGCTGCCATATTTGACAACCCAAATATGATTCCTGGGAAAGACTCCCACAGTTATCCACTGGTCTCCACACACACAATTGTGACATGTGTGTGCATACACAATAAATAAATAAACAAATAAATGAATGAAATAGGTTAAGCTAGTACCATTATGGATTCTTTTCTACTTAATTAATTAATTTTTATTTGTTTGGTTTTTGAGACAAGGTTTCTCTATGTAGTCCTGACTGTCCTGGAACTCACTCTGTAGACCAGGCTGGTCTTGAATCACAGAGATCCGCCTGCCTCTACCTTCTGTGCCACTGCACCCAGCTCATTTTTAGTACTTTTAATTTGCAAAAAAAGATAATCTCAACCTCGTAGGAGAATAGTGAGTTTTAAGGCAGCCTGGATTACACATAGAAAAACTGTTCCAAAAGAGAGAGAAAAGGGACTTTTAACAGAGTTTGTGACAGTTCAGGCTGATGCAGAACTAGCAGATGTTCCTGTTTAGAACTTTAAGAAGCCCAAGGCAGTAAAACTGGAGCTCAAGATCTGGGGCTGTAGCTCAGCAGCAGAGCCCTTGCCTAGTGTAGCCCACTCTGAATCCCTAGCACCACAACCACAACAAAAGGCTTAAAAATTTTATTTATTTATTTATTTGGTTTTGGTTTTGGTTTTTCAAGACAGGGTTTCTCTGTGTAGCCCTGGCTCTTCTGGAACTCACTTTGTAGACCAGGCTGGCCTCGAACTCACTGAGATCCACCTGTCTTTGCCTCCCAAATGCTGGGATTGAAGGCATGCACCACCAGAAAAAAAAAAGTATCAAAGCAGATGGCTATTATAACTCAAAATCAGCTAGTATTAATCAAGCACAAATATATGTAAGAATCGGGAAAACTATTATATCTGTATACAAGTTTGGCAAAGATATAAATGCTCTATAGCTTATAGGGAATATCAGAGACTAATAAAATTCTACCAATTCAAAGCTAGTACTTACACTGATCCGCACAGTGAGGTGACACACAGGTGGATATATGCTAAGAACCAAATCATCCACACTAAGAGCAGAAGGAAAATACAATAATTAACCAAAAAGGGGATACAGAGCTCAGTGTGGTTGTTTTCAGTACACAAACCAACCCAGTTCCTTAATTTGAGTAAGCAGGTTTGCATTGAGAAGCAATTCAGCCAACATTTACTGAAACAAACACATCCTATTTAGGAAGCTGGGGTAAAAAATGCCTGTGGTTCACAGGATGAAGAATGATTAGCTGAGTCAAAGACAAGAGGATTTGAAACCATCCATTTGTAAATGATACTGGCAGAGTTCATCAATGGAAGCTAAACATGTTAGATAAAGGTACCCTTCTAAAGAGGCCACTACTTTAAACATGTGACCAAATTTAGTACCACAAGAAGAAAAACTAATATAATTTGCCTCCCCAACAGGAGATAGAGGGAAGTACAAAACACTCTCATATTTTTTGACCCAAAGTTTAACTTCATTACTACTATGATAAAATAAGCTTATTAATCTAAATTTATTTGTGTATTTAAAATATGTAATTCTGAAATGCCAATGTCAAGTCAGACTAGAAGGGACTATTCTAGACTGCAAGAAACTAAACAGATGCCAAACAAATGCAGTATTAGACAAATAGAAAAATCTAAGTATTAGGTATTATTATTACATCAAATGTTAAATTTTTTGAATGTAACTCTAAAAATGTATGTTCTTAGGTTGCTGATAAAATATTTAGGGGTGAAAAGTTATCTATGTCCTAAATGATTTAGGAAAAACATATAGTACCTATTTATCAAAAAGTAAACATACAGGAGAAATAGATGACTAGGAGAATTCAAAACAAGGACATAGCGCTATTTACTGAAGTACTTTTTCAATTTTTTTTAGGCTTGAAAATTTTCAAAATATAAAAAGCTCAAGGAAACCTGGAGCAGCAGCAGCTCGGACCACAGTGGGCCTTGGGCCTGCTTTCAAGCGTGACACATGCTTACCTGGGGCTGATCTCATCACAAATATCCACGATGTCATCCAGCTGGGCCACCTGATCCTTCTTCCCATTCTCAGCCACTAAGGTCCGGATTTTCTTGAGGGAAGCTCTGGATGCTTTCACCAATGCAAGGCACGGGGCTATGAGCTCCTGATCTTCCTCTGACCAGTATGAGTCCCGGTTGCTTGGAAGCCCTACGACACCATCCTCATCATTGTGGCTGTCAGAGTTGTCCTCGGAATCATTCAGGAGGCCACAGTAAGGGTCACATTCTTCTACAGCCTAAGACACATCATCATATATGCAAATGCGAACATGCCACCACCACCATCAGTCACCTGCTTTGCTATCAGCTACAAAACTGAATGAACTTGTAAACTACATTTTCCTTCTCCTTGTCCAGCGAGGAACAGAGGAGTGGTACTAAGACATAAGCCAGAAGCCAGCGGGAGATGGAAGACAGGAGAGAGACTGGCGTTGCTCAGTCAAGTTGCGGGGAGCTTCCTGTCTTCATGATCAGTTCTCATCTACTGGTCATGAAGTTGCTCTCCAGTGACCAGGAAAGAGAGGAGCATGGCCTCACCTGCTCCATTTCTTCATGTGCATCTTTCACAAAATCCACACTCTTTGTCAGTGTCAGTAGGGCTGCTGCTTTGTTATCTAGGGGTGAAGAATTAGAAGCACTAGAATCAGAGGAGAAACCTAGCCTTTTTCTTAAGGGCAACCAACACACTTTAAAGTCAAACTTTTCTTACTACACCCTCTGCCTGGACAGAGGGTTAAAAAGGATTTTTAATTTCACCACCAGAAGAAATAAAACTGTCTCATGGTGTTCGTTATCAAACCACTCTGAGCTCGATAACCACTCTTAGCCTGCCTGACTCTGCTTTTTAACTCTTTCGGTGTTCTCCCCGATGCTGCTCCTGGGGCAGTAGCAGGAGCGCAAACTGTCTGTTTGACAGGAGACAGAGCCACAGCAGGAGGAGGATGCTGAAGAGGTAGTGCTCAGTGGCAGAGCACTTAGCTGGCATGCCATGGGCTCAAGCCCCAGCACTGCCAAAACCAAACCGAAGCAGTATGAGGAATGCCAAAAAGTACTAAAGTCAATTAATATCGATGATAATAAACTACATATTACTTCACTTAAATCTTCATAGAAATTAAATTACTTATGTAAGGCAAAGCTGGAAGCTGGACATGAGAGGCCTCTCTACGTTGGCCAGCAGCTAATAGCTCACTTCTACCCACCTTTTGGAATCTCAGGCACCTGTTGGCATGCTACCGTGACACTATTGCAGGAAATAAGGTCACTGTTCTCAGTGCTGGAAAAAGGAAGCAATAAGGACATATCAATAACCAAGGTTCCTGTCTCCTAAAACACTCCTTCCTGTTTATATATTGTCCACCATGAGGACAATATATGACTTTGTTAATAGGGTCAATTTTTCCTCCCCGAGTCAAGGAAGTCCATTAGCTGTCATCCGACACTGGCACCGCTACCTTGGAGATGAAGACACAAGCATTTCCAGGAGCTGAGCCATGCCATCCACAATGTCCAGAGTAGCACTCCGCACCAGCTTTCTCAGGGTGATTCCTGTGGCAAAACCCAAACAGTAAGTAGCCTGGTCGTTTCACATGTTACCACCTGCTTTCTGGATTCCTGGCACTACAGAGCTATGAGGTAACAGACACCTACATGCTTCACATCACACACCAGTACAAGACTCAAGTCATACTTGAATTCTTATGTCATTTTATTGCCCCTCTTGCCATTCCTTAGAGCTGTTCTCCAACAGTTTTGGAGTCTTCCCATGTGTATTCTTTCATTAAGGACACTGGCCCTTTGATAATTGTGGAGAAAACACTGGAAGTTTAAAACATTTGTAAGTAACCCCGGTGAACTATAACATGTTTTCATTTATTTCCTCAGCACAGCTTCAATGGAGATACAAATCCGCAGGTCAGGCTGGTGGGCATGTAACTTATGAAGGGTGTGCAAACAGGGTATGGTGTAAGACTAGGTGGAGGAGGGTAGGGATGGCCTTGGCATGGGTATGGAGCTGAGATTCAGCAAGCATATATAATAGTCAGAATGGACTGGAAAGAAAGTGAATTAAGGGCTGAGAAGGCAGCCCATTTGATAAAGTGACAGTCACACAAACATGACACTTGAGTTTAATTCCCAGAACCTACATGAGAAAGGCAGGCACAATGGAGTGTTCCTATAATGCCAGTGCTGACAAAGCAGGGACAGGCTCTCCGGGAAATCAGAGTGCTCCAATGAAGACTCTCACAACACACGGCGCTATCCTCTGCATGCACTCATACACACACACAGACACTGACACAAATAATGAATGCTTTTTATAAGGGGTCAGTTGAAGGCTGAAGACATGGTTTAGCATGTAAGAAAGAGCACTGGCTGCTCTCCTGGAGGACCAGGTTCAATTCCCAAACCCACATGGCAGCTCACACTGTATGTAACTTCAGTTCCAGGGGACCCAACACCCTCTTCTGACCTCAGCAGGGATCAGACATGAAGTGGTACACAGACATACATGCAAGCAAAACACCTATACCCATCAAATAAATAATAACTGGTTGGGGTGGCTCAGTAGGTAAAAGAACAAGGCTGATGATATGAGTTTAATCCCAGGAACTCACAATAGAATGAGAGAGCACATCCCCATGTGTGTCTACACATACACACACACACGCGCGCGCGCGTGCACACATGCACACACATTCTTTCTAAAGAATCAGGCAAAGCAGTAGCAATGGAAAATTACATGTGTATAGCTTCTGTACTGTAGCACATGGAGCACTACAGAAGTCACTCACATTATAAAATTACCTTTGACTATTTTACGGGGGAAAGCCACATGCTCAAAAGTGAAGAAAAATAGACATGTATAATATGTTTACAAATAAATATAATATTACATTAAAGATAAACATGTACAATAATGCTTACATATTGATAAATACTGTTTACATATTAATATGCAACACCAGGATATAGTCTACTACCTTAAAGGCCTAGCCTATAAATGCAACACTACTGGGAATACAGTGACTTACCCTGATCCTTAGGAAATGAATAATATACTGCAATAACTTCCTTGATGGCAACATGGATTTGCTCACAGATCCTCTGGTTTTCCTATGAGGTGATGGACAAATTCAGAATGAACAGAGCAAATGTTCAATACCAATGCTGCCAGCCCATTTACTAAGGAAGAAATCAAACATCTACAAAGTACGATCAAATGTCTTCTGAAAGCCTATTATAAGTCAGCACCCATCTAACAGCTCACAACCATCTTTAACTCCAGTTCCAGGGCATCCAGTGCCTTATTCTGCCCTCCACTGGCAGCAAGCATACAATTCATGTACATACAGGCAAAATACTCCTAGACATGAAATTAAAAAAAAAAAAACTTAAATAAGACAACCTACTCTGGAGTTCATGTAGCTCTAGGAAAACGTGGCACGGGACATTACTGATGACAGCTAATAACTAGCTTTACTTTTAGTTACATAATAAAGGATTATTCAAAATGTATTAATTCTTTGTTCCTGTAATTTCACTTCTGGAATTTTCTTCTATCAACACACGTGTACACAAAAATTACATCTGACAGTTTTATAGAGCCATTTACAATAGGTGCAAGTGGGGAGCAGTTTAAAAGTCCTCCACCCCAAGTACTGTTTACATTACAGCTACACTCACTCTACTTCATATCAAGCATTACAAAACTGGGCAATGTTTTATGTGCCACTAACACAACTTCTAAGTTATGTTAATTTTTGGAAGGTCTAGAACAATGTGTATAGTATCTAACCATTGCATTGTGTGAAAAGAAACACACACAGAGATGTATCTATGCACAAAAGTATCTATAATACAGAAAGAAATGGGAATGAGAAGGATGGACTGAGGTGGGAAGATATGCATTTCAGTGCACTTTGGTTATCTTTTGAACTTCATAATAACCACATATTAGTAATTAAATAAAATAAATAGGTAAACGAATGATTTAATACCAAAGAATTTTATGTAACAGGTATTGCTTAGATAATTTGTAGACTTTTTGTTTGTTTTTATTTATTTTTTGTTTGTTTCTTTTGGTTTTCCGAGACAGGGTTCCTCTGTAGCTTTGGAGCCTGTCCTGGAACTAGCTCTTGAAGACCAGGCTGGCCTCGAACTCACAGAGATTCGCCTGCCTCTGCCTCCTGGATTAAAGGCGTGCGCCACCACCGCCCAGCTGCTTCATTCACCTCCTTCATTTATTAATCTTGACCCGAGTCTCTAAACCTGCTTGCTCATCTGTCAGATGGGGACTGTGTATAAGAAATAGCTATAAATCAAAAAATGGCCTTTAAAATTACGAGGAACTAACCTGACTGAGTTTCAGGCTGAATTTAGAAGACCTTTCTAGCCTACTACGCACTTGGCTATCTGATCTCACGATAATCCCGTGAGCAAGAACTATAATCTCATTTGAAAAATGGAGAAAATAAATGTGACTTGAGTGTAAAAGGAGAGAGGAAAACTAGAAGCAGCACAAAAATTCCAGGAAATAAAGCTCACCCGTGGAGATGGCAGTGGAAGTCGGGAAAACAGTATGGTCAGAATCATGGCTTCCTCTGACACGTTCACTGCTGCCTCATCTGGGGGTGGGAGAGGCGGCAGATGCCAAAGTTAGTGTTAAAAGGTTAAAGCTGCCACTGCTACACGGACTTCTTAAGACTTTTTTTTTAACGCGTCCCTTCTCCACCCTTATCATCATAAACATCTCCAAAACAACTCCAGAAATCGTTTTATATTTCAGCCTTAAGTGCCGAGGATGAGTAGCAGAAGGGATGAGGAGCAGGATTGTCATCTCCTCCGGGGACAGGAGAGGGGAAAGGGGATGCAGGGAGAGATGAGGAAAGAGTCTGCAACGGCAGAGACACTCACTAAGTCTTCTCCAAAACATGTCTCGATTAAATTCCTCGGTTGTCTCCTGGGCTTCGCCGACTTGAGGGTGTAGCGTGGGAGGCCGGACCACCCCGAAAGCAAAAGACAGATGAGCGGAGCCCTGACTTGATGCCCGACCGCCCAACCCGGAGCCCCGGGCCTCAGATTCCCACAACTCACCCCGCACTCGAGGCAGAAGCGACCGCAGCTCCGCTGCTAAGTGCCGGAGCTGTTCCAGAGGCGGAGCAAGGAAGGGGACTGCGGCTGCCGAGCTCGCCATCACAGCCCGTCACGAGTACTAGCCGGGACGATTAAGCCTTTGAGCCCCCGCCGCTGTACTTCCGGTGCCGAAAACACCTCTCGCTTCCGGCAACACACATCGTGCCCCACTCCTTCCTCCCCAGTGACGCGACCCCGCCTTCCCGGACAGGCGGGCAGACAGTTTACGCCTCCGTCCGCCTAGAGACCCGCCTACCCCTGCCCGACCGAGCGATCAGGCCGCACCTCTTCTCCCTCCTGGAGAACCGCCCACAGCTCCGCAGCCCGCCTCCCCCTCCCTCCCTAGAGACCCAGCCACGCCTCCTTCGCCTGGCTTCTGCTAGCCGGCGGACTTCCCGACTTGAATTCCTAGGCAGATGCCCGGCCCAGACCACTTCATCGCCCCACCTCCTAAAGTCCCAGCCTTGCGTCTTCTAACTTACTAAATACCTGTTCTTTTTTTTTTTTTTTTCTTAATGTGTCTTGAGTTTTTTGCCTGCAAAGTATGTCTATGGCAGCCCCGTGGTGACTCTTCAAGCCCCAGACACCAGGCCCACTTTCTGGTTCCCAATGAAGGTCCGTTTGTGAAGTTTATTTCTTTTTAATTTTTTTTATGTGCATTGGTGTTTTGTCTGCAAGTGTGTCTGTGTGAAGGTGTCAGATCCCCTAGAACTAAAGTTACAGATAGTTGTGAGCTGCCATTTGGGTGCTAGGAATTGAACCTGAGCCTCTGGAAGAGCAGCCAATTCTCTTAATCACTGAACTATTTCTCCAGCCCTGATATTTTTTTCTTTTAATATTTATCCTTTTGGCCAGGCGGTGGTGACGCACGCCTTTAATCCCAGCACTTGGGAGGCAGAGGCAGGCGGATCTCTATGAGTTTGAGGCCAGCCTGGTCTACAAGAGCTAGTTCCAGGACAGGCTCCAAAGCCACAGAGAAACCCTGTCTCGAAAACCAAAAAAAAAAAAAAATTATCTTTTATTATTGTAAAATTATGTGTATGTCTGTGCACAAATGAATGCAGGTACCTACAGAAGCTCTGGCCTGGAATTAGAGTTACAGATAGTTAGGAGTCACTTGACATAGTTGCTGGGAATCAAACTCAGGTCCTCTAAAGGTGAAGTACATGCTCTTAACCACTGAGCTATTTTTTTCAACCAGACATTTGTGGTATTTAGCATTCATTCATTTATTCGATTAGTTGAAAACGGCCCCAACTAAGGAAGCAGAAAGCCCATAATCCATGGGAAAATAGGCTGGGAGGTAAAATTTCAAGAGTAGTCAAGGTCCTGCCCAAGTCTCCACAGGTTCCCTAGGCATAAAATGGCACCCTGGACAGCTGCTGAATTCCAGTCTTGGGCTGGATGCTTTTCACAGGATGACCCTAACAAACACAGCAGTGCTGAGGTACTCGAGTAACAGAGACCCCCCCCCCCCCACACACACACTCTGGGAATCTCCTTGATCAGGGCTCTTTGCCTCCTGAGGAAGAAAGAATCAATTGTTAGGTGTTTCTGCAGTCCACACTGCACGAATCAGTAGTTAACGCTTCCACCATCCAGATGTTCAAGGACTGACAGCTTCCTAAAGCTCACCCGCTGACACCAGCTTTCCATCTGCCACTGGGGCAGAGATCTGGGCTACAAATGTGAAGACTGGACTTCTGCCAGTCTTCTGTAAGTCCAGCTGTAAGTCACGGACTTCAGGCGCTCAGATGGCTTTTTAACTGCACCATGAATGTTCCAAGTTCAGTGGAGTTCAATGTCCACACATAACGA
The DNA here is from genome assembly GCA_004026605.1 of Ondatra zibethicus. NCBI lineage: Eukaryota > Metazoa > Chordata > Mammalia > Rodentia > Cricetidae > Ondatra > Ondatra zibethicus. The sequence continues at coordinate 252,444 of PVIU01000887.1, forward strand.
ATGAGTACAGGTGTCAGCAATGTTAGCCAGGTCCGCAGTGGGGAGAGGAAAAAGGCTAGAGTGCCGTAAGTCACATGAAGAAAGTAGCAAGAATAAACCTGCCATGCGTACAGGAGAAGCATAAGCAGGTAAATGGATATAATCTTCCAATGTTTTCCTTGGTGGAGATGAGACTTGAAGCTGTAACCAAAGCACCGCTGCAGCAAGCCCCAACATATGTAAGCCATCAAGGGGATGTTAAAAAATACCAGCTAGAAAAAAAAAAGACAGAACATTAGCTTACCACCAAGCCCTACGAGGGGTCTAGTCTCATTATAGTAGCTTCTACTACTATGTATACAACATTCCTTCCATATATACTTGCATGCCAAAAGAGGGCACCAGATCTCATTACAGATGGCTGTGAACTACCATGTGGTTGCTGGGAATTGAACTCAGGACCTCTGGAAGAGCAGTCCGTGCTCTTAACCTCTGAGCCATCTCTCCAGCCCTCTACTAATATGTCTTTAGTTTAGGTGTCCAACTGCCTTTTCTTGGAGGATGGGGTGATGGGGATGGAACTCGGGGATTTGCATACACTAGGCAAGCACTCTACTCCTGAGCTATGTCCCAGCTCTTATATGTCTGATTTTTAATGCACTGATCATACCTGTTTGTAAGAGAACAGTTGACCTTTAGCTAACTGTATTTGCCAGTCCTCTTGTTTAATTAAAGGTAAATATCACTTATGTTGATGCCCCTATTGTAATACAGACATACTGTGATACAGATATACACCACGAGTAGATACACACTAGTGCTTACATTGAACTGAACTGAGTAGTCTGCACAGGCACACAGCAGAGTGTATACTCTGTGTGTATACACACACACACACACACACACACACTAGTGCTTACACTGAACTGAACTGAGTAGTCTGCACAGGCACACAGCAGAGTGTATACTCTATGTGTACACACACACACACACACACGCACACACACACACACACTAGTGCTTACACTGAACTGAACTGAGTAGTCTGCACAGGCACACAGCAGAGTGTATACTCTATGTGTATACACAGACACACACACACACACACTCACACTAGTGCTTACACTGAACTGAACTGAGTAGTCTGCACAGGCACACAGCAGAGTGTATACTCTATGTGTACACACAGACACACACACACACGCACACGCACACACACACTAGTGCTTACACTGAACTGAACTGAGTAGTCTGCACAGGCACACAGCAGAGTGTATACTTATGTTGGCAGTATGAAAGGAGGGCTTATGTAGCAGTATTGAGGTTGCATTCTGAGTACGCAAATATAAAATATAAATCAGATCTAGGCTATAATCCAGCTGTAATTGCTGTGTGGCTCACTCAACAAATATTCATACAGTACTCATTACACAGCAGGCACTGTGCTAGGCTCTAGGTTAGAGGCACACTGGTAAACAAGTTAAACCGAAAAGAAAAAAAAATGGAGTGGGTGGCAAGCAAAAGAGTAACTGGGTGCTGGAGAGATGGCTCAGTGGTTAAGAGCACTGACTGCTCTTCCAGAGGTCCTGAGTTCAATTCCCAGCAACCACTGTGGCTTGCAACCAATCTGATGCCCTCTTATGGCATAAAGGTGTACATGCAGACAGAGCACATTAAATAAACAAATAAATCTTTAAAAATGAAAGAGACAAGTGGCTAAGAGCACTTGCTGCTCTTATAGAGGACCCAAGTTTGAGCCCCAGTACCCTCAAACACTCCCAACAGTCTGTAAACTTCAAAACACAGCATCTGAAGCACTCTTCTGGCCTTCCAAGGCAATGCACTCACAAGATAGCATGGACATACACAGGCAAAATACTCGTGCACATAAAATAAAAAAATTTAAAAGGACTCATTAAAGTCAAATATCTATGTATGCATATATATATATATTATAGACAAACATGTATGTTTACAAGGAAAATAATTATAGATTGTGTTAAGTTCAATGAAGGAAATAGTCAGGTCATGAAAAGATAACCAGGAGACAGATTCCTTGGAGCATGAAGGAATTCTGAGAGGAAGAAACAAATACCAAGTCCAGGATTGGGAGAAGTCTCAGGCTCTTCAAGGCCATATTGCTGATCTCTGAACCAGGAAGAAATTGGAAATAGAACCACGGGATAGGGATGGGATTTAAAGTTGTGTGTTTACTTTAAAGGAATTAAATGTAAACCGATTTGTCAGTGTTTTCTAAACAAGAACACTGGAAAGGATGTGCCATAGTGTGTTACATGGAGACAAAGAGCCACCTATCCACCGTATTCTTTGCTAAGACATTACTTGGAAGCCCAGCACTATTTTTTGTACAGTGAAGTTTTCCTTAAATGACACTCACTTTCCTTATGTATCTATTTTTTTCTTTTCATCCCTCTGAAGCATTTTTCCTTACCATAATCAGTTTTGAAACATTTTTCCTTACCATAATCAGTTTTTACAACTTGAAAATATAAGATTTATTCTGCCATAAGTCTCTTATTTCATTTTCATCAATAAAAAAGTATGATGGAAACTGGGCAGAGTGGCTGCACTTTTAACCCCAGCACTCAGGAGGCAGAGGCAGGTGGATCCCTGTAAATTCAAGGTAGCCTGCTCTACAAAGCAAGTTCCAGGACAGCCAGGACTATGGAGAGAACTTTACTCAGCCTAGCCCCCCAAAAGAAAGCACAGTGAAACAAATAAGAAGAACCCTGAAGGGGCAGAATGTATTCTAAAGTTTACAGTTACTTCTTGGCTTTTTGTCTAAAAGCAAATGTAGATATGATAAAAGAGGGAAAAAATAGGAAGTGAGCAAAGCATCAGCTATTAGACTGCCCTACTAGAAAAGTAGGAACAGGCAATCTTACCAAAAGCAATCTACAGATTCAACGCAATGCCCATCAAAATCCCAGCAAAATTCTTCAAAGACCTCTAAAGATCGGTACTCAACTTCATATGGAAAAGCAAAAAACCCAGGATAGCCAAAACGATCCTGTAGAATAAAAGAACTTCTGGAGGCATCACAATCCCTGACTTCAAACTCTACTACAGAGCTACAGTACTGAAAACAGCCTGGTATTGGCATAAGAACAGACAGGAGGAGCAATGGAACCGAATAGAAGACCCGGATATCAATCCACACATCTTCGAACACCTGATATTTGACAAAGGAGCAAAAATATCAAATGGAAAAAAGAAAGCATATTTAACAAGTGGTGCTGGCATAACTGGATGTAAAAGAATGAAAATAGACCCATATCTATCACCATGCACAAAATTCAAGTCCAAATGGATCAAAGACCTCAATAATAGCCAGCCACACTGAACCTTATAGAAGAGAAAGTGGGAAGTACACTTGAACGCATTGGCACAGGGACCCACTTCCTAACTATAACCTCAGCAGTACAGACACTGAGAGAAACAATTAATAAATGGGACCTCCTGAAACTGAAAAGCTTCTGTGAAGCAAAGGACACGGTCAACAAGACAAAACAACAGCCTACAGAATGGGAAAAGATCTTCACTAACCCCACATCAGACAGAGGTCTGATCTCCAAAATATACAAGGAACTCAAGAAACTGGACACCAAAGAACACATAATCCAATAAAAAAAATGGAGTACAGACCTAAACAGAGAACTCTCAACAGAGGAATCTAAAATGGCTGAAAGACACTTAAGGAAATGTTCAACATCCTTAGTCGTCAGAGAAATGCAAATCAAAACAACTCTGAGATTCCATCTTACACTTGTAAGAATGGCCAAGATCAAAAACACTGATGACAACTTATACTGGAGAGGCTGTGGGGAAAAGGGAACACTTCTGCATTGCTGGTGGGAATGCAAGCTGGTACAACCCCTTTGGATGTCAGTGTGGCGATTTCTCAGAAAATTAGGAAACAACCTTCCTCAAGATCCAGTAATACCACTTTTGGATATATATCCAAAGGATGCTCAATCGTGCCACAAGGACATGTGCTCAACTATATTCATAGCAGCTTTGTTTGTCATAGTCAGAAACTGGAAACAACCTAAAGGCCCCTTGACTGAAGAATGGATAAAAAAAAATGTGGTACATTTACACAATGGAGTACTACACAGCAGAAAAAAAATAACGACAGCTTGAATTTTGCAGGAAAATGGAAGGAGCTGGAAAACATTATTTTGAGTGAGGTAACCCAGACACAGAAAGACAATTATCACATGTACTCACTCATAAGTGGTTTTTACATAAAGCAAAGGAAACCAGTCACAATCCCAGAG